>JAJGRW010001276.1:0-76920 GCA_025461045.1 Carex parvula
ACCATATGTAGACCCCATCTTCTACACATTTTATTCATCGCATCGTTGTAGATTTTATTAAGGGAGAAGGGTCTATATAAAAATAAAATGCTTGGGACTTGGATGGAAATAATTGCTTGGGACCAAAATTCAAGAAATGCTATTCATTGCGTCGGTGTAGATTTTTTATTAAAGGAGAAGGGTGTCTATGTAAAAATATAAAGTTGCTTCGGACTTCGATGGAAATAGTCAGGGGCAGAAGAAGATATAGGGGAAAGTGTGCTAAGCACTCCTTATAAATTGAAATTTTGCATTTTATCCTTTAAACATTTTAGCCCTTCTCATAAAATGAAATTGCAAGACACCTATTATTCAGCCTTTCCAATCTCAATTTTCTAGTTTTGCCCCTGAATATTGTTCATTGGAAGTTGGGACCAGCATGAAACAAGCTATTATTTATTAAACATAAAAAGAACTTCAGCTTAAACCGAACTAAAGATAGACAACTCATGTGAGTCGATGCAAAATATATAGTAATTGGAGGGTGGATGTGCTAAAGCTCCTTGAAATTTTAACTGGAAGTCTGGAACTGACAGTTGAGCGCCTTAAGTTTCTTAGACTGTTATGAGTTTGATAGTTGGTTGGAGCAGAATGGTTATAACCAGGGCTGTAAGGTAGAAGCAAGAAAGATAGGTCAGATAATAAATTACTTACAAAGTTACAAGTCTTGGTCTTTTTTATTTGTGTTCTGGGTAAACTTTTATTCGCCGTGTTGCAAAAGTTAGAAGTATCCTAAATTGTGCTTTGGCCTGTTATTCACAGCATTTTATCTTGTTGGTGGATTTTTTTTTTTTTTTTTTATATAGACAACTCAACAGTCCATACGATTATAAGAGAAATTATTGAAGAATAGGACTATTATTTTAGAACAAGAACAAAGAGTGAGGCTACAATATATGAATCGACCTGTACTATGAATTTATATTTATATTTTTAAAGTTCTAACTATCAATCTAGAATTGTTAAACGTGATTTTCATATGAAAATGTACTTAGAGACCAAATTTTACAATTTTTAGAACATTTTTACTATATTATTAGATAGGTAGAAAATCACCACTTTCGATGGTCCAGAATTTTTAAATCAAGTGATTCTCTACCTATCTAAAAAAATAATAAAAAAATGTGTGTTTGCAATTTTCAGTGTTATTCTAGCAAACTGCACAATAATGCTTGATAGGCCCATATGCCAATGGCCCTTAAAAAGCCCAGGCCTGGCCCAACTAAACATCTCCAGATTTAAAATTCATAGCAAACAGGCCATGGCCCAAAAATTACTCAGGATTCGGACCCCCTCCCGGGGCCAACCCGAGGTCAAAAGTTACTCGGGATTCGGACCCCCTCCCGGGGCCAACCCGAGGCCAAAGTTACTCAGGATTCGGACCCCCTCCCGGGGCCAACCCGAGGCCAAAAGTTACTCAGGATTCGGACCCTCTCTTAGGGCCAACCCGAGACTAAAAATAGCACGGGCATCGGAACCCTTCCCGGGGCCAGCCTGAGGCCAAACACAAATGAAGACTCGGACCCTCCTAAGGGACCGCTCAAAACCAAATAAAACAGGGCTCAAAGCCTAACACACCGAACAGCCTAAGGAGGTCGACATACGACCTCGCTGATTCGGCTTGAGACATACTACATGAACTTTATAGCCTAAATATGCGGACACCCTCAACAGTATACGGACACCCTCAACAGTATGCGGATCTTTGTCATTAATGCTGACAAGACCCGGCTACAGTAGGGCATACCCTATATAAGGCAAAGAACCCCCCAGAAAAGGGGATCGCATTTATCACAGCCTGGAGCGGTATTTAAAAGGGTTAGAGCGTTAATACCCCTCCAACACCCCGCGTGCCCGCTATCTCGACCCGCTTCACCCGAGGCGGGACGGGCTGCGCACTCAGCAACTAATCTCAGCACGGCCTGCTTCCCAGGAACAGGACGTGTCCGCACCTTACTGGACCAAGCCCAAGTACGGCCCGGCCCCTTCGGGAAGGGACGTATCAATGCTTATTTGAGTCATATAATTTTATAAAACTAGAGTTCACAAATCAAATAATAAAATTCATTTTGTTCACTGAAGATCCAAAAAGATTTTCTATGGTCTTTTGAAATTTACTCATTTTACTGCACAGTGATTTCTTTCTAAAAGTAGGCTGTGAAGAGCAATTATTTTGTTATCTTTTGTTCTTTTTCATTGGATAAAAGCATGCTTCTAAATAGCTAGCTATAGCTACGCTATAGCTGTTTTGGACCCTAAAAGCTATGGCGCTATGGGCGATATATAGCTAGCTACTTAGTGCAATGGCTTATTTTTTTTAACCGTCCCGCTATACCGCTATAATCGCTATTTAAACCATTGGATAAAAGTATGTTTGAAAGTTTCTTATTCTATAAATACCTATATTTAACAATAATTAGATAATAATTTATCATTAATTAGATATAAAAACAATTTTATTATTTTAGTAATGGAAGCTGATATGAGTACCCGCATTATACCCGCACCTAAACTGCCATAACTGCTTGTGGGGACCGCAACCGTTTTCAAAACTGTAATTTAATTTTACTAATATTAATAGTAACATTGTGAAGTATATATCTCAAACAGGGCAAGTATTTATATCTATACAATTAACTACATATATGATATATGAATTTTCCTAAAATAACCGTACCTGCACCTTTTCTTGAAAAATCCTCGCGTCGTACCCTCATTTGGGGACCACTCAAACGGCATGTGGGGACCACTAAAATTGTTAACAAAAAATGTTGACTTAGCTTATGTGTGGATAATAAACGACATGTGGGGACTACTAAAATTGTCAACAAAAAATGTTGACTTAGCTTATGTGCGAGTAATATTTATATCTGCTATGCTTGTGGTATTTATACTTACGAAACAAAGTATTTATAACTATAAGGGTGTGGTATTTTACTTACGAAATAAAGTATTTATATCTATATTACGTTGAATGAATAAGACTTAAAAAAATATTTATCTCTATAGAGTTATAACAAACAAAAAACTTCACATATAAATTATCTTAGACAAATTCATATCAATTACCACATAACAGTTAACTTGACAATTACCAAAAACATATCAATTAGCAACATATCACTTCCAACATACATGTTGTACCCTACATAACATTCATCACACAACATATCAGTTATTACACAAAATTATCACAGTTCCAACCTGAAATTAACAATTTTACAACAAACCCCCTCATTTACTTTATTTGCACCTTTAGAATTAATTAATTTAGTAGAAAATAATATTTCTCGTTATTTTTGGATCGATACCTTTATTACTACAAGAATATGTTGTATGCTTGCAACTGACCTATTATTATGTACTAAGATTTATAAATTTAAAAGTGAAAAAGTGTATTAAATTGACCTATATTTCGATACCTAAAATACACAACATTTATATACTGAGCATATTACATCTTGCATGTACTTCTTTATTTTGATTCCTCCCTTCTTTTATTTCAGACCGATTTTGATCTTCACTTCATAAACCCTTTCTTTACCTAGGTCTACCTTGTTCAGGGTATAGAGTATTGTTTTAACAATTAAAGGAGTTATTTTTATGTTCATTATTTGGTGCCGGAAACAAATTGGTTCTTGTAAATATTAGAACTGTGTTTTAATATGAGTATATGAGACATAATGGGTTCATGAATGTAAGAAAGAGTCCAGATCATGGTTGCGGGTATAATACTGGTACGATCAGGGGTGGACCCATAAAGGCCCAGGGGTAGGCAAGTGCCTACTCCTGGATTTAAAAAAAAAAATTAGACCCAGTATAAATTTACCCAAGTGCCTATCCCTGATTCATTATTGTGCCTACTCCTGGGTCCAGAAAAATTTAAATAGCAAGGCCCATACTCCATTGAAATATTTCCAGGTCCAGAATTTTTTTTTATTAGTATTGTGCCTACCCCTGATCAAATTCCTGGGTCCGCCCCTGAGTACGATGAACAATACTAGTATACGGTACGGAGAATAGACGGGGATGTGCCGGTATTGTTTTACTGGTACGGTTTGGTTTGTGAGTGAAATGCCGGTACAGTTTTGGTTTTTGTTAGTCCAGTTGCTGGTTTTATCCACGAGCCATTGTATTAACGTTTTAATTTTCCTTTAATACATTCATTGACAGCTGTTGTCAATTTTTCACAAAAAAAAAATAAGAAGGGACCAACACAATAACAGTGTAAAATGGGATCTTTCAATTGAGGATTTTTTTAGTAACATCATTGGGTAAAATGGTTCCAACACACCAGCCTTAGAAATGAAAATAGAAGAAGGATAAAATGGGAATAAATAAAAAATTAATGTTAAATATGATGGATTGAACAAATATGTGAGTTTTTACAATTTTCAAAGATAAATATGTAATTACTGATTTTGGAAGAATAAATATGTAATATTGAAACTTTTAAGGGATATACATGAAATTCCCCCTAATAAGTTTGTTGTAAAAATATTTTCTATGGTAATAAAAAAAATTACAAATTTGCTTAATTAACATTTCCACCAAATCTTCTCGTCTACTGTAAGCATTTGTTTATCACGAAAATGATTTCCGGTGGCCCAAATTCAATTTTCTGAATTTCTTGTACTACTCGTAACAATTGCTAGTCAATAAACAAATTTAGGGGGGATTGGCAATGGCCATTTGGATTTTGGGTCCTTCCATATCATACAAGTAACACAAATATCGAAATGAGTCTAATTATTTCCCAAAAATTTAATTATGAATTAAATTTATCTTTCTCTATCAAATCTTTTTTCTCTTATTTTCTTTTGAAGAACTGAAACCCAATCCAAAATAAGATTTCAAATGAAGAAAATCTTCTAGTAACTAGGGTTGTAGCACAAACAATCTGCAAGAATGAGCTGCGATCCAGACCGTTAATTTGCGCCTAATTCTCTTCTTATATGTAAAACGCTGCAAAATATACACACAAAAAAAATTATAAGTACTACAAATCAGATGACTCCGAGACATTGCAGGAGAATTTGGTACAGAGACTTACTACTTAATGGTACTGTCAAACATTATGTTTTTCTAGAAATTTTGTCAAATCATTATTTTTGTAGAAACAATACAAAAAAGGAAGTAAAAAAGGAAATAAAAAATAGAGAGAGATAACATGCATGTACCTTCCAAACATCTCTCAAGACAACAGCAGTTTTTGGAGAAATTCCAATATCATTCCATCCAAAGGTAATTAGTCCATACCTTGCACTTCCTCTGTTTAATAGAAGCACCACCTTTTTTCCTTGCGAGAGCGGGCCCGCCCATACCTACAAATTTTTTAGCTTTGTTATTACCTCAAATTGTCAAATTTTCAATCTTTTTTTTGGTTTAATAGTTCACAAGAGTGTACCTCCAGATCTCCGTTTTTCTTCACTTTCTTTGCTTGAACACCGAGAGAATCTGGGTTCAAAAATTTATGGTTTTGTAATGTCATATACAGATAGAACAAAGCAGAAGATAATTTGTAAAATTTGGTGATAGTTTTTATAATCCCTGACCTTGATTTATTGCTATGACCTCTCTGTTTGTAAGAATATCAAATGCCTCCTTATTAAGGTTAATCACATCACAGCCGATAATAAGGGGTGCCTAACATATATAAAGAGATCAAGTACCCATTTTAGATCAACAATTGATTAAAATAGATCATTTTTTTTGCTCATATATGTGCATTCCAGTTGATCTTAAAGGAATTTAAATCTAAATTTTACCTTAGAAATAGCCCATAAGCTGAAGTGCACGACATATTCATTGTAAGTCATACCGCCATTTCCTACTTCTAACATGTCAGGATCTGATCCGCGGGACAAATCAAGTTAAAGCGAGGAGAAAAATGAAATCAAATCATTTGAAATAGTAGAGAGAAATTATATATTTGACTAATTAAATTTATTGTAGAAGGAAAAGGCAAACCATTCCAACCACCAGGCCCTGCGTAGTTTGCGTATGCATTATTGATGTCAATATTTCGAAGCATACTGGTCACCGCACAAAAACAGAAATGAATGATTTAATTTGTTTCGTCTTCAAGGTAATATTAAACGAGATTGTAATGTATTACACTTAGAAGAATTATAGTACTGTTAGCACGTCATCATGGGTAGTTAATTCCCAATTATAAGCACATGCGGATTTACATATTCTATGCATAAGTTCACTTTGGCTTTTTGTCGAACACCTCGGATACAAGAGAGTTAAATAAATGAAAGAAGGTATTCAAATTCATTTTAATTTTCTTCTACTTAACATTACTGGTAAATTAATGAGGGAAACACAAAAGTTATGGTGTCAGTACCTGGACCATTGATCATTTATGTCTCCAGTTGTTCTCCAACTGTTACCTACTCCTGATCCCCATTTTGCTGGTTCTTGGTTTCCCCTTCTCATAAATAAAAATAGAAATAAGAAGAGATTACAAATAAGTAAGTATGCTTCGGAGTAATGAATGAAAAATGAATATTGCTGTAAATCATAAGTTAGGTCAATTAATTAATTATAAAGGTGGTTTTTATTTAAGATCTTCAGACTCCATACCATTCACACATCGAATAAAATATATTTCGACCGGAAGCTCTCAGTGCTTGTGTCATTATTGGAAACCTGCAATTTCATGTTGTTTATGAAATACGGAAAGCTAAAAATCAATAGAAAGACAATATTCAAATTTCTAGGTGGAATTGCTCCTCATCAGTCAAATGTTTTATGTGATTGTAATAAATTACATACTTTTCTTTGCAAAAAAAATAAAGAGAGAGAGAGAGATAACCTTGTTTTCTCTGGGGAACCATCAGTATAGCAATTATCATATTTCAAATAATCAACACCCTGCACTTCTTAAATCAAAGCATTAAAATATCTAATACAGCAAAATGTTTTCTAAAACTTCTGATTGAAGCCACTTTGATGTTTATGCATACCCATGAGGCAAAGGTTTTGGCATCCTTTCTCTCATAACCAAGAGATCCCGGCATCCTGTTAGAACATGTTCTTGTCCTGAAATTTACATAATAAATACCGTTTATAAGTTTCTCTCGTATTGTATCGGTTCCTTCGAATAATGATTCATATCACCAGAATCTAACTAATTGTTAACTTAATTTGCACATGAGATAATTATTCAATAAACATTGAAATTTGTCTTTCATACTTTTCAATGAATTTAGTGGGACATCTCATCTGCTTCAGAAAAAAAAAAAAAAAGGGAAAATTAATGGGCCATGCTGCCATTTGGAGTCTCCCTTCAGTGGAAGTGTGAATGATTGCTCCAATTTCATCTTTTTCTTTTTCCAAAAGTCAAAATAGCAAATATAGCATACATACCCAGCAGAAGAGTATATACCAAACTTGAGCCCCTTGCTATGTACATAATCAGCCAATGCCTTCATTCCTGATGGAAATGTTGATTCATTTCCACGTAGATAACCCTGATAAATTTAATATAATGAAATTTTACCCAAATATGGATCTTATTAATTAAGAGAGCTAAACTTAGTATATTGTATGTTGTAGTAGAAAAGGCCTAACCCATTTGTCTCGATAATAATTTCCCCAGCAGTCATCTATATATGAAATTTCAAGAAAAAAAAATATTAATAATGAAATACTTCTTCCATTATCTTAATTCTTAAGTTAGGGATGCGAATTGCATGATGTTCTTCATAATGTATAATTGTAATGTTCCTCATTACAAAAGCTTCCTCAAATAGTATCAAGTTAATTTGTTAATTAAAGTCTTGTTAGTAATTTCAATTGAAATAATATAATTTAAAGGCTATATATACCTATGTTTAGATACTTGTATCCAGCACTAGCAAGGCCAGTAGATACTAACGCATCAGCTGTTGCAATGTAAATATTATCAAGTCAACAAAAAATTACTGTATTCCAATAATTAAATGAAAAATTGAATGGAAGGGTTTCTCCTTGTACCGGTTTGTTTGATAAGTTTCTCGTTAATGTTGCATCCAAAGTGATTCCAACTATTCCACCTATTTAATATATAAGAGAGAAGAGTGTAAATGTAATAAATTTTTACATCAGTTAGAAATTAGGAAGCTATCCAAAGTTTATTATATTATTACATTTTTTTTTCTCCTTTATTAGACAAATCTCTGGTAAAATATTTTTAAAATCAAAATTAAGATACATTATTTAGATAACATGCAGAAAACTATTTTTCTCCTCTCAGAAGTCAGAATATACAGCTATTTGAATTTCTTATCGAATAAAGAAAGAAGAATAAATTAAAAAAATAACCATTTGAAAAACAAATATAAAAAGAAGAGCAAAATTACCCCATTTGAGGCGTCAATCCAAGCCCATTTCTCAGTGATTCAACTCTAATCCATGAAGCTGCAATATACGCAAACAAAATCACAAACTGGAGTCCTTGTTTCTTTTTCACCATCTCTCTTCTCCCTCCTCTTCTCTCCCTCAGACAAAGAAAGGCAGAGGATCAGCAAAGTGCTCTGTTCTGATAAAGTAATGGTGTGAATTGGTGATTTTATATGTAATGATGCATCTCAGTGGGGCTTTATTAGTTTACTCTTTACACTTTCTCATTTTTGTCTGGTAATTCTAGCGAAGGGTAAATTAGGAATAACACTTAATGACGCGGATTCTTATCTGGCAATCTCTACGTGGCATTGTTGTCTGATTACAAGCAATTTGGTGCTTCGCCTTGAGCAATCCACACGTGGCACTAGTTTGTTAAGGGCTTGTTCGTTTGTCACGGGATTGTGCGGGATGGGATTTGACGGGTTCGGGAACACATACTCATAAGTATGCATGGGAATAATTATGGGAATGTACTGATTGAGG
The DNA here is from genome assembly GCA_025461045.1 of Carex parvula. Classification (NCBI taxonomy): domain Eukaryota; kingdom Viridiplantae; phylum Streptophyta; class Magnoliopsida; order Poales; family Cyperaceae; genus Carex; species Carex parvula. The sequence continues at coordinate 8,917 of JAJGRW010001276.1, forward strand.
GCCTATTCGGCGCAACTGAATTTTTTTTTTCCCACGCGCACAGTAACTGACAGTTCAAATTAGCCCAATTCCCGAACCCATTCCCAATCCCATTTGACTGCCGAACAGGCCCTGAGTGTTCGGATGTACCGTGGGAATAGTTGTGGAAAATCATATTTTCTTTTCAAATTTGATGATACCTATACAATAAGTATTAATTAAATCAAATAAACAATAACATAACAATACTTGTACCGTAAGCTTGTTATCCGATCACCAAAAAATTATAAAATTAATTATTTTTATTAATAAAATTGTAATAATGAAATTAAATAAAATTGATTAAATAATAATATTAAATAGATGAAACATTTCTAATAAAATTATTACTAAAATGGGTACAAATAAAATAAGAAAATATTTATAAATAAAAAATAAGAAAATAACAATTAAATAAAATAAAATAGATTATACAATAACATACATTACTTATTAATTATTATTTTATAAAATATAAATAATTTTATAATTAAATAAGAATTATTTAATGAAATGGAAAAAATAAAATAAAAAATATTTATAAACAAATAAAAGCAATTAAGAAAACATAAACATTTATAAAAATTTATAAAAAATAAATAAATTTTTATAAGCATTTATAAACAAAATATTTAAAATGTGTTGTAAAAGAAAATATTTTGTAATGTTTGACTTGGTTGGGAAACCAATGAGTCATTCATATATTTACTCATCTTGAAAAAACTAATTAATGAATGGCAGGTAGTTGGAGTTGTGAGACACAGATCAAGCTTATTTCAAAAAAAAAAAAAAAAGATGCAATCCGGATCATATCATTAGCTTAGTCCCACAATTGGTAATGTAAAAATGCAACAGCTCTTTATATATATGTGCACCCCATGTGTGTGTGACAAGGTAAGCTGAGGGAGGAGAGAGAATGAGAAAGGCATTAAAAAAATCGTACTCCATCGGAGAGAGAATCTGACAGAGGAGAGAGAGGGAGTGGGAAAAAAATATTGAGTCTGAGGTCCGGTTTTGTATCCCAAAATATTGCACTGAATTTGGAAACTACCCACGGAAAAATTTTGGGGACAAATATGGCTGCTGAACACATTTATAGAATTATGATCCCATATTGTTCAAACCCATCAAATTTCCTACGGAAATAGGCATGCCGAACAGGCCCTAATTGTATCGACAATTAGACAAAAAGTTAACCAGTTAAAAGATTGCTTATATGCGTGATTTGTAACGCAAGTGAGAAGGTACAACCATTACTGGAGTATGGACCCCACAATTTTGTAAAATCCTTGAATGGCCTACTATTGGTTGCAAATTTTAACAGAGTAGTTTTCGTTTCTTACAGCACACGGGCAATAGAATTAAAACAGTACTTATATGCTGCATGATGCCAAAACTACTCTGTTACAATGACTACCCCTACTATTGTGCCGGAGTGAACTCCTGTATTGGGCTTGTAGATTTTCTTGCTAAAGCAAAAGTGCCTTGCAATTTGGAGATTCTTTTTACGTCACCAACGGAAAACGAAGCCGATTTTTTTTAATATCCAACATTAAATATAAAATAATGCAAATGCTCAAGTATTCTGAAAAAATTTAAAAATGTCAGACTGCCAAAAAATTTTCACGGCCGAGAAACATATTTTTTTTAATTTGTTCGGTTTCTTTCGGAAACCGTTTTTTATATCTATGGTTTTTTTATTTAATTAGAAATTTTTATGATTTTTTTATTAAATATTAGAAATATTTTATATATATTTTTGAAAATAGATGGAATATTATATAATTTAATTTACTAGAAAGACTGTAACAAATAACCCGGTCAACATTTTTCAGTCGGGATTTTTTGCAGCTGTTAGAAAAATTAAAATATTTCTTTGTGTTACTGGAAAAAAATAAAAATGCGTTGAATCTGAGTTATTGATCCCGGTTCAAAAGTCACTTCTAGAAAAATACATAAAATATTGTGGTCATTCTATTTTTGAAAAAACAAAAAATTTCTCTGACAAAAAGTCTGATGAAATGATTTATTTTCAATTTTTTTCAAAATGAATGCAATATCTTAGAATTTAAATGTATTAGAAGTACCACAATATTTTCTTTATTTACTCAGAAGTGACTTTTGAACCGGAATCAATAATTCAGATCCAAAATATTTTTTGTTTTTTCCAATAATACACAAAGAAATATTTTAATTTTACTTACAGTCGCAAAAAATCTGGCCTGAAAAATATTGATCCGGATTATTTGTTGCAGTCTTTCTAATAAATCAAATTATATAGTATTCCATCTATTTTCAAAAAAAAATATAAAATATTTTTAATATTTCAATACAAAAATAAATAAATCATAAGATTTTCTAATTTATAAAAAACTATAAATAAGAAAAACGGTTTCTGACGGAAACCGAACAAATAAAAAAAATTATGTTTCTCGGCCGCCAAAAAATTATGTTATCTCTTTGTTTATTTATTTTTTATTTGGTAGACGAAAATGAAGAATAAGAGGATAATTCTCTTTACCCTTTATTTTTTATTTTTTTTTACTTTATGAAGTCATGTAAAAATTGTTTTAAGTAGTATACTTATCTCCATATTTTAGTCCTATCTCTCTATCACGGTCAACCAATCATATATTGACATGAATAAGAAAATAATTGATCTTACATAACCTAACAAATAATTGAGTATGGTAACGAAAGCACTATAAAACCAATTATTAGATGTAAATGGTACGAGATAGGCAGTTTGATGTGCTATGTCTCTGTGCTAGGATCATTATTGTAACTTTTGCAAGCAATTGGGTACTACGCCCGTGGACGGTGGATCCAATCATTATTTGGTTTTTCTTGAAATTAATGGATCCAATTATTAGAGCAGACCACATCCTAAAATTATATCTAGGTTTGTTGGGTAGGCTGTTTCTACTTGCTAGCTTATTTAAACGTCTAAACCGATAGTATAGACAAAAAATTCACATTAATGTCTCTAGTCAAAAAGAGGTGAAAAAAGAAAGAAAATGTTATGCTAGGCGTTGTGCCGTGTGCCGTGTGCGTGAGGTCATGTGGCTAATTCATGTGAACATGGGGACAAAAAGAAAAAAAAATGTGAGTGTGTGTAATTCAGACATTTAATTTATTTATATTTTTTTAATTTTTACTGCCTCAATAAACAGGCAAGGATATTTTATATCGACTACTCTGCATTTATTTGTGTAACAGGTGGAGTAGGCTGATATTAATTAATTAGTAGTTTAGTACTATATATAGAAGGAGGAGGGTTCCAATGCACCCAAATTTCGATGCTCCCAATGCACTCAATTTTTTATCTCCTTTATCTCTATTTTCAAAGTCCGAATAGTCGATCTGAACCGCTCAACATGATCTTCATAATAAATTATGCTTGGAGACCAAATTTTATATTTTTTAGAATTTTTTACTATTTTTAAAGATATGTACAAAATCATTGTTTTAAGGAGATTCTGGACCATCCGATAAAGTGATTTTGTATCTATCTTAAAAAATAGTAAAAAAATTCTAAAAAAATATAAAATTTGGTCTCCAAGCATATTTTATTATGAAGGTCATGTTGATCGGTTCGGATCAACTGTTCGGACTTTGAAAATAGAGAAAATAAGAATTGGATGCATTGAGAGCATAGAAAAGAGGGTGCATTGGAACCCTCCTCATATAGAAGTAACAATATTTGCTCCATGAAAAGAGCGGGACAAAATAAGGATCTGACCCGTACCCTCTCTCCAAATGCAAAGTAATTTTTTTGTTTTGAGATAGAAATATAGAGGTCTATCTTACTAATTTTCATTTAATTGTCCATAAAGAATTTTCATTCGGGTTTCGAGCCCATGATCTCTCACACAGAGAGTGTTGTCTTTTGTCACTAAACCAAAAGCTGATTCTTCCTAATATGCAGTAATGTTTGAATAAAACCGGTGCCTCTTAATTTTTCAAAATTTGAAAATGACATGTGGGACTTGGCATGTTGTGGTTTAAACTTTAAACTGTACGATTCGTGTTAAAATTTGTACAGACGGTTTAGATATGCGGGGCTTTTTAAACATAAATTTTTAAATTTGTTCATACGATTTCGATGCAAATCAATTTTGAATAAATGTTGTCAAAACCTTTAGTATGGATAAAATCGGTATAAAGAAGAAAAAATTGTTGTTGTGCTCAATATTGGAAATGGAGTGATCAAAATAGCAGTCCCTTTTTATGAACCAAGTTTTTATTTAATTTGAACATAAAACTAAGACTGAAATAGCTGTCTGGCTTGCTATATATTTTCCACCTATTTTACTCTTTTCCGGATATTACGTGAATTTCTTTTCTTAAACGAGTGAAATTAGTACTTCTCTAACCCGTCTATTAACTATAAACGATTCGTTATACGAAAGAAACCAAAATTTGAGTGGCAAAATATTAACCGTTCTAGTAGTCACGGAAGTTTTTTTATTTTTAATATTCCATATCTTTTTCAGAAATAAGGATTAATTAATAAAAAGGAATATTCCAATATTTACCTGACATGATGAGATTTGATTCATTCACCTAAATAGGAGGTTTGAGTTAAATGGACTATATCTACGTTAAAATGTGTCAGAGATTGGCATTTGATTAAATTAATTGTTACCAATATATTAATTTGCCAACTATTGTAGGTTGCAAACTTGTACTGGTAAAGAGTTGCTTTGATAAATTGTAGGGCCATAATTCATATGCAAATCACATGACAAGTGAATCATATTGATATTTTTCTCCACTTTAAGAAAAGTGAAAGTGCGGCGTGCATGCTATTTGCAAAAGCATTGTAAAAATTGATCATTTTATAGACTAAATTTTACTAGCCGTTAATCTTTCATTTAAACTCGCTTTATTTTCAATTGATGGAATTAGATAATTAATAAGAGTTATGGAATATCAATTCCGTAGAAATGATGATTGGAAAAGGAAAAAAAAAATATTCCAATCAGATGGGATTAGTTCTATTCCACTTTTATTGAACGTGACTGACTGACTGACTGACTGGAATAAAGTAGAAAAGCACTAAATTTCTTATTCTCAATTACCCCCAGTAAACGAGGTTGTTAATTCTAGCAATTGACGAGGTTGTACCGTTGTAGCCTTCAGTAAACAATTTTATAAAATACTCATATTTTTTTAAAGAATAAGACAAAATATTTTTATTTCAATTTTATTTGTCGAAATGTCCCTGTATATTTTTATTTCAATTTTAATTATACTTTTAATAGTTAGCATCCTAGAATTACTATAATTACTAAATTTCGTAGTAGGAAATTTTGTACAAGATCATTATTCAATTTTATAGTTTTACTTCAAATTAATATTTTGTAGTTCAAATTTTAATTTCCTACGCTCCAAACGTTGTTTTTTTAAACTAATATATCCACCAATTCAAGTATGAAAACTATAAAATTTCATCTACAATTCAGCTTTATGACGATATAATATACTTAGAATTGGAATCAATTAATTTTCATAATTCAAACTTTTTAATATTCAAAATTACAAAATCAAAATTTGAGTTTAATGTGGCTCGTCAGTTTAATGTATTAACTTAAGACTAAAGGTGGAGTTCTACAAGAAGATCACCTCCTAAACTGACGAGAAGACTTATGAGTTATGGCTGGTCAAAGGAAGAGGTTTAATTCCTCTGCTTTCAGGAAATTCCCCCATATACTCGGATATTCACTAGCTTGCTCAGAGTTATTCATGAAAGATGTGTGACTGAATGATCCTGGTACTTTCAGATCTCTTTAAACCGGTATCTGGTTCAGATCTGTTGAATCATTGTGCTTTTGAGGTTTTTTGGACCTGCCACATTTCAAAGTTAAAATGAATTATAATTTGGGCCATTATTTGGAATAATCCAAGTATTGTTTAAATGATTTAATATTGTGCAATCAGAAACATTTTTGAGGCTGTAATTGATCAAACATGATCTATGGGATAATCCTATGGTATATAGTACTTTGGTTCATGTTCTTTTTCTGCACTGTACTAGAGCCTCCTGTTCGAAACTCCGCTTTACTGATTTTAGATTTTGTACCTAATTGGTCCCACACTGGTACTTAAATTAAGCGATGCACCTGCTTTGCAAAAGAATCCATGAATTGGGATGACATTTGCCGAAATTTTTTTAGTTACCATCTCAATATTTCAAAATTCAAATTCTGACATCGCCACAGATTTGTCAAAAAATAATATCTTGCCACGTGCGCAGACTGAGTCTGCAAATTATTTTTAACAGGTGCGTAGACTGGGTCTACTCACCAAAAATTTATATTTTTGCCTGGCTGAACATCAAGAAGATTGTTGTTTCTTTTGTTTTCTTTCCTTTTCAGAATTTGCATGTTCTGTAACCAATGAAATTTATATTTAAGTAACACGGCACTTGTAAGCAGTCCATCCTAGGGTTCCCTGTGAGTGTTATGTTGCTGTTAATATTTCCAGAATCCTTTTGATGAAGGAATTTATCATCCAAAACAAATCTGTTTACTTATTTATAGATCAGTTATGTTCTTTTAGATACCATAAATGTATTCAGAGCCAATATTGATTAATGTAGCATGTAGGTATGGATCAAATATCCCAACTCTGGTTCAGTTTGAAACCTTAAATTAGATATTGCAACAATGCGTTGATTAATGATGATTAATGACAAAATTAATACATTGATACACTCCCTTGAACAATGTAAAAGGAGAAGGAGAGGTTCATGACTTGTTAGTTATTACAGCATGTCTAACGGCATAAGGACATGAAATTAGATTTTTTTTTTTTAAATTAGATAGAATTATTATAAAACTGGATTATGTAAAAAAAAATTAATATGGACCATTTTATATTTAAAAATTAAGAGGGATACTTCTGTGCACACAATGACCTATTTGTTAAATGAGCATATTTTCATTTTCAAAGTTCAAATAGTCGATCCGACCGTTCAACATTATCTCCATATTAAAATGTACTTGGAGGTCAAATTTTACATTTTTTTGAATTTTTTTACTATTTATTAAGTATTTTACAAAACTAGTCAAATTCAGACCATTGAATTTTGTACCCATCTTAATAAATAGTAAAAAAATTCAAACAAATGTAAAATTTGACCTCCAAGTCATTTTAATATGGAGGTAATGTTAAACGGTCGGATCGACTGCTTGAACTTTGAAAATGAAAATATGCTCATTTTACAAATAGATCCTTGTGTGCACACAAGCATTTGCCAAAAAGTAAATATTTAACAACTTTTATCAGTTTTAAAAATATAAAAATAATAAAAAAAATATATTTGCAACAAATTTTAGATTTAGTTTCTATAAGTCGGAGGATGCGTGGAAGAAAATATTCAACAAAATACAAGAAATAATAAATAATATATCCAACTTTATTCTTAAAAACTAATATATCCACAGTCCAAAGTATGAAATAAAAAAATTCATCCACAGTTCAGCTTACGACGATATAATATTTTTTGGAATTGGATTCAATTAATGGGCATAATTCAAATTTTTTAATATTCAAATTATAAAATCAAAATTTGAATTTTCATACTTGAAAATTTGAATTTGTTAATTCAAACTTTCATCAAACAAAATGAGGAATCTAGTATTATTTTTAAAGTTCGAAATATCTCATTGAAGTTTTTTTTTAATTCGATTTTTTTTACATAATTAGTTGATTTAGATATATAATATTTTCATAAAATAACTTATGACTGCTTTGTTATATATCTATCAAAAATATATTTCAATCGGAAATATGCAAAAGTTAAAGACGAAACTATGAAATGAAAAGATCATACTATAAAATTATAAAAATTTGAAATTTTATAATTTGACCGTATCATATTTATTTTTTTAATTTATAATTTAATATTATATTTTGGGAGTTAATTCATTTAACATTAAATTGAAAAGGTTAAATTATGAAACATGAAAGCTGAATAAAAAATTTCTATTACAAAATCGAACAATTGTAAAAAGTGTAAAATATTAATTATTAAAATTAACATAATTACAATTGCAGAAGGAAAAAAATTAGGGGAGGAAAATATTTAGTTAATGGACCCGCAAACACATTTTAGCAAAAATTTTAGAGAAAAAAAATCGTCTAATTTATTGGTAGAGTAAATTGGAAAGTAGGTATATTATCTTTATAAAATTATCTCCAATAAACCGAGTCCGGATCCTCTGAAGTAACTCAAATTTTGAATTTAGATCCGGACTGATCTGAATTCTGAAGCCGGACCAATCCGGTACGAGATGCATTATACGGATGCACGGAGCCTTTAATATTCGTGCCGAAACAGATCTGACGGTCCAGATCTAAACTCAAAATTTGAGTTACTTCAGGCGTTTGAATTCCAATAAACCCTTTCTAGTGTCTAATCTTCCTCTCGCTTTGTTCGACCAAACTAGGGTTTAGACGACAGCTGCTGCTTGCGCCGGACAAGGAGATCTAGAGGGAAAAAACACAGAGAAAGAAGCAGCGCAAGTTTCAGCTACTGCCATGGCGTCGACTAAGGTCCAGCGGATTATGACCCAGCCCATCGTATGTTTTTCTTTGTCTTCCTTCTCAGCTCTTAACCATAGTTCCGTTGTTCTTCTCAACTAGCTCTTTAATCTGTCAAATCTACTCCCCTTGTTTTTTCAAATACTTGAATTGTATATGCCAGTTTGCCTCCAGTATGGTGTTAAGTTTTTAGTAAGGGTTTGACATATCTGCTTCCTGATTTGTAGTTTTTATGAACTGTTTAGTAATTTTAATAATTTTATATGTAGACTTGAAAGTTGAAACCAACTGGTCCTTTTTTTCCGGGTGTTTGAGTGACCTCCTAAGCTATTTGTTAATTTTTATGTTTTGGGAGGACCCGTACTGGTATAATACCAGTATGTTACCGGCTGTTCTTTTGTTATTGTTTGCAGTGCTTTTTTGTTGGAGAGTCTTTTATTAGGTGTTTGTTTAGGCAGGTGTTGTGATTATCTCTTTTTGTGTATGTTATAGTGGTTTAGACTTTGTATGTTTCTATTTCTAATGGAAACAGGCAGCACAGCTGCTATTTTTAATTTTTTTTTAAAAGCAGGGTTTGACAATTAACTGTACTCTTTAGGCTTTCTGGTTTATTTCAGCAAAGTATACCAAATAGATTTCTCAGCAAAGTATGTAAAATATGGTGCAGTATGCAGGTTTGTTGCAAGGATCAAGTCTGTAGGCCTGACCATTTATTGTTCATAAACAAATAGATGTAAAGGATTGTTGTTGCAAAGAACAAATAGAAGCAAAAAATTCATGAATATCACAGTTGCTATTCTCAGCTTGAGATATAATGAATTGTTTGACTGCTCTGATACTCTTGGTTTGAAGCTGTACTGACTGACTGTAGAGTAGTTCAAATTTTATTTGAGGATTTGATCCTTTATAAATTGGCATCTAATAGTTCTTCTTTTGTGTTCTTTTGTGGTTGCAGAATCTTATCTTCAGGTTTCTTCAGAGTGTAAGTTTCTCTGATGAACTATTTATTTATTTATTTACCTTCAGGGCTTATTTTCATATGTTGTTAATATTTATTTCATTTCAACTTTGCAGAAAGCTCGGATTCAGATCTGGTTGTTTGAGCAGAAAGATTTGAGGATTGAAGGAAGAATTATTGTAGGCTTCTCTCTCTTATGTATTTCACTCCATAATTGCGACTTTTGTGCTCTTAAATGTCAATGGTCAACCATATGGTTTTGTACTTTGGCAAATCACTAGACTTTTTTTTTTGAAGGAAATCACCAGACATTATTGTTGTCTCTGACCCTTTTAGCCAGGGATCAAAGGGCTGTAATATACTTTTGATATACACAATATAAAATCGATAACCTTGTTATCACTGTTTGACTGACCAGTGGTGTATTGAATATAGGATTGGCATTATTTATAGGTTGATTTTTTGTATCAAAATTAATATTTAGCTGTACTAACGGAATCCCTCATGTTTAATAGGGTTTTGATGAGTACATGAATTTGGTGCTGGATGATGCTGATGAAATTAATGTGAAAAAAAATACCAGAAAGTCCTTGGGTTAGTCACTTGTTTTCTTCTATTGTAATAATACGACAAGCATAATCATCTTTATCAATACCGTTAGTAATGTCAAATACAATTGAGAGGTGAATTGAGGTATTTATTTTTGGTATAAAATCAAGTTGCAAGATGTTTCTGTAATGCATCAAAACATTTTGAACTTGTCGTAACGTTGTACAAATGTATAGAATAAACTCAAAAGCACAGATGGTAGTAAGCAATAAAAAAGAACTAATTTGCAAATAGAAGACAATTGCAAACTTTAATGATTATATAGAAACTATGTCAAAAAAATATACAAAATTGTACAGATTCAGGCTGTTGTAATGATTGCCCTTACATTCTCAATTAGTTGTCCTCACCTTACTAATATTACTATAATTACCATTGTTAGTACTATAACTGTTTAGTTTGTTTTTATTAAATTTATCAAATGCAACTGAATTTGACTTGTTGCATTGCAGGAAGGATACTGTTGAAGGGTGACAACATTACCCTGATGATGAACACGTAAGTTTGTTATTAACTTTTTAGTACTCTTAATAAATAGTATAAGTTAATATATTCAGACTAGGAAAAATGCCTCATATGAGCTTTAAACTTGAGTAGTATTGCCGTTGTGAGACGTGGGCCTCTAACCTCCTGATTTCTCTTTTAAAGTTCCAAATAATCTATCTATTCTTTCTCTTTTATGTGTTGATAAAAAGCGAGAAAGGATAGGAATTTTGGGCAAACTTTGATGTATTGGGGATAAGGGTTCTTGTTTGGTCATATTTTGATAGTGGTGCTAGGAATTAATTCTTTGTTTTTAGGGGGCTTATTTGGCATTTTGTTTTAGTAGGGCTATGCATGATGTGGCTTCAGTTTATCAATTGTACAGAATTTACTACATTTGCCCAGGCAAATCTGGGCTATGCCTAAATTTTAGACGGATAAGATCAGTTTTTTTGGAACAGTCTTTGCTTGACATCCAACAGCCCAGATTTGCTTGTGACATTTCAGTGAAATTGGTACAATTGGAGAGGAGCTTAAACCATGCATGATTTTATTGAAACATTGATTACTCTTTTACTAACAATGGTGTGCTTTTAGTGCTTTGAGCTATTATGCCTTGTGTGTTCTAATGATATCTTATTTTTGCAGGGGAAAATGATAACTGTATCATTTGAGGATTTAGTTTGCAGATCTGGGTTTATTTGGCATCTCATGTTTATGTTCTGGATTTGTAACCATGATGAGTATTGTAACACCTAACACTTTTTGGGCCACTGTACTTGTCAGTAATTTTCAATGCTTTATTCTCTTGTGAATCAGTAACCCTTCAGAATTTAAGTATATCGACTGAAAAGGCTTTGTTAATTTACCTACGGATTAGTTACATGTTTAGTCTTTTGAGCAAAGAATCTTAAGGAAACTTTGGGATGCTGTTAGAATCTAAGCATTTTTTTGGCAGCGTTTACTTGCTGGGATGGGATTTTAGTTGATGCAAAACATGAAATTCACTAATGGCTGGTCCCAGTTTGGTTGCATGCTTTAATTCCTCAACCATCACCATTATAAAAAAAATACTAAGGACTATGGATTTAAAAAAAAAAACGCAATATTCGATATTTTTGAAGAGTGTGCATAATTTTTTGTATTCAAACTAATTCCTCAAAACTATCTACCATGTTAAATTAAGCCATTCCGTAACAAGTTTGCTGTTGAAACAAAGTTGGTCCGTCTCTTTTCCCTTTCTTTCTTCGTTTCTCATTCCCTCTCAACCAGAGCTCTTGCTCCCTCCATTTCATTTTCAGTCGCTCCTTCCTGCCTCAGCCTAAATTACATCATCGTCAAACAAGCCCATCGAATTCTTCGTCTCTTTCTCATTTGTCTGAGTTCCGATTCTTTCTCCCTTCATCCCTTTCAGACTAATCACAAGGTCTGCATTTGTACAGCACCACCTGCTGGTGCTGGATCTCATTTAGGCTCTTCTGATGAGACATCTCCGTGGCCAATTCTCCTCTCTTCACAATTGCAACACAAACCCAATCCCTCTGTATGAACAGCAAGGAGAAAGGCCGAGATGTGACCCGACTCTATCATCAATCTCTCCACTAGAGTCTACTAATAATTATAGGCACCACTAGAGTGTACTCTTTTTCAGCAACTAAGTAGCTTGTTTGGAACTATTTTTACGTGTCACGCTTTTGAAAAGAAGATGATTTGGTGATGGACACCAAGTGTTTGATGTTTTGTCTGAAAGACATTTTCCCAATTTTTCTAGAATTAAGACACAACTTCGAATTTTTCAAGCCCTCATTGGCACATGTAAGGGGTCAAAAATCCTCACAAAAAAGAAGACACAACTTTGAATTAAGACAACCTTTTAGCCTCTTCTTAAAGTATTTGCATCATTACTTTCTTAAGACACGGGGAAGGTTTGTGTGATTTGATCATTACTTTCTTAAGACACGTCTGTCTTATTTGATTGTTTTTGTTTGAATTGTTTGCTTTTTGTTTAGCAGGTTTTCAAGGAACAGGGCAAAGTATCCACCTCAATGGTCCCTCCCAGACTGGAAATAAAGGTAAAATAAGAAAAATTTATAGTAGTACTGTTCGGATAGTAATATAATAGTATAAAATAGAATTAAGGATTGCAAAGAATTGGACTTTATACATCTTCAAATACGAATTCATATCACCGACGGTACCGTAAAAGGGAATCTTTTACAATTACTTGATCTGGACCGTTCTTTTTAACTTGGCACGAATCTCAAAGCCCAATAATACTGCCCCCTCAGTCAGCCCGAATCCCAAACCGGCTGAGAGTTAATCGCAAACCGTAAATAGCTAATTGTAAAAGGGAATCTTTTACGGTACCGTCGAGGATATGGATTCCTTCAAATACTTGGATAAAAGGGTTCTGTGGTAGCATCATTCTTCTATCATATTTTGTCCTTCTAACAACTTTTTTTGGTATTTTCTAATTTTCTGTCCCCTACATATAAATTACAAGATTAAATTTCAGTTTGACTTCATTTGCTTAATTAATGGTATCTTTTGCATTTGGTGTACATGTAGTTCTATTTCACTTTGAAAATAAGAATTGCATCTAGTACTTGAGAAAATCATTAGACTGAAACTTATTGGTATTTTTCTAAAAATTTCCAATTATCAGTTAAACCTTCTCAACAAACTCCAATTCGTATGTTCTGGAATATTATTGTTTTTTATGGGTGTTTTTACCATGCTTGCCTGTGGGGTCTGTCTTAAATTTACCGCAAAATTTGTTTCCGAAATCAAATAATCCAATGCTCGATGTTGTTATAAATTCTGAAGTCAAGAAAAGGAAATAGAAGGTTATTAAAGTTAATATGTTTAGAGGAATGCTTTTGCTCGCCTAGTCTAGCTCACCCACCCATAGTCTCCACGTTCAGATCCTCTGATGTAACTCAAATTGTGAGTTTGGATCCGGACAGTCCAATCAGAATTCGGGCCAATCTGGCTCGGGTGGAATTTCGCAGGGTCCCATTAATATTTGAGCAGATTCTGATCAAACGGTCCGGATCCAAACAGAAATTTTGAGTTAACCAGATATAAATTCAGTGCGTGAGCAGGGGGCAATTATATTTCCCAGCAGTAATTACCCCCATCATATTCTTATGTCATTGACTATGCCTCTAGATTGTTCCTTTTCTATTTTCTTCTCTTAATTGCTTGCATTGTATATGTAGCCATCACTTTGCTCTCTGTATGCATGAAGACTATTTTCAATATATATAGCTGCAACCGTTGATTTAACCAGGGGTGGATTCAGGATTTTCGTCAGGGGGGGGGGCAAAAAAATATCGAATCGGATTTAAATATCTAATCGGATTTAAATCCATTAACCAATTGAGTACTCGACAAAAAACAATGCTTTAACTTATATTTTCGAATGCTTTGACTTGTAATTTCTGATGCTCTGACTCATAATTCTAATTACCAATCAAAATTCAACAGATTTATTTCAATTTTAACTCTAAATTTAACTTGAATTACAAATTAAACGACCAGAGAGGGGCAAAAAAAATCCCAGGAGGGACAGAGTCGTTCGGAACAGATAAATTTCCACTAAAACTCAAAATCCAAGAGCGGGCAGCTGCCCCCCTTGGAGTACACTGGGTCCGCCCCTGGATTTAACTTTAGCAAATTTGACTTATTATTAGACATTGTTTGTTGGATTTGAAAATTGGACCTGGTAACTTTTTGATCTTTCTATTAAGCATAAATGAGTAACTATTAATAAAGTGTCTTCTCAATAAAATTTTTTTTTGCAAGGTAATATGATGAGGAAGATGGGTTACTCTCTGTTATTAATTGGCTTGATTATCATCAATATTATGTGCAAAAGTACTCTTTGTGTAGGTGCAAAAATTAAGAAATTTGCTTTCAATGATAGAGAAACAATGATAAAAGTTGTTTTCATAATGGATAACTAGAGTACCTTTTATTATTTCTGTAGGTGAATAAGATGTTGCTGAATTCAAATAGGGAGCGTGCATGCATGCTTCCAATTTCATATGACCGGTCTAGGAAATCAATAGGCGTAGCAGATTTATGGGTATGTAATTTTTTAAAATTAAATTATATTTCTTGTCATATCCAATTTGTTCAACTTTTCGTGGTCATACATTATAATTTTCTTGACTAGACAGTATACTTAGGTGAGGACAAGATGAAGGGTATTTATGACTAATTAAGTAGACACCTCTTATTAAGTTTATCATTTGTTCAGGTGCACATCTCACAAACCAAGCACCCGCATCAATTCTGCCTGAATAAATGGGTTCTGTAGTAGTGGAGGTTAGGTTGATTTGCAAGAAAAAATTTAAATGAGCAGTATACTTCTGGGCAAATTTTAGTCCTTAGATTTATTTTTCTTGACAAGAGACTTCAGATAAGATCAAGGGTTTGTTTGTGACTAATTAAATATACATGAGCTATTAAGTTTATCATTTGTTTTCAATCAAAAAAAAAAATATCATTTGTTCATGCAGGGAATTCCAACAAATTAATGCAGAATGAAATTTTGCAGATGCAATGCAAAGATTTGTGATTCATTTTGCTCCACATGATGCAAAAATACTGGTGACATGCCATCAGGGATCATTATCTTTGAGCTGTGTATTGGCAGACACCATGTACCAGTGGTACCAGTCCAATAAAATTCAGTGCATTGCTTAATGCAAAATTTCCTTCTACCCTTTCTGTTTGTGTTTTCCTCATCTTTACTGTGCAATTGCTTAACCGCCAATTAATTGCAGCAAGACCACATATTCTTTGGTTTGAAATTTTGGTTTCTGTAGGTACCAAGCACCATGTGTTTTACATCGGACTACTACTTGATGTTTGTGTATTTGAAATTTTGAACTAGGTAAGTATAAATTTAATGTACAATGATTATACAATCCGGGAGCCTTTTTTAGGGAACTTGGTCTTCGCAGTGAACAATGATGAGTTGATTCAAATTAATTGTTCTAATAATCAAATCTTCAAATAGTTCATCATTTAGTTAGTGAAATTATTGTCACCTTGATTTTCTATATATAACGAGTGTATCAAATATGTATCATACAGATGACATTCTTTAGGTTTCCATTTAATAATTTCATTTGCATACAGTCCCTATACTAATTGGTCATAATGTTATCATCAAGGTCCTAAATGTTTTTGCCACTCAATAAATTACTGATGTAATTAATAGTAGGAGTAACATTTAGGTCCTTAATGCTAATGCCAGAAAAATGTTCTAATGGTCAAAATAATTTATTGCTTGCATTAACAATAGACATTTGTAATATAACAAATATATTATTAATAGTCACGAGAATTTATTACTTGAATTAACAAAGATCCTGAATCCTATATATAAGCAGACATAGCAAGTACCCTAAGCCACACCTCAACAGAATAAAAAGAAAACAAAAAGTACAAAAAAAAATGGCTCCACCGGCGGCTCCCAGAAGGGTGCAATGCGAGCATTGCCCCTTATCCTTCTTTAACCGGTGGCAACTCAATGGACACATGACTTACCACAGGAATAATGACAAAATATTGAAGAAATATGAGGAACAAAAGAAGCGTGAGCATGCAAGGATGCAAGCTCTACTTGGAATGATTTTGACGGGCCGTGAAACAGGAGGCGGGGGTCAAGAAATGGTTATGCTTGAACCGAACCACGCATTTTGGACAGTATACAGGTTATATGGAGCAGCACCTATGGAAATTGACTTTGTAGGACAGATGGATTTCCGTTGGGCTAAATCGAATGCGAGATGGGCAAAGAAGAAAGGAGCAATGGATGCCAAGGGTGGATGCATGGATGTGATCGACCTCACCTTAAAGCTTTAATTGAGAGTAATTGTTCTCTTTTTTCAAATGATTAGTGGGATATTAATTTTGAGATTGTTTTCTGTCTAAAATGTTATCAATATTATGAATTGTATCTGGCAATTGTTCTTCTTTTTCAGATGATTAGTGAGATATTTTGAGAATGTTTACTGATCTGAAATGTTATCAGTATTATAAATTGTGTCTGGCAAAAGTTTGTGGTGAACCAGGGTATTTATAATGTTTCTGGGGTAGTTATGTAGGCTATGTCAGTAACTATATTTGGAACTTTGCATTAGTAGGGAAAACAAATCAACAGATTTTTGGGATTATTGCAGTGCAAAAATAATTTTTCGGTCTTCGATTTTGAAATCTTGTTTTTCTTCTTATACTTGTTGTTATCTCGCCTTTTGGAACCTTTTGTAGTACATGCAAGGGAAAGGTTGTTTTTAATTTGTAACTAATTTTACATACTTCTGTCATACTAAGAGTCAGATCCATACAAATACTTGGACTTTAAATTTCCTATAAAAGACAATAAGGACCCGAGGTGACTAGGTGAGGCAATACGAAATTTTTACTAATTTTATTTTTGGATGGAGAGTAGAGAAAGGAAGGAAAAGGGAAGAGTCTCCAAACTTGAGTAGAAGTTTCCGATTAAGATTTTCATTTATATTGTTCCATCTAAATAACTCAGTAAATTAGCTACATAATGAACTTGTAGAATATCAATTTTTACTATTTTCGGAATTTTTTTACCTTTTTTTTATGATTCATGAAAAATGGCACAAAATCGGTCTACTTTAGCGTAATTTTGCATAGTTTAGCGTTTTACCGCATTTTTATCAATTAGCGAAGTTATTGTAATTTAGTGTAATTTAACATAATTTAGTGTAATTCAACATAATTTATTGTAATATAATGTAATTTAACATAATTTCAAGTAATCAAGTGTATTTTAGTATAAATATGGTAATTATAAATCAAAAGAAGTAATCTAACAAATAATTTAAACAAAACATTCGAACTTTCAGTGTTAAATTTCATTATTCTTCATAGTGTCTCAAAAAAAAAAAAGAGTAAACCGGTTATTTTATGGTCGATTTGGACATTTTTAGCGAAACCCGAGAATTCTGGATATAATAATTAATTTCTATTAAACTTTGGATATTAATAAAAATGTCGGCCAGATCTGACTTGACTTGTTGAATAATCCAGCGGACCATTTACATACCCACTTCTCCCACAAAATAGCCTGAAAATGATCTGCTGAATTATTCAATGGACGTGATATTTTTAGAATTTAAAATACTATTTCTTCTAATTCTTTTGAATATTTGATTAAATAGGTCAAGCACGATTAGGTTCAGTTTATAACAATTACCTCTCCATGCTATCGGTGGTTCGGTTTATAACAATTACCTCTCCATGTTTATAACAATTACTGATTTCAATTTCTGAACCACTGATGCTTAACAATTACCTCTCCATGCTATCGGTGGTTCAGTTTATAACTGGTACAAGTAGCAAAATAAAAGGGGTACCCTATTTATAGGCGAATGAGCGGAGTCGGAGTCGGAACTGCTTATCAGGTCGGAGTTCTGCTGCGAGCAGTGGCCACGAGCAGAGTCGATTGAAGCAGTTGATAATTTTCGGTCGATTGATCAGTGACCATGAGCGGAGTCGATTAAAGACAAGAGAGAGATAATTCCAATCTTTCCAATCTTTCCAATCTTCCTGTTGGTTATGTTGGCTGTCCAATCTTTCCAATCTTCCTGTTGATAATTTTGGTTCTGTTGGTATAATCTTGGGTTCTGTTAATAATTTTTGGTTCTGTTGGTAATTCACTTTTAAGTCCCTTCAGTTCTGTTGGTACTTTTGGATGAATTCTAAAAGTACCAGGCATGCTGGATAATTTAGCAGACCAGATCTGACTTGACTTGTTGAATAATCCAGCGGACCATTTACATATCCACTTCTCCCACAAAATAGCCTGAAAATGATCCGCTGAATTATTCAATGGGCGTGATATTTTAGAATTTTTCCAAAGACAATGGTAGATTTTGAATTTCCAATTTTTAGATTGTTATAGATAAAAAAATATTGAATTACATCGCTCAAACTCAACTTATTTACACTTATATTTATATAGACAATAATACATGTTATATACGGATGAGATACTTCTCTTGAAATTATTATGTTGCATATTGTTTATACCAGATTCACTTAAGTCTGGCAAGAGGCTTCGAGAAAACTAGTGTTAAAAATACTATTTCTTCTAATTCTTTTGAATATTTGATTAAAATTCAAATTTTGATTATTGAAAGGAGCTCAAACAAAATGAAAATTTATTAAAAATGGGGGACAATATGAAAATATAATATTTCAAACATTAAAAGTAAATCCTCCAAAATTAAAAGATTGTCAAACCCTTAAACCATACGAATATTTAAATTTAGAACGTATCCTCAGCGTTAACTCAAATTTGAGTTAGTATATCTCAACCGTCCGATCAAAATCCAAACAAATCCAGTCCGAAGTGAAATACACAAATCTTTTTAGTATTCGTGTCAACACAAATCAGACGGTCTGAATTTATTCTGCATTAACTCAAAAAGAAAATTTCCAATGTGCCCATCTAAATTTTTGAAATAGTCAATTTACCCATCAAAACACCACAATATCAATATCTTTGTACAAATTAAACATTCTTTCTTTTTAACTATTTAACATTTTATTTAATTGTTTTAAATATTAAATTGACTAATATACCCTCTGATTTTGACTGGACTTGTCCATTTCACGCCTGTCGCACTGAGACTCACGCGCCATTGCTGATTTGCTGAGGGTGGTGCTCTAATCTCTCTTCTATTTTCTCTCTCTCATTCGTGTTCACATTTCTGTTCCCGTTTTAATTGATTTGAGGATAGTTAATGTTTGATTGGTGCCTACAGATGAAGTAATTTTGTATTTTGAAATGGCTTATCCTTGTCCAAGTCAAATACTCTGTTTCGTTCATTGATTCTAAAGCAATACATTTCTTTCTCACAAGGTAGATTCATTAAGTATCAATTTTAAATTTGATTATAGATCAGAACCTTAATTCCTTCATGAATCGTGTTTCTTTACAACTAATTTCCTTATAGGTTGTTGTTTAAGCTAATTTCAATTTAAACAAAGTTGACTTCGTATTATATATTGAAGGACGGTGCTGGCATTGAGAGATGTTTATAAGTTCATTTTTGTGGAAAAACATTGATTGATGTAATTTTCATTTTCAATTCGATTGCTACCTATACAAACTATGCTGCAACTTTCTTATTTATTTTTTATTTATTTATTTTCTTGCGGAGAATTGTTTGTTTGTGGGCTCCATTACAAGCAGTAGCATATAAAAATTTAAAAGACAATCACATAGTTACATAATTACCTAATCCAAAATGGCTTCTCAATTAAAGATTGGGTCTATGAACCCAACTTTTTTTTTATTATTTTACAGGGAACAAGAAGAGAGAAAGAGTTTGGAGATGGTGAGGAAGAGAGATGGATTATAGGGAGAAAGGAAGGAAGAGGATATTTAGAATTAATGGACATGTTCATTTAAAATTAGAGGGCATATTGGTCAATTTAGTTTTTAAAATAATTAAATAAAATGTTAAATAGTTAAAAGGGGATGGAAGAAAGAATTTTAAATTTTTATGGGATATTAGCTATTGTGGTGTTTTGATAGAGAAATTGGCTATTTTAAAAGTTTAAATGGGCACACCTGAAATTTTCCCTAACTCAAAATCTGAGTACGAATTCTTAATTTAACCACTGGAGTGGGATTCCGGCATTCCGCTAATATAAACCAATACGGGTGAGAATTACTTGGTGGATCGAGTCGAGCCCGAGACCTGACCCGACCCGGTTCCGAGGGCCACAATTCCATACAAAGTAGAAAGAACCCGACCCGAACTCCATACAATTTAGATGGGCACACCAGAAATTTTCCCTAACTCAAAATCTGAGTTAATGCAGACCCCGACATTTTTATTAATATCCAAAGTTAATTACAAATTAATTAATTTATCCATAATTTTCTAGTTTTTTCAAAAATGTCCAAACCGGCCATAAAATGGCCGGTTTTCTCTTCCCAGAACTGGCCATTTTATGGCCGGTTTCCTCTTTTTTTTTTTTAAGAGATACTATGAAGAGCAAGATAATGAAATCTAACACTGAAAGTTCAAATTTTTTGTTTAAATTATTTGTTAGATTACTTCTTTTGATTTATAATTAGCATATTTATACTAAAATACACTAGATTATTGAAATTATGTTGAATTACACTATATTACAATAAATTATGTTAAATTACACTAAATTACAATAATTTCGCTAATTATGCTGAAATACTGTAAATTACGCTAAACTACGCAAAATTACGCTAAAGTAGACCGATTTTGTGCCATTTTTCATGAATCATAAAAAATAGTAAAAAAATTCCGAAAACAAGTAAAAATTGGTATTCTACAAGTTCATTATGTAACTAATTTACTGAGCTACTTAGATTGAATAATAGAAATGAAAATCTTAATCGAAAACTTCAACTCAAGCTTTGAGGCTCTTCCCTTTGTTTTTTGACAATTCTAAATTTTAAAAAATGACGTAGTGGTCACTGATGCATGCGTACTTTTGCAAGCTTTCCGAAAAGTAGTCTTTGCTGAAAATCGAACACTCGAGCGCCGTTTTATGGCCGTTTGAAGTTTCGTCGTCGTTTTTCGCCTTTTCAGTGAAGATATCGTCCCTATTCATATGTAATTTAGCGTAATTTACCGTATTTTAGCGTAATGTAATGTAATTTAGTGTAATTACGTAATATAGTGTAATTCAACATAATTTCAAGTAATTTAGCTTATTTTAGTATAGATATGCTAATTATACATCAAAAGAATTAATCTAACAAACAATTTAAACAAAAAATTTAAATTTTTAGTGTTAGATTTCATTATCTTGCTCTTCATAGTGTCTCTTAAAAAAAATAGTTTCTAATTATAAATCACTTCATAAAAGAGAAATAAAAAATAGTTTCTAATTATACATCACTATGAAGACACACAATAATTTACCGGAATTTAGTGTATTTTAGCGTAATTTAACATAATTTAGCGTAATTTAATATAATATAGTGTAATTCAACATAATTTCAAGTAATCTAGTGTATTTTAGTATAAATATGCTAATTATAAATCAAAAGAAGTAATCTAACAAATAATTTAAATAAAAATTAGAATTTTCAGTGTTAGATTTCATTATTTTGCTCTTCATAGTGTCTAAAAAAAAAGAGAAAATCGGCCATTTTATGACCGATTTGGACATTTTTGGAAAAACTCATGATTCATGAGTAAATTAATTAATTTGTAACTAACTTTGGATATTAATAAAAATATCGGATGCAGACCAAACGAATTCTTCAATTTAACCACCGGAGTGGGATTCCGGCATTCCGCTAATATAAACCAATACGGGTGAGAATTACTTGGTGGATCGAGTCGAGCCCGAGACCTGACCCGACCCGGTTCCGAGGGCCGCAATTCCGTACAGAGTAGAAAGATCCCGACCCGAACTCCATACAAAGTTGCGAACTATACTGCCAAGAAAGAACCCCCCTCTCCCGCTCAGTCGTCTTCCTCTCTCTTTGCATAGAATTTCTCTCTCTCGCTCTCTCTCTTCTAAGCGCGCTCCAGTTCACTAATCGAAGTTTGACGGTAAGTATTCTACTGCCCCCGCCCTTTCGTTTCGTGCTTCTCTCGTTTAGTAGAGAGAATTTAATTAGTCAAAAGATTTTTCTTATTTTCTATTCTGCATTTGTGGATTTGTGGAAATTTATGGGTACGCGGTCGTTGGTTTTGCAAAGTCATTATTAAAGAAAACAAACACATATATCAGTTTTACAGTTAGAAAAACAAAAAGTAGTTAAAAAGGAATTAAAATTGTATTTGCAGTACAATAACGCCAGTCATATTTACCAAGCAAAGTGAATTGTGTAAGTGGTGAAACTGTGCAATTTTGACAGTAACTTGTAATTTATATTATTACCATGGTTTTTGCAGGAATAGGTGGTCGAGTACTTTCAAGTGTCGATCCCATTTTTATGCGGCATAAAATTTAATTTGAACGGATATATAATGGGAGCAGCTGTCAGCAGAGCAGCAAGTGGTTTAGGTGAAGTTCTCGGAAACTCAGTTACTGCTCCCTTCAAGGCTCTTTTTGGGGCTAATTGCGAGTAAGCTGATTACCCTTAGATAATTTTACTTTCTATTATTTTACAGAATTTTTATTTATCTGATATTATATTTTTTTATTTTTTTTACTAATTTGTTTTATTAAGTGGTATATGCGCTGGTACGTGGGATATACCATGCTTCATAGAGCATCTGTGTCTTTCAAGTCTGTTCAAATTGTTCATGGTGTGTATTCTCTCCTTCATAAGTAAGTTACCTTGCTCTTTTTTTATCTCGGTGTTTAATCTATCTCCTCATTTGTCTTGCAACTGTTCTGTATGAGTAGGGACTCCTGGCATATCTCATTTTTTGCATTCTTTTCTTGTGTATTTTAGTGAGGCTTTAGGCATAGATTAGGGTTTTGTTGAGTCTAAACCAGCCTTCCTTGGGAATAAGAGTGCTTGTTGGTAATATGTAAATTAAAAAACAGCCCATTATTTTTTATTTTACATCACTAATTATAAGAAACAAATTGATGCCTTTTCCTGCTTATTTGGTTTTCATCAAGTCTAAACCAGTTTTCTCTACAAATAAGGGTGTTTGCTGGAATATGTGAAATGTTGGGTGTTATTTGAAGTAGTGGTAAATTAAATTGGAAAAAGTTGGTATGTTTTTAGTTTAATGTCACTAGTTACGAGGAACAAATGGCTCAACACCTCTTTGTACATAATGTTTTTGTAAAAGGTTCGTTTATAATAAATCTTTTTGTTAACTTATATGCAATCCTCTTGATCAAATCATTTTTTAAGTTTTTAATTTTGTTTGGCATTAAATATTACTCTTTTTTCTTATTTCTTGTAGCTATGTTTTTCGTATATCTCCTGTTCCAAGTAGGCATACTGCAATGCGTATGTAGAAACTGTTTCAAGATGTCATGTGTCACATGCAAAGCCTATTTTAATGCCATGGAAGAAATTTCATGCTTTCTTTGGTACAAACTGAGAAACACGAAACGTGTCTATCGACACCGGTTTGGTGACTTGGAAGAAGGGTTCAGCTCAAGTTATAGTGATGATTCTTCTTCAGAAAGAAGAAGCACTCGAGTTTATAGGTATAATCTTTTGATGTACCAGTGGTACCAGTGGGACACTTGAGATGTTCTTTTATAATCAAACCCTGATATTTATATATAAACAGTCATGTTTGTCGCTGATAATGAACTTTTGAGTTGTACTGGTGTATTTTATCCGCTAATTGATTTCTCACAAGAACTTTGTCTGAAAAAACTGGTTTAGACTGGTACAGACTAAGAGTACCTCAATACTAATATCCTTCCCTTGCTTGTAAAAACAATAGACATGTTCCTCTTTTATTAGTTTCTATTGATAATGTTATCAATTCCCTCATATTAAAAATATGATTTTGGTTATTTCTTCACTGACTTGTACTTTTTGGTATAGGAGGAGAAGATCGGTACGTGAGAGAAGAAAAGATCACATGAGAAGATCTCTGTACCTGAGAAGGCATAGTTCAAATGGCAAGAGGAGGTACCGGAGCGGTGGTAGAAGCCGCCACCATGTCAGAGTAAAAACAAGAGAGGTGTCAGTGCATGTGAAGGGTCCCAGTGGTTATAGGAGAGAAAACCATCTCTTTAACAGGACCGGGTTTAGGTGATTTTAATTATAGACAACATTAGGGGTTTGACTCTTTTGAGATATAGAAATTATTGTTTGCCGAGGAATCTCTAGTAATTTCCGTGTTAATGGAGAAGAGATCTCTATATTGGATCTAGAAGAGGAAAGGGGCCTGATTTTGATTGCTGAATTTATGGCCTTCTTATCAGGTTTGTGTTATTTTCATAGTCAAGTATCAAAGTGCTGTATAGATGATGTTGTCACTATTGTAAAGAGCAAAGTTAAAAATCCTGAATTATAAAAAATTGAGCTCCCTTTCTGTAATTTCTCTTTGGGATTACATGCAATATTATTTGTATTAATTGTAATATAATTTGCCATGACAAATAGTCTAAACATGGTCTAATTGGATTGAGATCTGCTGCGATTCCAATATTGAGCACAGTAATCCTGCAATCTCTGCTTTTCCAAATCCAACCGTCCAACTTTTTAGTGCACGCATCTCAAAACAGCTGGTTTTTCTGCGCACGCATCTCGAAACAATTCGACAGCTGGATTTGAAAAAGCAGGGATTGCAGGGTACTGTTCACAGTACCCGGATCGCAGCAGATTCTCACCCGGTCTAATTGGGGCTCCCAGATGACAGGATATTTCCAATTTTTGGACAAACTGGAGAAGTTTTAAAGGCAACAGGACCTGTTCTCTCGCCTGATAAGGACCAATCTTAAATCTTAAAGCCAACGGTCATATGCAACGTTTGGATCATTTCAACATTTTGAAAGAGAATTGATAGGGGCACTCTTGGTGTACACAGATCTTAAAAACAATAAATATTTAACATTAAAATTTGTATACCACTGTGTTAATGTGAGCCCCATCTTCCCAAACAAATGGGTAAAGATTTTAACCGAGTAGTTTTGGCTTCATGCAACACACTTACTATAAAATTAATATAGTGTTGTACATGGTTAATGTGCTGAATGAAGTCAAAACTGCTCTATTAAAATATTTAATCAAACAAACGATAAATGCTCCTTTATTAATAAAATTAAAGTTATAAAATAAGACAACTATAAAATGTAAAAATTTAGTATTCAATTATATTCGACTTGTCGTTTTTCTGACTTTTGTTATAACTATATTTAAATTCAAATTGAAATAGTAGTGTTAACTTTTTGAAATATATAGATAATTTAAGGGACGATCTGAGTATCTCAAAATTCTATCTTTCGTCTTCCTGACTTTTGTTATAACTATATCAAATTGAAATAGTAGTGTTAACCTTTTGAAATATATAGATAATTTAGGGGACGATTTGGGTACCTTAAAAAATTTCCATTCAAATAAATAGGCGATCCCAGAAACCTCTTACCTACCCCATTATCCCTCTCAAACTCAAATAACTACATCAGCCATGCTCAGAAAACATTAGCCCATCAACCAGTTTACACAGCATGATCAGAGCTCTCAAGAAACTAAAAATCTGGTCCAAGATCAAGAGAAAAAAGCCCCCCAAAAGCAAGCATGCATCCACACAAAACCGAAGGCCCTGCAAGCGCACTTACTGTAACTGCAGTTCCTGCAAATCTAACTACACATCACTGCCATGGCTGGTAGCACCGTCAGCTCCACCCTTAATTTCATCTTTTTATGATGATGTGGGTCCAAGCAATAGTGGTGGTACGGGTACCACTTCATATCAGCAATATTTTGTTCCTTCTCCTGTGTACAGTGTGGTACCATCAGCCGTACCGACTGGCATGCAACAAGGATGGGAGTACGCAAAACTTGGAGAGTGTGTTTATGGTATTTTTGCTGTTTTCTTCAAATGCTTTCTATGTGCTTGTAGATAATATTAACATTGCTATTGCGATCGGCATCCTTGCATTAATATGTTGCGTACTTTTAATTTCCGTAATTCAAATTTGAAGGCTCCTTCTCAAATCTCTTCCCATTCGAGGTAACAGTTCAAGTTTTGTTTCTTACTTGGATTGTAGTTCAAGCAAATGGCAATTTAATGACTAGATTTTATTTTTATAAAAAAGAATATATATGAGTTTAGAATTCTCTTGTCGGACATATAGTCATAGATGAACTACATATCAAATCTGGTGTAATTTAAATATTGTTTTGGTATTTGCATTAAAAATCCTTAATTTGTTGAAAAAATAGTTGCAAGGTTCAAAACTTTACTTTTTCTAAGTACATTCATAAATTTTGTTGGACTTAAATGAAGAATTAAAACCATTCAATGCTTTTGATAGACTGATATATGAGGATTTATGATCACACCATAACTTCCTATGACTGAGTCACTATTATTTCCTATTTACTTTTAGTCTTTTAATGGCATTTATATATGCGTTAATTGTCATCTCTGCCCAAATTTTCACAAAACCAGTTTCCGACATCTTACGGACACAGATCGATACGGATATATTACACAACACACACGGCAAGATACAGGGTAAGATATAAACGTCATTTTCGATTCAATTAAATTTTTATTAGAACACAAGTGTTGATGTCAGATGCAAACACAATACGTATCGGATACGGACACTGCACTACTCTAGTGACGTCTGTGGTACATAGCTGGGTGATATGGCAAGTACAATGTTGCCCATCAAATAAGAATTACTCACTTATACAGATTATATCTGAGAAAATTATCACTGCAGTATTTCCTGTAAATTTGGAGTGTACCAGTACCTGAAATTGGTACAACTTCCACCAATACTTCGCTCAGTTTGGAGAACACGGTAATGAGGTCACATTTCATCAGGTTTGCAATATCAATTTGCATGCAGATTTGCATTCAGACAGTTCCTTGGATCAACACTTGTTATATCTAATTCTAATAGGTTCCAGTTCATTTCGGATAATTTTGGTTCAAAGATTGTTAAGTCCCCTTTTCGACAGATTGTCTAGTGGTTTGGTCATTATGTTCAAAGATTGTTTGGCCCTATTCACGCTGATTTTCAAGGAAGATATTGTTGATATGAAAAAGTGACCTTGATTGCTGGCTGTTAATTGTAGATTCAATGTAATAAAATAGCACAACGAAAACTTAAAAAGGAAAATGTAAAAGAAAATTTTCTGCTCTAGCACCCAATTTAAATAGTTGGTACATGGAATAGAGAAATAAGACTTTCGGGGTACATGAATCAAATATTTCATAAAGCTCTCGTGTAATAGTAATGCTAAAAAATGCACATATAAAAGGAACGAAAAGCAAAATACTATGAGCCATAAAACACTGCACATACATTTATGAATTTTAATGTAATAATCTGATTTAAACTAAAATAAAGTTAATTTGACAGAACAAGACTTGCGGGGTTGAGATACAGTAAAGATTTTGCTTTACTGTAATTAGCACTGGTTTTGTTACAAGTTCATGTCAAAATTAATTCAAATAAAAACCTGTGGTACCAAGACCATCTAATCTTTCAAGGATGATATCAGTTACCAAAATTAATTAAAAATTTAAGGATCGGAAATAGACTCTTGACATCGTACCCGGAATCAACATTTACCCTGCAAAGCATGAAAAATGGTCAGAAAAAAATATTATCCTCTAAATCGCTAACAGACATGTATAATATTTCAATGTACCTAGTCCAAAGCCCATGTCTTCTTTTTCCAAATTTTATAGAGAGTGAAATTACCATTTTTGGAAATATCATAGAGATGGTTAGCAAAAAAATGAATGTTGTACCGTAAAAATGGAGAGGCAAGCTAAGCAGATGTCTTTGTAAATTTGCCATCTCGATACACATGCCATTTCTCATACCGTTGGTGGGCAGGCAAGACAGGTCTAAGCCGAGGTGCCACTGTGCAATCCAAAGAGCAGCACCCTCTCAAATCTCTCAAACACGAAACACAACACCTTCAAGTGCACATAAAAAATAAATGGAAGTTAAATTATTTTGTAGTTTATTATCAAATCTCTCAAACACGAAACACAACACTTTCAAGTGCACATAAAAATAAATGGAAGTTAAATTATGTTGATAAAAAAACTTGGCTACGAAGTATTTTGTTCGAATCCAACCTATTGTTAAAGACGTGTAATCATGAAGAGTGAGTTTCACAAGGAATTACTTTTTTTTATTCCACTTGTATCCAACCTTTTATCAAATGAAACAATGCATAATATATGGAACTCTGAATGCATGATCCTGAATTCAAAAACTGCGGTCATATACCAAATAAGAACAAAATAAAATACATATTAATACAATGCTAGTGGCTTACAGAAAGAGCAGGTTGCAGTCAAGATTGGCACAATTCCTATGCATGAAATGTTGCAAGTGGGACCCACATATATAGCACTTCCCAAGGGCAACAGTGCTCTCTGTTTTGGGCTGTGGCCCAGTTTCAGAAACTTTATTATGTGATTGATATCCAACAGGTGGTAAAGCGAGACGAGAGTCAAAAACAAAGAGGTTTCCAACCCATTTAGTTGGACCTTCAGTTTTTAAATAATTCGAAACTCCACCACTTAGTGTGTATAAGTTTTTGAAGCCTTCTCTCCTGCAGCAAGAAAGGTCAAAATCAAATGTAGGAATTCAAAATTAGAATAAAATATAGAACGTCTCAGGTTCTCCACGCAGAAACTGAGATTAGATGGCTAGTGCAAAGACCTATTCTCTACATGCATATTAGTGCATTCAATTAAGTTTTTCTTCAATGAAGAAAATAAGGTGAAATTGTGTAGAATTGATTTACAATTGAAGGTTTTGGGAATTGGCACCATAATAATCAGATTGAAGTATTAGACCAGCTTTCGTTATAATATTTTTTTATTAATTAATCCATTTTTAATTTATATGCATATTTTTAGGTAATGGGTATACTTTGCACTTTAACCCATATTTGTAGTGGGATAATCAAGATTTGAGGTAATACCTAAGAACTGTAGAATACACATCACAGCGTATCCCGCCTGTGCAGTACATGAGTATATCTGTTTTTTCTTTGTCAACCCCAGTTAATGGATCATGGGAACCACAGACCTGCATTAAGACAATATCAAAACAATTTGAGAACAGTTAAGAAAAGAACTAACAAATATTTCAAATAAGTATAGCAAAGAAAACATTATTCTTTATTTATCAGAAATTAACTTAAAGAATGAACAGGCAAAATCCTTATCTATTACTACAGCATGATAGAACTAACCTTACCTCCTGATCAGAAAGCCCGACAGAAGTGCTTCTAAAACTATTCACATTTGGCCTCTCAGCCCCTTCAAAATGTCCAATATCCCATTCATACCCTTTTCCCAACAGACAGTACAATATTAGAACATTACAAATATATAAAGGCTCGAAATATATTAATGGTTTGGAGAGACAAAATATATTAGAGACATGCTTAAACATTGCTAGTATGTCCATCCGGCAAAATCCAAAATAATTGGTCAATTGGATATTTTATTCAGGCTTCTTTGGTTTTATAATGTCAGAAGTATGGTATAATCTAAGCTTTAAAATGTAATAATATGCATATATAACAACCAAATGGGAGCACACACAACTGCATCCATGCCAGCTGGTACAGTAATCCTAGAAAGAAAAACATTTACCATTTCTGACATCCAGTAGTAGAATTGTCCTCTCTGAGCCAGAGCTTTGTGCAACACTTGATGTAGCATTAACATTTCTTCCTTCCTGCAATCGTTGCTTCCACTCTGATGGAGACAATGGTGTGGCCCGCATGCCAGGGTCCAACACTGGAAGATTAGAAATGCCTCCCTCCATCTGAAATAACAAGTTAGACAAAATTTACAAGGACCTATATCTATATGTTACCACTTCCAACAGTTTGGATTCCCATAATTTACCTAATAAACTGACAAAGAACAGATTGTGTTTCTCTTTTATACTGCTATAGGCAGATAGCCCAAACTTGAGCAAAACAGTTTCAGTATAAGATAAAAGTTATCTGCAACAAAGCAAAATTATTGGGGCTTTTCAGTGAAATCCCAAAATTCAATGGTTCTAGGGGAAAAGAGCAAAAATTTGTCTGTATTGTTTGCATGTAGCATACACAGATGTTAAAATTATCATTGCATATGTTAACTATTCAATAAACTCAGAAAAGTAGAAAGAAAGCACGCTGATAAGACACACCTGCACAAGAGAAGGCTTATATCTCAATTTCAACCGAGGGAAAGCATGTCCATTTAATGCCGGTGAAGTCAGAACTAAAATATCAGAAAACCTAGGGTCTTCTCTCAAAAATTCCACATAGGCAATTGCATCATTTCTTGGACCACTGTACTGCACATAAATTTAACCAATTTTAGACAAACTAGATTCTGAATGATGTTTTAACAAGCATAGCTTAAAATGATTTAAAAAAAAAAGGATTTAAGTATGCCTTAGTTACAGAGTCATGCAAATGCTACCAGATGAGAGCAAAGTTTACAATCCAAACCAACAAACAAATGATTCTACCTGTGCATTAATCCCTTGCTCACTTATGTATATGCGACCATGTATGTCCCGGCCCTAGCAAGAGAAAACCATGCTATAATTAAAATTTGGTCAAATTAATTCCTAGCATCCTGCTTTAATTTGAAGTTAAATTCCAAAGTAGCTTAATTGCACAATTGTAATGTGCATTTCTCCTTGAAGTAGCTGCGTGTGGTTCTTTCTCCAAATTAGCTTAATTTGAAGTTACATTTGGTGTGCCTGAATAAACAAACACATTAACTAAATTAAAAAGGTAATGTCAAACCTGGAGAAAATCCAACTGCTTCGTGACCTCCTCTTGAGGATCTTTTACAAACACAAACTTGTAAAAATTAATCACCAAAAAGTCGTCCTCTAAAATCTCATCCCTCTCAGAAGCAACCGAAGGAAGATGAGAGAAGTCGATAGGCGATGGATTTGGCAGGGAGGAGCAAACAAGGCTAAGACTCAGCTGGGGAGAAGAATAAGCAAAGAATCTCTGGGGTCTCTTATGTAGAGAAAGAAAGGAGAAGCGAGGTGAGAGACGGATTTGGGGTCGAAAAGCAGTGAATTTCGCCATTAGAGAGAAGCTCAAACAGGAAGTGAGAGTAGATAATAAAGAGGGAAACTCAAGAGGCTAGAAAACAGTGCCCGTTTCTCGGGTAAAGAATTTAGAAGAGTAGTTTCGGCTTCGTACAGCACATGAACCATATGAAGCGCTGTTTTGATTCCATAGTTCGTGCGCTGCATGAAGGAAATAATACTCTGTTAAATATTTACCCCATTTCACAGTAGTTTTGGCCATAGGCTCGCTCAAATGGATGTGTCGACTCTCGGCCGTCGGATGCTGTCAAAAATATGATTGTAGCGACAGCGAAAGTATCATACTGATTACACGATCGGAATTGGTCGGCTCTGATCATATTTATATAAATTATTTTAAGAAACAAAGTTATAATCACAACCGTTTAACTTGGTTTTAATAGGACGGCTCAGATAGATGCTAGTGGGTTATACTGTCATCGGCTCATCGCACTAACAGTTCAGATGGATTACCGAGATCTGGGCCGTTCTTTATTGGGCCTAAGCATGGTAGGCTGTAATGATGGCCCGCAATTGTTTGCCGTAAATTTGTACTCAATTGCGCTGCAGCTGCGTATATTTTGCGAGTTTAATTTAGATTGTTATTATTGGATTAAAACAATGAGCCAATGATCTTATCTTGTTACATAGGCTAGCAATTGATTAGAAAAATTGTATATACTAGGAATGAAGAGTTCGTCGGATTCCAATTTGCAAATGGATAGTTAATTACATTGGTCCCATTCTATCAAACAATTGTCCTTACAAACTTACAGCTACCATTTTTTGGTTGGAGCAGACTTCAACTTACATAATAGTCAATTAATATTTTAACAAGTACCAAATCAAAGAAATATTTAGTAATAAAGTAGATAATGCATGCTTACAGGAACCACAGAGCAGACTTTTATATTTACAGATATTATTTAAAAATAATATAGATAATGGATGGATTGCATGGAGATTTTGATTTCGTAAAAGGAACCGAATCAATAATTCGGTTTCTTTAGTTGACATGCTACGCACGACTACACAGAAGGCTACACAATAAATTCGGCTCCAGAACCCTTTATTTCATACAGGCTTGTGAACCACTCTACGGAAAATTCAAGTAGCTAAAGAAGTCAAATCAATTTCTTTAAAAATATTTAAATTGATTCGGTTTCTTCTGTGAGATCAAAATATCTCTACACACTCTATCCAAATATGTATATTATTTTTAAATATAAATGAAAAATTATGAACACAGGGACCACATTTTTGTCAGTTTTATTTAGAAAAATGAAATAAGTGCGCATCACTGCCCTGTGGCAGCTACCACTCGTGTCATTTCTCTTTTGGATGTTAATAGCAGGTACCTCTAGTCAATGGAGTGCTAAAACCAGTATCCGCGTCACATCAGCTTTCATTTCACGAAATATACAAAACCTTTATTTTTTATTTTCTTGTTTTCATGCGTCATTTCTTAATTATTCTTGACCCATATAATTTTCTCCCCGTCTTATCCGACAAGATAAAAAGACAGGTAAAAATTAATACAGGTTTGTCTAATGCAATCAGCTATAATGTCGTCAAATCAATCAAAGAAATCTAGAAGCATTTATAAAACATAAATGGAGTTTGAATCTCTTTAAGTTTTTTTAATTATATCACATAATTTAATTATCTAATTTTTTTTCTTAATTATTTATCTAGGGTGGTCTTAAGTTCACCAAGGCTGTAGTGAACTTAACTAAGTTGTACCCAACATTCATTTTATATAAAATTATTCCATAGAATAAAACCTTGTAAGGATTCAACCTCCAAAACATAAAGCTATGTCACATAATCTGTATATCTTATTGGTCTTTTTTTATTATTTTCTCCTCATTTATCTTTATTGGATGACTCGTGTATCATACTTTTCTCTTTCATTCCTAGTATATACAAATTAGTTGTTTTTATAAATCTTGTTATGTTTTACTTACTAAACTTTGCTTTTATGATGAGTATGATGTTTGTTAGCAATTGTAGTGGGTGCATGTCTGATGCTTTGGCTAGCTATATGTAATATTGCTTTCAATTTTGTTACTGTAGTTCGTAAAACTCAATGAAGGATGTTTGGTACTATTTCGATACCAGCTCCCTTGGACACTTGATTTCTAATGAAATCGATGGACTCATTTCACTTTTCTTAAAAAAAAATTATAAGTTTGACTAGTACGCGAGATGGTTTTATAAATTTTATGAAAAGAGGAAATAAATTATGTTTTTTATGATTTTCACTTATTTATTTAAATTAATTTAATTAGGATTATGAAAAGAAAGCAATAAATGTTAGTTCACGCTCATATTTTCGTTTTCAAATACCAAACAGTCGATCCGAACCGCTCAACAAGATATCCATATTGAAATGTGTTTGGTAACCAAATTTCACATTTTTTTGAAAATTTTTTACTATTTTTTTAGATAGGTAGAAAATCTCTCTTTTTGAATGATTTCGGACCATAAAAAACAGTGATTTTGAATAATATTTTTAAAAAATAGTAAAAAATTTCCAAAAAAATATAAAATTTGGTCTCCAAGCACATTTCAATATGAATATCTTATTGAGCGGTTCGGATCGACTGTTTGGTCTTTAAAAACGGAGATATGAGCGTGAAGTAAAACAAGTTCCTTATTTCACAACTCACCAGAGCCCATATATATATATATATATATAGAGAGAGAGAGAGAGAGAGAGAGAGAGAGAGAGAGTGTGTCTGGCTAATATGCTTTTAGTAGCATTTCGGCTGAAATACTTACGGTTAAATTTCAAAATTTTACATTCGAAACGTCGAATTAAGTAGCTCGGTAAATTGATTATATATTAAGCTTGTATGAATAATTTTTTTTTAATATTTTTAGAAAATTTTAACTATTTTTATGATTTTTGAAAGATGGCCTTTTTTGACATACCAACAATGCATCAATATGCGCACAAATCTTCATTTTTTGACCACTTAACTTGATACCAAATTAATTCAAAAATTAAAAAAATTTATATGTAAGTGAAACCCTCTAGAAAGAGATCGATTTGAACGGTTTGAATTTTTTGTTTGAAGTTGTTTATATGGATTTTGAGTTGGAAGCACTTCAGCCGAAATACTACTAAAAGCATATTAACCGGACTCTCTCTCTCTCTCTCTCTCTCTCTCTATATATATATATATAGAGCTGGGCTATGGTGAGTTGTAAAGTAAGAGGTTATTTTTACTTCACGCTCATATTTTCATTTTGAAAATTCAAACAACCGACCCGAACCGCTCAACATGTTCTCTATATTGAAATGTGCTTGGAGACTAAATTTTACATTTTTTGGAATTTTTTTACTATTTATTAAGCCACTTTGAAAATCGCTGATCCGGTGGTCCAGAAAATTTTACTGTTTTTTACTGTTTACAGTGGATCAGCGATTTCAAAGTGGCTTAATAAATAGTAAAAAAATTCCAAAAAATGTAAAATTTAGTCTCCAAGCACATTTCAATATTTAGAAAAAGTTGAACGGTTCGGATCGGGTGTTTGAATTTTCAAAATGAAAATATGGCGTGAAGTAAAACGGCGTTTTACTTCGCAACTCACCATAGCCTATCTCATTATATATTTATATATATATATATATAAAAATAAATAATTTAAAGTGCGTCCGCTACTAGTACTGAAGCAACGCATGCACCTATTACATATTCAATCATGTTTCATAAAAATAGTTAAATTTTCAAGATCCTTAGCTACATTGCACCATTCATGCCTTTTATCGTTGTGATCACATTTCACTTTTCTTCATTGATATCTGATGACTCCTGCGTTTTATGTTTCTCTCTTTATTTAAAAAGGATATATGTTAAATTTTACAATGTGCTAACTTTAGACAAATCATTATGAGAAACCTATGTTCATTTTGAATTTTCTCCATATTCTTCTAGACTTCATGACTTCTTGTCATCTAATTCAAATTTCTTTTCTCTTTCAAGTTTCACTCACCTTAATTATGTTTATGTTAATTTAATTATTTTACTTTGGTACTGCTCCGCAGCTTCTCGTTCTAACGATTTGTAAATTTTACCGCACAGCAACCGGGATCCATATCCTCGACGGTACCGTAAAAGATTCCCTATTACAATTAGCTATTTACGGTTTGAGATTAACTCTCAGCCGGTTTGGAATTCGAGCTGTCTGAGGGGGGAGTATTATTGGGCTTTGAGATTCGTGCCAAGTTAAAAAGAACGGTCCAGATCAAGTAATTGTAAAAGATTCCCTGTTACAGTACTGCACTGGATGTGAATTCACAGCAACCGTCCGTTCAACGCAAAGCCTAAACCGTTGCAACGTTCAGACTCATTTTTTTTTAGAAAAAAAAAAAAAACTAAAGATCCACCTACAGGCTATACTTTGCAGCAAAAAGGAAAATTCTTATCATCTATAGGTTTGGTACTTTGGTATGACTTTCCACACCTTTTTTTTCGAATTTCAATACACGGTTATAGACTTTATAGCGTCCTAGCCCCAAAGAAGAATCAAGTAGCTAGCAATTTGCAAAGACGGCTACAAGATTGCAAAACTTCTGGCACTGGTAAACCAATTTTTTTTATTTTAGAAATTAAAAAAATCAAATTATTGTAAATAAGGATGGATTTTTTTTCTCAATAAATGAATGGAACTAAACTAATAGTTCGAGTCTATTGATTTCAACAATTTACCACACTAACGTCCATAGTGACATAATACGCGAATTATACGCGTATAATTCGCGTATAATTCGTTTTTTATACATAACCGCACCGAACACTGCTTAATACGCGGAAAAACGTATAATACGTTTTATTAGCGAATAGAACGCGTATAAAACGCGAATTACGAATTATTCGCGATAAAAACCTAAAAAAAAACGCCAAAAAAACGTAAAAAAAAAAATTTTGAATTTTTTCAAAATTTTTTTTTTTTTACGTTTTTTTTGGGGTTTTGTTTTTTTTTTTCTTCCTTGTTATACCGAATCATTCCCGAATTATACCCGAATCATGAATTTTTAACCTCGTCGAACCGAACCCGAACTTTTGATTTGTCACTATGCTAACGTCACGAGATTGACCAGTGAGGCAATGAAGGCTTGCGTGGAAAAGAGAATGAAGGAGAGGAGAAATGCGGATTTTACAGTTCCTATTACAGTCAGATAAATAGTTTGGTCCTAATAATTTTTAAATTTTTATAACTTAGACACGCTGCAACTTACAGAAATGACTTAAACATAATCATTGATTCGATCTCAAAAAATACCCCGATCGAATCTATCATTAATTTGAGACCATATGTTGATTTAAAAAAACAATAATCCATATTGTTTTCGATAATTTAATTTTATTAGCTTTTAAAATAGAAAAATTACTCAGAAACTAAGTCTCATAAGAAAAAATTTCCAGAAAAAAAAAAGAAATAATGATTAACATGTTTTCTCTAATAATTCTTAGGAACGATAAATCAGTAGCCATATCATTCCCAAACCTATCTACTCACTCCTATATGTTGCATGAATACGAGTATGAATATCATATCGATATAATACGGCCATACAATAATTTTTAACACGATATATGTACAAGTATCGATACGGCAATACGATATGTATCGGATACGATACAAGACTCTATATGAAGTATCAGAGTAACATAGATCCACACTGACAAAAGGAACAGACTTGATATTTTGGATTTAGTTTGGCTTCTTTGGTAATTTTTTTATTTTTTTGAAAGAACTAGTTAAGAGTAAACATAATTGAAACAATCAAAATAAAACTTGAAATTCTAAAATTTCAGAATTAACTAAAAAATAGTTGCAGATTCAAGTGGTATAATATCTATTTAGAAAATAAGTTCATTTTGAAGACGAATCAATCTAGATTAGTTAAAGGCATTTGTTAATTCTCAATAAATTATATGATTGACCACTTGCATGTGTAGCCTATGTCACCATGTCATACATTCTCCAGAAAAAAACAGCATGAATCACACATGTCCACACGAAACATATGAAACATCATTGTTTATATAGAGATAGATAACCTATGAAACATGAAATGGTATCTTTATATATGCTCATTCTGTTGCCATTTATTGATTTGTTGCAGCACATTAAATATTAAAATAAAATATTGTTGGTTAGTTGGCGCACAGGGACAGAAAGCTAAGAGTTAGGGTTACTATAGTTTTTATTTATAGAAATCAATATAAACTAATATAGAGTATAAGAATGATTGTCTCAAGATTTTGATGCATAGACAGAATGTGAAAAAAATTCTCCAAACAATCGATTCAAGCTTTTTTTTGGCTTAAATGTTTGAATTGTTTGGATTATGCGTGGATAAGTCTTTGATAAATTTAATGGAATTGAATTAAAAATTCGAATCCAAAAAATAAAGTTGGATATTTTTGTATATGAATTTGTATTCTTAAGGATACCGCACTTGATTCAATGAGCTGAGATTAACTCTCAATCAACCGATTGAAACTCGACATCTATTTAAGCATAAACGTTTATTTTTTAGATTCTGAATTTAATAATTATACATGCGGTACCAGTGATCCGAAATTCTCTATCTATGGCATTTAAAATCTACAGTACTCATTCTAATATTTACATTATTTTATATTAATTTCTAGGAATAAAAAGAATGTGGGGTTAGGGAATAGGTTGCTTTCATGGGTACAAAGGATGAGTCAGATCCACGTGGGAAGCAAAGCCCATCTTGGCTCTACTTGGACACTAGTGTACCCAAAAGACAACTGATTTGGCCCACCAGCTTAGCTTAGGTGCGATAGCATGGCCAACCCCAGATCCCCTTCTCTTTCGGTGCTTTTTTTTTCTTCTCTCTCTAATTTTATATGACATACATTTAATGTATGGTATAGATAGGGTATAACATTTCCGAGGAGAGGCAGTTTTGCTTGGATTTGGGTAACAGACATTGCAGAGAATTATATAGTATTTTATTATATGGGTATAAATTAGCGGTGTAAATAAAAACGAAGTTAGAATTATATGTTTGTTTATAATATGGTGAGTTGATGTAGATGCAGATACAAATATTGAATGGATGACACAAATTTGAAATTAAATTTGCACTTGCAAATAAACTAATAACTGACAGGTATTAGTTAAACAAATATAACACGGTATAAGTATTTTAAAATAACAAACAGTATTTGGTATTTATCATAAATAACTAATATATTAAATTTGCTAGTATTCTAACAAAAATGAAAGGACAAATTAAAAGTCAAAATTTGATATGCAGATATGGTAATGTGAATATCCACATTCTTCTCAAATTATATATAGATTGATAAACAAATATAATAGTTTATTTATAAATAGGGACATTTTTCAACGGAACATGGATTTTCATTCAAACAAATATAATTATTTTCTTAAGAAAAATCCCATTTGAACGCCATATATTTAATAATAATTTTATTGTGACCTCCTTAATTAGAATTCTATTCACTTTTAGTGATCACTGTACAGTGATGTCATGATCAAATATGATATATATCCCTCATTAAAAAAAATTCTTCAACTCCATCCATGCCAATAGTAATCCTTACAGCTGCATGCATCTACCAATGACAACCGCTCTTCCCACACCACCTCAAACCAAAAAGACAAAGGCGAGAGAGAATTGTGTTACGAAAAAGAAATTACAAAGACTGGATATTGATCATCCTCAATTTGATGAAAGAAAAAGAGGGGGTGGGGATATGAGAGAGACTGAGAGAAGAATATCTGTACTGTCCATTATTTCAACTCTACCAAATGTCTTAGTGCTTAAGAAATTAAACTTTCCTACATTTTTTATTTGTGATTTTTTAAAACTAGTATATAATGCTAATAGTTTCAATTGAAGTGAATTTGAATCCAAAATGTCCATCTCGTCTTGCAAACATTTTAAGTTTCCGTATAATATTTTATGGTTAATTAAACTATCAGTATTATAGATTAGTCTAACGATGCCATAAAATTAGCCCAACAATGTTCAACATTAAAATTTCAACGTGTCTAATTAGTTAGACAAAATTATATACATGTTTAACCATTCTAAGCATAATTTTAATAGTTCTTAATTACTCTGCACTAAAATGAAATTTGGATGTTACGTATTGACAAGGTTAATTAGATAGGAGTTTAACAATACTATACAGTAATTCAGTACTGCTCTTTAAATCAGTTTACATGTATTGTAACTTACGGGTGCAAACGGATCGGATATGGACCGGATAGTGGTAAAACTATATCCTTATCAGTTTTTATTTTTCGTATACGGGTACGGATCGATTCTTTTTTTAATACTATTATTTATTAAAAGAATATAAGTATTATTAGAAAATACCAAAGTTCATAATACTTATCTAATATTTATGTATTATTGGGATACGGATAATTAAAATTTAAAACCATATTTGTATTCGTATTCGCACATATATTCAAATATTGAATATCCGTATCTAATTTTTGGATACAGATCTGGATACAGATCCAAATACAGACGGATAATATCCGATCCGTTTGCACCCGTAATTGTAAGTTAGTATAAAATTAAAAGTGAGGCTATAAGGATTTATAAATTCATATTTCTATTTTCAAAGTTCAGATAGTCGATCCGAACTGTTAAACATGATTTTCATATAAAAT
This sequence comes from Carex parvula, assembly GCA_025461045.1. Lineage (NCBI taxonomy): Eukaryota > Viridiplantae > Streptophyta > Magnoliopsida > Poales > Cyperaceae > Carex > Carex parvula. Next base: position 48,980 of record JAJGRW010001276.1, read on the forward strand.
ATACTTGCAAACTAAATTTTACATTTTTTAGAATATTTTACTATTTTTAAATAGATAGAAAATCATTGTTTTTGGATAGTACAAAATTTTCAAATTAAGTGAATTTCTACCTATCTAAAAAATAGAAAAAAAAATAGAAAATTTGGTAGGCAACTACATTTTTATATGAATATTATGTTGAACTACTGTTTAGACTTTAGAAATAAAAATATGAATCCATAGCTTGGACCGATGTGTAATATGCATATCATCATAACCTCACTCTAAGAATACTGTGGATTAAATGTTTACTTTGAAATTACTTTAATAGCATCACATATAAAATGCTGACGTTTATGAATGACAACTTAGTAGATAAATTGAAATTGGATTCAAGTACAGACACAAGAGGCTGTTCAATCCGCAGCTTTAAACAATAATTGTTGTACTTCTAAAAGAGAAATTCTAATTCTTGGTACATACATGCACATAATGCATCATTATTTTCATGTAATCCCTAACAAAAAAAAGTATATAGTCAATGACATGGACAATGCAAGCACGGTTAATTGCCTGGGAATCTTTCAGAGACATATCTGATATGTCCAGTATTCTGATACAAGTTGAGATAGATGGGGAGATAGAATACTGGTACGGGTAGCCAGTCATCACCGGTGCGCATCTCCTGCCACAAATTAGTACTGGTACGTGGTACCTGGTGATTCAGTGTCCATCTCCGTCCGTGACACCTCACGAGATGATTTGTTTCAAGCCACACAATTCAGACCGCTAGATTATATAATCAAAATTTAATGTGTCTCTATTATACTTCACAAATGATATATGGAACACGTGTCTCGCAGCGTGACGTGACTAAAGTCAAGTTTTAGATACAGCTATGTCATGATCAAATGTGATGTAATCGGTTTCAAAAAATACTGATTTTCAAAAATTCTGAAAAAATAGTAAAAAAATTTCAAAAAATGTAAAATTTGGTCTCCAAGCACATTTTAATATGAAGAACACGTTGGAAGGTTCGAATCGACTATTTGAACTTTGAAAATGCGGTATTTGAAGGTGTGCTCACCAAAGGGCTTGGTGAGCACATCACACCCTAGTTCTACTCTAACAAAAAATGTAATATTAGTAAATTGAGGATGGTTCAAATGTACCATAATTTTTATGCTCCGATATGTTTTATATTTTTTATTTCTATTTTTAAAGTTCGAACATTCAATCCGAACCGTTCAACATGATCTTTATAATAAAATATGTTTGGAGATCAAATTTTATATTTTTTAGAATTTTTTTACTATTTTTATAAATATGTACAATATCACTTTATCGGATGGTTCAGAATCTCCTTAAAAAAGTAATTTTGTACCTATCTAAAAAAATAGTAACAAAATTCTAAAAAATATAAAATTTGGTATCCAAGCTTTTACTATGAGGTCATGTTGAGTGGTTCAGATGGACTGTTCGGACTTGAAAATGGAGACAAAGGATGTGGAGTATATTTCAGCACAAAAATAATGGTGCATTTGAACCCTCCTCTAGTAATATTTTTGTAACATGTAGTCACATTTAATCGTTTTTAACTATTTTTATTTATATTTTAAGTTTGTTTAAGGAACAAATCAAAAATATGAAATTACTGTAAACAATTATAAAAGAGGAACAATATTAAAAAAAATATTTGCGTACAAAAACATATTTATCATTTAAAATTTGAATTATTATTTGGAATAAATTATGACATAAATTTATATTAATTTGTCACACATAATTATGTTTAATCACGTCCCATTTCATGTTATTTCTACAATGAGTAATCACATCATGCGAAATAACACGCGACACACAAATTATGTCATGTAATTAGCACACGTATTAATATGGTACCGCAATAAAATTATAGCCATGCGTGGCGTTTCCAATCGAGTAGTGCCATTTTTATTGCAGCGGACGTGGTTCAAATAATGAACTACCTGAATTTGGTCAAATGCTGGGTAAGAAAATGATTTGTGCACAAACCTTGATTGAAGTGTAAAGCAATGCAAATCAAAACCAGATGCCAACAAGTGCACGAAAACCAAGTAATACGACCGCAACTTAATTGCAAGTCAAAAGTGCAGAAATCAATTTCCAAAAAATAATTGGGTGTTGTGAAAATTAAGTAATCAGATTCAGTGGACTTGGGATTGATTGCTCCTTGTATCTAAACGAAGCTGTGTGCTCTATCAAGGATTTCTTTGCCAATTAATTAGTGGGTCATATCAAACTTTTTAAGTTTTGATGCTGTCATTTTTGAATAAATATTTGACGGATATACAAGTTAACCCTTTTGAGTGCGTTTGGATTGTCAAAAATAGTACGAGGTTAGCACTGTTTTTTGAGTTAGTAACTAATTTTTATCACTATTCTACGTTTGGATCACCATGAGAATAGAGCTATTCCTGAAATTAGCGCTGTTCTTGCTAACCCATCCAAACGATGGAATAGTGTTAACCCCAGGTTAGCGCTATTCTTGCTATTCCTAGAGTTGCATCCAAACACACCCTTTTGAGTACAGTGACAAATTTGACATTTGATAATAATTCAATGAGATCTGTAATTTATAATTCAGATGTAATTTTAAAATAGTTTGTTGTATTATAATTTAAAATAATATATTTTGGAGTTAGACCATGGTGCTACGCAATTTAGTGACACATAGTGCTACTGTCTTCGAAATTTATCGGATTGGATTCAAACGATGAATCTAGATCATTGAAACTGATTTATTTTATGTGTGATGTATTTACATACATAATTTGTAAATTTTCGAATTCATTTAGTGTACAGTCAAACGATCAAACAATGATGAAAAATAATTCAGACATAATGCCAATAATATTATTTAGAATTTATTATTATATCCTTCATAACAACTGCCGTGATAAGAGAATCGAACCTGATGATTAAACTTTTGTGCTAACTTTTATTTTTGTACATAATAATGAAGGTTAGTTAGTAGGCATAGATAATAGATCCCTAATCATAGGTTTGATTCCACCTTAAAACTGTCACCAACTACCTTCACTTCATTAATTTAATTTAATTCCTTTGTTTGGATACATTAGGAACCGATGCTTTTCCATTAGATGGCATCATTGAGAAAATAAATTAAACCTGGTTATCTTACCGTTGTTGTTTAGTGACGGTTAGGGGTTTAGTGCCTAGTGGTATTATTGGCCACTAGGAGAATATAAATAGCAAACATGTTATATGCTGCAAGTTTGTTCTTTTTCTATTTTTTTACAAACAATGGATCAAAGTTTGAAACTTGAAATTTGGAAAACCAAAATATATAGGAGAATATAAATAGCAAGTACACCAAGTAATTACATTGGAAAATGTATATATGTTACTTGCTTTAGTTGACACCCTTGACTCAGAATTCACATCCTCTAAGATATCTCAAAATTTGAATTATTTTTTGATGAATCTGAACCGTTTAAATTCTTAAAGTGTGAATCTCAAAGCAACCCATTTCCAATTAATATTGACCTTTGCATAATAGCCAGACTCCGAAGTCCGAACCATGCATGGTCCAATGCCTCATCTTTTATAACAGTGAGTTCTTCGGGGACCCACACGTCAGAAAACTCTCCAATTTTATTACTGAGTTTTTTATAGGTTGGAAGACATTCCTAAAGTACAGTTATTATTTTGAAATAATATCATTCATTCAAAATAATTAGGATTATATTCCAACGTAACTTTGATTGCGGCTATAATTGGTGGGGGTTGCACATGCATATGGGCCCATTTGATGTACGAAAAAAATATAGAATTGAAGAAAATATGATAATTATTTTTTACGATCCATATTTTTCACGTTTTTCAGCAATATGTCGGTAGTAAAAATGTGAACAAAAATGCGTTATTTTTCGTCATTTTTGAATAAAACAAATAATAATCATCCGGGAATAGTTTTCTATTTTCCTTCAACTTCCTTTATTTTCTAACTTATCAAACGGACTCGTATTAGAAACAATTAAAAATAACAATTAGGAATAACCAATACAATTATCTTAAAAACCAGTCTAATAACAAAAAAAAACATCTTTTGTGTAAAAAATCGTAAGTTTGAAATTCAAATTGGAGGTCTTCAAAGACTAAATCTTTAACTTTATCTAAAAAATAATGCAGTTATTTTAGGGCTGTAAACGGATATGGATATCCGCTTCGAATCCGCATATAATTTGAATCCGGATTTAAACGGATACGGATCCGGATAATTATCATTATCTACATAAGATTCGGATTCGGATACAGATACAGATAGTAATACCTAAACGGAGCGGATATTCAGATCATCCGAAACCCAATAAAATTTTTCGGACCCGCTAATTAAAAGAATTATTTTGCCTTCAAGGAGATTTGAACTCATGTCATCTGTATTCGTAAATTATCCGCTCCATATCTATATCCGTTTAAAACGAATGTGGCTTTTAAATTTTGATATCCGTTTACTATCCATATCCGTATCCGGATCCGTTCATTAAAAGACGGATACGAATTTGATATTAAGCATTATTCGCTCCAAATCCGCTCCGTTTACGCCCCTAAGTTATTTCGATAAATTATTTTTAAAAATTAGCATCAAAAGCTGAGCACATACCTTGACTTGAAGCTCCCAAGTTCCAAGATCCTTGATCTATGAAAATTGAGACACGTGTCATTTTGGTAATTCACCGGGCCAATCATTTAAAGGTTCCAAGCTCCATAGATTGGATTCCTCAGCGAGCGCTAAGCATTGAATTTCGTTGGACCAACATGGCTTCCACTATACTTTGTTGTTTTCTTTCTTAGATCAATTAATTTAATCAAATTTTAAACACTTGCTGGATTCCTCTCCTCTCCATTGGAACAGTAAAACTGAGAAAGCATTTCGTAAAATTTCAATTTTTTTTTTCTTTTGGAGAGGATTGGATTAATATAGTTGAATCCGACTTCTAAGCCCCATTAGGAAATCATATATCATAGCAACAAGCCAACAATCAATGTTTAATTAATTATCTGCAAGATTATTTGAAAAAAAAAAAATGAAATGAATTAAGTATGAAATCTAAAGTAGGTTCTTTTGATTCTTTTAATTATTTATATTGTGTTGATTCTCCAGATTATGAAATATTGTTATATTGTTATAATTTAACAAAATATTCTTGATAAACATTTTTGTAATGAAATTATTTGAATCCATGTGTGAAGTTTTGATTAAGAATATATTTAGAAATATGAAGTTTTGAAATATTATACGATTATTAATGTTATTTTAGTACAATAATTATGTAGAGAATTAAATGCGAATGTAATTGTTGATGGATCTTTTCTTTTGAAAAAAATAAGTTTAAAATTAATCAAATAAATTTGAAGAACAATTAAAAAAGGAGGACCTATGAACTCCACCACGAACTTCTTTATTTGCCTATCTTGCCTTTTAAATAGATAACATTGATACTTTCGAGTTCTAAATAGTTTACAACGTCATTTTTAAAGCTACATACATGCATTCATTTTGGTAGAGGGGAATTTATGTGTAGAATTGGAAATGTCTAAATGCGTAATTTCCAAACCTACTAGTTTAAAAATCAGACTTAATATCGTATTATATTTAAAATTTGAAATTTCAATGTTATTCTTTAAAAAGCGTGAGATAAATTTTTTTTTTTTTATAGCACAAAAGTTGTTTGTTTCAAGCATATTTAATTCCGTTGAAGGAAGTAATTATTATCAAGTTTTGTCCATTACAAAAGAAACGGAGAGATCACAGCATCCAAGCAATTCATAAATTCTAGTCCATCGTATGAATGATGTCATTACTATCTTTGATGTTTATACTAAATAAATAAACTTTGGCAGAGCCCGGCAACTGGCATCTTTTGGAATCCGTGTTCTCTGCATTATCGTAACGTTTGAGTTAATTTCTGAACTATATCATTAGCCGGAAAAAACGTGCCGTGCCGTGACCAAAATGTCAAGGGATGGTCATGGCACGTGAATGGTCACGCTACGTGAGTCACGCTGTGTTTAACGTGCTGTGATCATACGTGACTCGCGTGACCATTTAATAATAATTTATGTTAGTTTATTCAAGATTCACCTTAAATCAATATTTAATGGTCCTAATTACACATGACTCTCGTGACTACGTGACGTGTCGTGCCGTGCCAAAGTTTCAAAAGATGAGCACGGCACGTGAATGGTCACGGCACGGGACACGCGAGTCACGGCACGTAACTGACACGCGTGAAGTGCCGTTCCGTGACGGAGCCGGCTCCGCCGTGTCATTTTTCCCACTCTATATATCATCAGAAGAAGAATTTGAGTTAATCTGGTTCAGGCCTATAACGTACGAGATCTTTAATATTAGTGCGGATTTAAATTGGACCGTCTAGATCTTAATTCAGAGTTAATGCAAAAAATATAAATTCCATCTTTTTGTTAATCTTAAGGTGCCACACTGTAGCAAAATATAGAGAGGATCCTATGTGGAAGCAGCCGATAAAGATTCGTACAACCAAAATACCATTGCCCAATAATTTATTTTGTTTATGTATAGATGTATACATAACATTCATTGTACAAAAAATATGATTTGAAAATCAATCTTTGATCTAGTGACAAAAGATAACATATCAAACCATAAAACTACTTTATATCCGGAAAATGCTAATATGATATGCATAGCATAAAGGGCCTCCGTGCTACGGCTTAATATTTGAGTTTTCAAAATCCTAACGGTCGATCCGAACCGTTCAACATGATCTCCATATGAATTTGTACTTGCAAACCAAATTTTACATTTTTTAGAATTTTTTTACTATTTTTTTAGATAGGTAGAAAAACACTTGATCTGAATGGCACAAAATTTTCAAATCAAGTGTTTTTCTATCTATCTAAAAAAATAGTAAAAAAAATTTAAAAAATGTAAAATTTGATTTGCAAGTACATATTCATATAAAGATCATGTTGAACGGTTCGGATCGACCATTAGAATTTTGAAAACTCAAATATTGAGCCGTAGCACGGAGGCCCTCTATGCTATGCATAGCACCGTAGCCAACTCCTTTATATCCACCCACAATGAATCTTTTATCAGGAATTCTAATATGTGATATGTAATACGAAAGACACTACCCTTACTACTAAAGCAAAATCTAGTTTTCAAAATTAACATTGTTAGCATAAAAATATATATTAATATTATGAATAATTTGTTTTTTTTTCTGAAGAATATATAACAATGACATGGCAAGTAACTGTGAAGAGTAGAACTAGAGTGTTCTTAAACTCGCCAAGAGACCAGTGAGCTTAACTCCAAAATTTAACGAATTGATTTTAAGTGATGAATCCAAACTGTTAAAACCTTCTAATTTACGAGTGATGAATTTAAATATAAAATTTATAAATTTATAATAGCTTAGTATAAAATCAAGTAGTAAAAAAATAATAAAAAATGAATGTATTAAAATTAACATCTAAACTTTCTATTTTTTACTGCTTTATTTTATATTAAATTAATTTGAAAATTTATAATATTACTTATAAACGTATCATTCGTGAAGTAGATCAGTTCCAACAATTTGGATTCGTTGTTTGAAGTCTATCCAATAAATTTAGAGTTAAACTCACAAATGAACTTGGTGAGCTTAAGAGCACCCTAGTTCTACTCTAATTGTGAAATAACGGTCATCCAAACATTAATATTAAACGACCAAATTCTTAAAATTTATCATATTCTTATCATAATTGCTAGATTTTTTTTTTATATACTTCGTGTCAACGAAATCCTGTAACTTGTATAGTAAATCTCATACAACCTTTCAGTTGCCTAACCATCCTTTAATAACATAAATAGATAAAAAAAAAAAAAAAACTTATGTATGTTTGTATTTTTATTTGAGAGAGAGAAGGACAATAATTCATTAATTTGTACCTATCATTAAAATTTATATATGTTAGTCTAGGTGGGTGGCACCATTAGCATATTATTTTCTAGAAATTTGCAGGGATAAGATAAGATTGATATCCTCAACTCAATCATAATTTAACTCGTTCAATATTGATGCGCATGCAAATCTTACATTAATAAATTAATAATGTAATCTATTTTGTTTTCTGCACTCTCAATTTCATTACGTTTTTCTTAATCTATCTTGACAAGTGAGTAGTGACAACTGTGGCCCATGCCAATCTTTCACCAATAATTATTAATAATTTATACATTCAGATTTTCAATATGCTACTGATCGTCGTCATCCCTTCTTTTACATGTATATTGCCATGATGCAAGCTAGTGTTGCCGACATTTTTATTAATATCCAAAGTTTATTAGAAATTAATCAATATATCCAGATTTTGTAGAAAATTATAAAAATGTCCCTACCGGCCAGAAAATGACCAGTACCCTATTTAATTTATGGCCGGTACCTGTGCTATATATATGTGTGGAGGGTTGACCGAATTTCTCACAATTTATTCTATCAAATTTCACACTATCTCTTCTCGGTTGAACTCTTTCTCCCAGATTTCTCCACCTCTTTCCAGATTTGCAAGTAAGTCCCTCTATTTTTTTAAAAATTCATTTTTAATACAAAATAGTTATAAAATGTTGGAGTTGTTAGTAATGTACCAAAATTAGAATAATTTAGTTGTAATTAGTGTTAAATCCGTTGTAGTTAGTTTTAATTATTAAATTTAGTATAATTTTGAGTAATTAGTCAAATTTAGGGTTTAGGGTTTAGGGTAATTTATTGTAATTAGTATAATTAGCATAGTTGACCATATTTTAGCCTTTTTTTATCCGTAATTAGGATAATTAAGCGTAATTTAGTGCAATTTAGCATAATTAGGATAATTAGACCATTTAAGCATATTTTACCGAAATTAGGCTATTGAAGCATATTTTAGCATATTTTAACAACAATTGGCCTATTATAGCATATTTTAGCATAATTAAGCCTATTTTGGCCCTTTTTAGCATATTTTACCGAAATTAGGGTATTTTAACCTATTATAGCATATTTAGGTTATTTTTACCGCAATTGGCCTATTTTAGCATGTTTTAGCATAATTAAGCCTATTTTGGCCCTTTTTAGCATATTTTACCGAAATTATGGTATTTTAGCCTATTATAACATATTTTAGGTTATTTTTACCGCAATTGGCCTATTTTAGCATGTTTTAGCATAATTAAGCATAGTTTGGCCCTTTTTAGCATATTTTACCGAAATTAGGGTTTAGGGTTACTTAGCGTAAGTTAATAGAATTTTATTTTTGACATTAGGATGGCTAGAGAACGGCCTAGGACTCGTCCAGCACCACTTGTAGTTGACGAGCCGATCGAGACTAGCAACACAGAGCATTTCAGTCCTCTCATGTGGATGGCCCACTGCGAGCACCGAGTCTCATTAGCTTCTCGTGAGTTACGTATTTTTTGTTGAGTTTAAATTTTATTGTGCTAACACCATGTGGATTAATTTGTTTAACGCAGATGTGAAGTTGCGGTGCGTTCACATGCAGTACTACGAGGTGATGGACCAGTACCTCATCAATCTGGGCCTCTACCAGGTTGTGGACATCTTGCGGACTGGAAGTGGCATCATCGATGCATCTCTCATCGCAGGACTGGTGGAGCGATGACGTTCTGAGACGCACACGTTCCACATGCCATTCGGAGAGATGATAGTGACACTCCAGGATGTGAGTGCCCTTTGGGGTTTGCCTATCAGTGGCACCCCCGTTGGTGGTGTATCTGACCGCGCTAAGTTTGGTGCTCAGATCGAGGAGTTATTGGGAGTTGAATCTCACTCTCTCATTGAGAATAGTGGGAAGTCCAAATTCCATCTGAGGATGAAGAAGTTGTGAGAGCACTTCAGCCCAGGTCTGACGACAGATTCCACCGATGAGCAGATTCAGATGTAAAAACTATAAATTGTTTCTATTACATTTGCTATTGACTTTATATTATTCCAAACAGCATTGCATTATCTGTTTTGTATTGCAGATATACACGGGGCTACATGATGGACCTATTTGGTTCTGTCATGTTTGCTAATTCCAACGGTGATATGATGCCAATAATGTATCTCCCGCTGCCGACAGACATTGATCAGCCGTTGCCGTACAACTGGGGTGGGGCTGTCCTAGCCCATATGTACTCTCACCTTTGCCGTAGTTGTATGGTAAGTCTCTAACTATTTTCTTACTTAATTATTTAATCAACCAATTCAAATATCCTGACGGCTAAAATTATTGAAAATACAGAAGGATAAGAAGCAGATGTATGGGCCGACACTCTTGATTCAGCACTGGTCGTGGTCACGGCTACCGATGGGTCGGCCTATCCCGAATGAGCCTCCGACATAGGGAGCGCCCGATCCGCTCAGATGCCCGACATACGCGAAGCAATGGCACGGTGATCACAAGTACGCGGATCGGACCCACGGTAGTACCATTGGTATCAGGCCAGTCCGTTCAGAGCTGCAGAATTTGGCTACAGAGCTTGTTGAGTAGACACCGTACGACCAGTTGTACTAGGATGAGCAGTTGCTGGGGATTTGTCTACAGTAGCGGGAGAGATGGTACTACAGAGGTCCACTCGTACACTTTTGGATAGTGGAACACCACTATCCAGATCGGGTAGATGAGCTCATGCAGACCCCGGGACATCCCCTATTGAGGTATGAGGCTTGGTACTTTCGGGTCTACATAGCCACCGTATATCTGCAGGGCGATTACGGTGCCTATTTACATGACAGGTCAAAGATGATGATGGTTACACACCCAACGGTTAAAAATGGACTCGCCAGGTAATGCACCTAAAACTACATAGTTTTTTTCCTAACGATTAGTTCATCAAGGTTTGATCTAACAAACTAATTTTTTTCCAGCTTTTGGCCTCGCTTAAAGGTGTCGTGCATGGAATCACCATGCTGGGAAAGAAGAACTGGAGACGTCTTGTGTACTCCTTTCTCAAGCAGAATGTCAATTTTGTTGAGGATATCGGGCACGGTGGGCAGCTCATCACTATGCTGCGAGACGCCAGAGAGAACATCAACTGGCGTGAGATAGATCCGACCGAGCCCGATGCGAGTCCGGTTATGCTAGATGAGATGCCACCTCCCCCCAATGAGCAGCCAGAGTAAGACTACCATTGTTGGGTATTGTCCATGACTGGGTGGGAGGCGTTCTACGACGAGCATGGACGTCCGATTTAGCCTTTGGTATGTCATATTTCATTAGCTTTCAGGTTAGTACAAATTTCTTCATTCAGATCAAATTTACGATATGAGACAGAGATGCCACATGATAGAGAGGCCAGTGGTAGCGAGTCCCAGACTCAGCCTGGCTTTGGGACTGAGTTCGCTGCATCTATCTTCTGTACACCCCCGCTAGTCTCTAGGCCGACGTATGAGCCAGTCTGGAATACCGTCGAGCGGATATGCAGGCCGAGACTGATGTCATTACACCGAGAGAGAAAGTCTGGCCGGTTTGAGCGAACGTCGGAGTACCAGCTGAGCGATGGTCCCCCGATCCATGGCGGTGATTTTTTGTACTATTTATATTTGGTAAACAATGTTTGGTGTTTTATGTTTGGATTATCTTATATTTCGGTTATTTTTTATGTGTGCTTTTATGGTACTATTTTTATATTTTTTTAGATCTTTTTTCATCACTAACTTATGCAAAATTACGGAAAATTACACTAAAATAAAGTAAATTATCAGGATTACACTAAATTAAACTAATGAGAATTGTACTAAAATAAAATAAATCATCAGGAATATGCTAAATTAAACTAAGTTACGCTTAATTATACTAAAATAAAATAAACTATCATGATTTGCTAAACAGTAAATACTACAACAATAACAAAAATAGTATAACATAAAATCTAAACAGAAAATACTACAATAATAGAAAATCTAAACATAAAATACTACAACATAAAATCTAAACGGAAAATACTCCATTTTCTGACCAGTAGGGGTATTTTTATTAATTCCGAGCGAACCTTGGGCATATTAATTAATTTCTATTAAACTTTGGATATTAATAAAAATGTCGGCTAGTGTTGCGCCGCAGAATTATGCACTCAATTTTGTCAAATTTTTATATTCAAAAATTAAAAAATCAAATTATTAGAAACAAATTGATTGCTTTTTTTTTCTTCAAAAATAGATAAAACCGAACTATTGGATCAGTCCCATTAATTGCATCACAATGGAACCAAACTCTGTTGATTTTCACAATGTGGGACCGAACCTATCCAATGGGAATTGGGAACTCAGATAGAAGGGAGAAAAGGAAGGAGGAGAAGACTTGTGAACTTCACAGTATCTAATGTGGTCAAATCAATCATTCGGACACAATATATTTTTGAATTTTTTGTAGCAAAAATATGCTGCAACTTATGAAAATTACTAAGACTTCACTAATAATTATGTCCCAAGAAATACCTTGTCTATGGGCTCAAACAAAAAACCAACTATACCAATGTTGTAAATAACTTAAATTATTTAATTTTACAAAAATAAAAAAATGAATCAAGTATAACTGGTATAATGGTATGTGTTCGTAGGACAGACGTGGTCCTGCCAAGCGACTAATTGATATGCTGCCGATTAATCAAAATTTTGTAAATAGTTTTACGTTTTTATTAAATTTATGTGTACATACTCATAATTTATTAAAAATAATTAATTTAACTTATCAAACTTATCAATTAAACTTATTTTAACTTAATTTTCTTATTAATTAATAAAATTGTATGAAATTGTCATTTAGAAAAGATCCAGATAGGACAAGAAAAAGTATAGTACATACAATGTATAAATGCAGAGAAAAATGAATAATAAAAAGGACCGACTAATCAGTTGTATAAATAGAAAATGAACGATTAATCAGACTGTTTAAACGGAAAACAAACGATTAGTCGGATAAATCGACAAATTAGTTGGTTAATCTGCAAACATTTTCCTAATAAATTTGTTCATAATAATTTAGTATTCACTATTGATTAATTGACCTATTAATCGGACTAAACAACCGTTTTTTATAACACTGAACTATACTAATAATTATACCTGAAAAAGAGAAGTTCCCAACAGGATTGCATGGTATGGACCCATGTCAAATCTTTTGGCTGTTATTTTATTTGAATATCCCCTTTGAAGGAAAAATCCGAATCCAGAGAATGTTTAGTTGGGGATCTCAAAACCTCCCCATGTGACCATGGCAGTTGGCACTTTGCCAATGACTTTTTCACATACACCCTCAAAAGTATTCCTCTTTTTTCTTTACTCTATAAAGTAAAATTTTGCAAAACTGCCCTTTAAAGAAAGTTTAGGATCCCGGTATGATACTTACGTTTGATTTCAAACTTTAATAGATAGAAAATATTGGAATATTTTTTACCTATAGAACACATGTATCTTTGTGAATTACATACTACTTTCGGAAAAGTCACATGGAATCAAAATATCAAATGTGTAGTTTTGAGAATTGAGATGATGACATGATGTCGATTGCTATAATATCTATTTTATGCACAAACATCACAATAGAAATTCTCAAGGACATTGATGAAAATGGAAAAATAGTGCCCAAGAAATTAAATCACTTCTTTTCTTATCATATAACTCTTCGTTTCATACTTCTCTCCTTAATATGGTGATTGGATGGTCGATATTTTGATTCAATATAAATTGACTAGCTGAACCCTTTTTTTTTTTTTTAAACTACAGAATGTGTCACTATTTCCTTGTATTCATTAATTTAGAGATGCATTCTCAGGTTCGTTTTTGTATTTTAACTGAATCAGTCTGTTGTATTGAAATTTTCAACAAATGCATTTTTGAATGTTGATTAGGTTAATATTTCTAGTAAACTTTAGCTGGTACTAAAAATTTGGTTAGAACCAATTAACAAAAGCTCGACTTCATAACTTTGTTTATGACGTTTTTTTTCAAAACAAACCAGAAAAGTGTTTAAAAATAGAAAAAAAAAATATAGACATGGTATATGATGAGGTATAGGTTCGATCTTCCTTATGGACGCCGACTTTGCCAGTAAAATGCAATATATTCATGCAACTAATTTTCAGGCAATCTAAATATCATTTGATGTTTCATCGGATGATAAAAATTTAAAGTTATTTGTTAAACAGTGAAACTTGCATCAAATTTTATCATCTTTTATGTATATGATGCGCATAAAATATACATTATATTTTTAATCGCTGATTGAATTTTTTTTTTTTACAGTTGTTAATGTTGTCAAACTAATTCATTGCCAAATAATCTCCACCTTAAAAACTTTTGTCATAATTCGGCATATAATTAAAAAGTTCCAAATGGATTCTCAATTTTGCTAAACACAGTGATATTGGAAACCTTTTATGGGGTAACCTACATTTAGTTCATAGTACAAATTTTACCATTATTTAACTTAAATAGTTAAAGTTAAATGAGAAGAGAAACATAAAGTGGATCTATACCGCACATCAAGCAGCATCTCCTTTTTAATTGTACTTTATTATGTAGATCATGGTTTGGTTGCTACCACTCTCCAACAATCCGTATTACCTTTTCTCTCCATTTATACTTTCCTTTGTGTTGATACATGCATTAGGCTAGGGATGATTAATTAATCTATAGCATTGTCCAAAACAGTCCTTTATAATTCCGCTATAACTGTACTATATTTTTTTTATTTTTTATTATGTGCTCAACCGCTAACCTATAATAAAACGATAAAGCTATACAAGCATAAGTAAGTAATTTTTTCTAGTGTAATAATATATGACATGTAAGAACAGAATCAAATATAAGGCAACTATATTTGAATTTTTGAAGAAAAGTTATAATAATATGCTTGTAGTTAATTTGTAAATTTATGTCTCATTCTATATGTAAAAGAATTATTTAAATTTTTGAACAGATACCGAACTACCGAAGTGAATATTAGAGTATATCTATGATATATGTTTAAATTTCACTCTGCTTAATAAAATAATATTGATCAAATCCTCATAAAAAATCTCATATTCCATTTGTATAAAAAGTATAGGATCTAAAGATAAACTTATTTAAACAGTCTGCACCTGAGCATAATAGAAGCATCAAGCATGCTAATACGGAAAGAATACATCCATTTCAAATTTAAATGGAGAGGATATAACCTTCCTCTTAAATGCCAAATCCTACGGCTCCTCTATAAATGTGAGGCACTCTGCACAGCTTTGCTCCTCCTCTACTCAATTCATCCTCTTTTGAAGAGAAAAGCAACAAATCATTTAAGGCAAAGAAGTTGCATTGGTTTTATGCCTTGCATGTGGATTTGGAACCATTGATCTTATTTTATTTGCATCCTTTTAAGATCCACATCATCTTCCAAAAGTTTGTTTATATAAAAAAGCATTAGGAGCTAAAATTGTTGCCTGCTCTGTTTCTCCCTCCATTGTTCATTATCACTTCACAGTAAGCTCAGCTAAGTCTTCCAATGGGTGAAGAAGTTAAGAAGGTAATGTATCATTGCATATATGTCCCTTAGTTATACTAAATTTGTTATGTTAGACTAAATCTCATTCTTGCATGGTTTTTTAATGGTGAAGTTACAAAATTAACGAGCATTCAGAATTTTTATTTGTAGTTAACTTAATAGTTTAGAAGTAGAGAATTGATTTCTTTTTGTTACACAGGAGGAGGAGACTAAGGAAGAGGTTAAAGAAGAAGGGAAGAAGGAAGAAGAAGCAAAAGGAGAAGAAGAGAAGAAGCAAGAAGCAAAAGGAGAAGAGGAGAAAAAAGAGGAACCAAAAGCAGAGGAACCACCGGCACCGCCGCCTCCAGTCGTGCTCCAAGTGGATTTGCATTGTGTTGGTTGTGCAAAGAAGATTCAGAGATCCATTCTCAAGTGCAAAGGTATCTCTCTTTTTCTCTTTGAGGAAGATAAATTAATAAGAAGAAAATTGGTTTTTGGCAAATAAAAAAGCAAGCATATTCACTCTAAATTAGTTTGGGTTTAATATACCTTTTGTATATAGTAGGATATTCTAAGTCCAAACATGATCACATCTTTTTGGACCTTGAATGTACACAGTGATATATATATATTACTGGACCAACAATTTTACCAGGCCGAAATATATCAGTGTCCAATTTAAAATTGTGAACAATTTACCAAAAAAAAATGAATTCTTTTCTTCAGAAAAAAGGGTGTATAGATTCAAAAACTAACTCAATTACTCCCCAATAAAAATTAGAAAAAGAAAAGGTAACCTTGCCAGGCCTCCCATCCCATCTCCCCTCCATCACTAGTAACATGATTGGTGATGGATGCAAACCGGTATGTGCACACCATAGACCATACAGTGTAGTCACAACCGGACAAGGAATCAATATCAAATTACATCTTACTGGTTACAATCCCATCAGTTCCATACACCACCACTAATAGCAGACACAATGCTCAGATTGTTATAGTAAACCAGTACAAACTCAGTCCGGACAGATGCCCAAAACCAAATAAATGTTCCAAGCTACCAACAAATTCAAATTTGTTTGTTTGTAAGTAAATTTGAACTTGTGATGATGAAATGATGAGCAGGGGTTGAAGGGGTTGAAGTGGAGATGGGGAAAAATCTAGTGACAGTGAAGGGGATAGTGGACCCACAAGCGCTGTGCAACCGCATCCAGAAAAAGACGATGAGAAAAGCCACCATTATCTCTCCTGTGCTTCCACCACCTCCTCCTGAGGGAGAAGCTCAGCCCCTAGTCGTCCTTTCTCAGGTACATTCATTTCTCTTCTCTTTTCAAAAAAGAAACATCACTAATTCAATCAAATTTTGTCAACTCTGGCATTTCATCGAGAAATTTATTTTAGCAAATATTACACAATGTATATGTATGCAGAATTAATGTGCTCAATTTTTTCAATGCAGAATAGAAACAAAATGGGATTTAAGGGACCAGAATCAGAAAAGATCCTGATAATTAATGTTCATAAAAAATAACAATAAATTGGTTTGTTTTCAATATGAAAATAAGTGCTGAAATGATGTACATGTTTCATACTGTGAACGATTAATGCAAGTTGAATTCTTGCTTTATAAAAGAAAAAAGAAAAGAGAATAACAAACATTCTTTGATGACACGAAAGAGCTAGAAGAGGAAGCTCTCTGATGTGTTACCATCTTGGAATGACTGTGTCCCCATTAAATTTTCAAAGGTCCATTGTTAGGTAAAACACATCCGGAAGAAAAAGCAACTTTATAAAAAAAAACCCATCAACCTTTTCATATATTTCATTTTTTTTAGTAGAGAACTTATTTGTACATCGCCTAGAAGAAACTAGAGAAAAGGAGAGAATATTCTTTTTTCCAGGGTACCACTACTGCACTACACAGCCTCTAAATGGCTAAGCCACATGAAACCTAATAAAAAGGTTGCCGAGTGAGGCTATGGTGCTATGGATAGCATGGATGGCTAGTGTACTACGGCTCAATATAGTACTTTTTAAAATCCTAACGGTCGATCCAACCGTTCAATGTGATAATCATATGAATATGTACTTGCAAACTAAATTTTATATATTTTTTTTTATTTTTTTACTATTTTTTTAGATAGGTAGAATTTTGATGGTCCAGAATTTTCAGAAAACACTGATTTTTCTACCTATCTAAAAAAATAGTAAAAAAATTCGAAAAAATACAAAATTTAGTTTGCAAGTACATATTCATATGATTATCACATTGAACGGTTGGATTGACCGTTAGGATTTTAAAAAGTACCATATTGAGCCGTAGTACACTAACCATCCGTGCTATGCATAGCACCATAGCCTCACTCAAAGGTTGCCACATGAGACCCCAATTTGAGTTTGGCAGTCCTTTTATTGGATGCAACACCTATCAAAATCGCTTATGTGGAGAGAACGAACTTTCAACACCAATCATTTTTTTTTGGGACAAAAATACAAATTGACAATCTTAACTTGTTAGGTACAATTTGCTTCGTTGACAACTAATTCCGCAAAATATGCTTTCATATAATCTAAACGAAAGCTCTGTTTTAAATTATATCATGATTCAAATAAAATGATAAAGAAGAATATGAAATTGATCCTAAATTAGGATTATGTCTATATCTAAACGTGTCACAATGTTTTTTTATCAGATCTAAATGTCTCATAATTAGGTAAATAAAATTATCAGATTACTCCAAGAACATGAACTCCGTATTTTCACGGCTAACCATATTATTCTCTTTGCTTTTGTTTTAATTGAATCAGGTGAACGAGGCTACCACAATTGAACTGAAAGTGAACATGCATTGTGAGGCATGTGCGCAGCAATTGCAAAAAAAAATTCAGAGAATGAGAGGTATCTTCCAACCATTTAAAGTACAATCACCCCCCCCCCCCCCCCCACAACACACACACACACCACCCACCCAAACAGGCAAACACACACACACAAAATAATAATAATAATAATAATAAAATAACTAAAAGATATAAAATTATATATTTTTCAAATGGAATATCCTGAAGAAAAATATCCTTACAAACCGAACTTTTTTATGTAATTTCTAACTTTATATACATTTAGGGGTGCAAACTGTGGAGACAAATCTTGGTGCAGCGAAAGTAACAGTAACCGGTACTGTGACTGGTGAAAAGCTTGTGGAATACATCCACAGACGAACTGGTAAACTCGCATCAGTTATTCCTCCTCCACCTCCTCCTAAAGAGGAAGAGAAAAAAGAAGAACCGGCGGAGGAGAAACCGCCAGAGGAAAAGAAAGAAGCAAGCGAAGGGGATAAGAAGGATGAAGAGAAACCTCCGGAAGAAGGAAAGGAAAAGGCCGAAGGAGACGCGAAAGATGGTGATGGGAAAGAAGAGAACGGAGGCGGAGATGACAAGAAAGAAGGACAAATTGTTGTAGCTACTAACAATGCGATTTGGCATCCCGGGTTCATGAATCATGGATATATGAATGGTGGATATATGAATAACGGGTTTATGAATAATGGCGCGTACATGCATGAGGATGAGATGGCGAGACGAATGATGATGATGAATTTAATGCCAATGCCAGCAGTTGCCATGCCTATGCCCATGCCCATGCACATGCCAGTGTACATGATTGAACAGCCGCCTCCACCGCCTCAGATTTTCAGTGATGAGAATCCGAATGCGTGTTGCATAACGTAGCATTTTGTTTCGAAATGTGCTACTTATAATTATGTTTAGATTGCTAGGAACGAACGTGTTTGTTTTGTTTAATGATGTTCGATATCCTAATGTATGTAAAATGGAACGGAGGTTAAAGATCAACGGCCGAAGTTGTTAAATAAATGGAGGAGATGTTGAGAAGTATGCATCTGAAATTGGAATGAATATATTGATCGATCTCACTTTGGTTGTGCTTAAACAGAGCTTTAATTTTATAATGAAGATGCTTAAGCAGAGTCTTTTTTTCAAAGTAAAAGAAGAAAACCAAACAAAAAAACTCGGCCCCACAGTAAGAAGACGTATAAAGATGAGTCCGGCTAATATGACATCGGTGTCATATGACACTAACTCCAAAATTGATTGAATAGACTTTAAATGACTAATCCAAACCGTTCAAACCGATTTACTTTATGAGTGATGTGTTTACATGCAAATTTTTTATATTTTCAAGTTATTTTAGTATCAAATCAAACGGTAAAAAATGTTGAAAAATGTGTATTAAAATTAACTTAAAAACTCACACATTTGACCGCTTGACTTGATACTAAATAAATTCGAAAAAATATAAATTTTGTATGTAAACGCACAACTAATAAAGTAGATCGGTTTGAACAGTTTGGATTCACCGTTTGAAGTCGATTTGATAGATTTTGGAGTTGGTGTTATATAAGCTGATATGACACTGATGTTATAGTAGCCAGACTTTATAAAGATTGATTGATATACACTGCATGCAAAATTAAAACATGCAAGAAACAGAGCTGGTCTTCTCGAACAATCAGCTCTCACTTCTCAGGCTGTCTCCCCTCTAAAGTCAGCAACCTTATGAACCTTACAGGAGTCCGGCTAGTATGACACTAACTCCAAAACTTATTGGATAGATTTCAAACGATTAATGCAAACTGTTCATACTTCATAAGTGATGCATTGACATGCAAAAAAATTATTTTTTTTAGTTATTTTAGTATCAAGTCAAGCAGTAAAAAATATTGAAAAATAAATGCATTAAAATTAAGTAAAAAACTCTCACATTTGACCACTTGACTTAATACTAAATAAGTTCGAAAAATTATAAGTTTTGCATGTAAACACACAACTAATAAAGTAGATCAGTTTGAACGGTTTGAATTTACCGTTTGAGGTCGATTCGATAAATTTTAGAGTTAATGTTATATAGACTAGCTACACTCATATTAGCCACACTCAGCTTCTTTGATGCCGGTGTTAATTATATCACCGGTCCGATACTTTTCTCTTATGGTTGCAGGTTGCCTGAAGAACATCAAGTAGCTCAACCTTGTGCACAATTTGCTATACAGCAAGGTGCCAGAGGTCCTATGTAAGTTGGCCTACACCGGCCACCTCATGAACCTATCGCTGTTGCACTGTTATGCTTTCTTTTGCAATTTGTTTTTGTCTTGTCA
This sequence comes from Carex parvula, assembly GCA_025461045.1. Lineage (NCBI taxonomy): Eukaryota > Viridiplantae > Streptophyta > Magnoliopsida > Poales > Cyperaceae > Carex > Carex parvula. The sequence continues at coordinate 69,667 of JAJGRW010001276.1, forward strand.
GATTGTTTCTAACTATGCATTCTTTTGCAATATTGTGAAATGTTGCTTGTCCGACAGTACATTTTTTTTTTTATCTATATTATGAGTCCTAAGCCTACTGTGAGAAATCTGTATTCAGGAAAATTGAGAATTATTATATTACTCATTTGGAATCAAAAGCAAAAAGTTCAACCCCAAAAAGAGCCTAAACTAACAAAAAACCACAGTTTAATTTGATCCGGCCCAATGGGCCCATTTATCGTGACCACCTTGAGTTTAGTTTTTGGGTCTTAAAAGTTCAACAAATAATATATATAGAGAATGGTAATCTAATTCCTACTACTTGCACATAATTTCTTTTAATCAAATATTAGATCAGAATAACGAAATGGAAGTATAACTTTTGACTTTTTTTACATATTATGGTAGGATTTTCAACGGGGAATTTACATTTCCATCCTCCCTTTGATACCATTTGAATGCAAGCAAGAAACAAATCGCATAGAGTGCCCATTAATAGCCCAAGTAATATAAGTAGGCCTAAGGAGGCCTCTTCAGTCTTCTGGAATTGAACTGGGTCTTTGTGGTTTATGTTTAGAATAGGCCTTAATTCTAATAGACACAGATAGATATTTAGTGGGTCTAAAATTTCAATCAAACTAAAAGGCAGTTTATAAAAAGCATAAACAATTGAAAATGTTTATGGTGGAAATTATACTCTCTAATAAATTAGTAATTACCTTTGATTGTTGTCAACTCAGCTATGTTGCCAAGTCCTAAAAATGTTTTTTAAGTTCTCTCCTTTTTTTAGATCATTTTCTGAATTAGCAAGGAAAAAATATATACATAAAGAACCTGTGGTCTTACCATTCCAGAAAGAACACGTCATATAACATTAATCACTAACAATTAATACTAAAAAAGCCGGCTTAGTAACCTCAATTTACCTTGAAACAGGCTTCACTGCGCCATGGATTATGTGTCAATGCGTGGCGAAAACTAGGAGGCATCAATGTTGAAGACCAGGTTTCCAATGTCGAACTGAAATCAGGGCTCGAGAGAGAAGTTGAGAAACTGTTTCAAGTATTCATTCATTTTAATCTTCATTACATGTACAGTATAGCTATTTATAGAAAGACTAAATCAATAACCTACAGTGTACAAGGCTAAATCAATAAGCTGTTGTAACAGAAAGTCTATTAATTGCATAACTAACATCTGTAACAGAATCATCCAATAGATACAGAACTGAATGTATCCAGTCCGTGCTTCTCACAAACACATTCGGTGACGAGAAGCGTCTCAGATAGTCAAATGCAAAAGGAACCATCGAAATTCGAATGAACCACATAAACCTGTTTAATGAAACTCATAGTAGGCGTTTCACCAGCTATTTCAGAAAAAAAAAAAAAACAAAGAAAGAAATACAAGTCATAACTAGCATCTCTATTAATTTCTTTTTTTCTTTTTATAATAGTTAAGCAATTATTGAGTAGATTATATCGGGTACATATTATAGTTACTTGAGTTGATCTGAAATTACGAGCCAAAAGTACAAACAGATCTACTTCCTGGAACAATATACTGACAAGTACTACTGAATGCATGAAAACTTTTGAGTAGATGTGTTTTTCTTTTTTTTCTTTTTTAGTTTCATTGGTGCAGGATAATTCTATCAGTTAAGCATCCCTTATTTCTCTGACAATTTTGTAAAATATTATTGTTGTCCTCCTTTTATTTATTCTTTTTAACTTTTATCCTTGCATGGAAACGATTTATTCCATTGATAAAAGAAAATCAATATTGCAAGAATCAAGAGAAGACACTGAGAAAGACAACTCTAGCCATATATTTATGGTAGGATAAAACAGTACATAGTAAATACCAACTTGTAACAGCAACAACGACAAAACATCATAAGCGAAGTAGATAAATTATGCAAAGGGCCTTCCAATAAACAGTAAATAATTTAGAAGCCCCTCTTTTTTTTTAATGAAATTATCTACAATTCCATGCATCCCCCATAGCCTCCTCTTTCTCTTCTCAGAAAAATTATGCATTGCTACGGAACGAACCCAGCGCCTTGACAGCACCAGCGCGAAGGACAAGTACATGGTAGATTGCGGCAATGGCTGCGCCAATAAACGGGCCCACCCAAAAGATCCACTGCAAATTGTTAATGTACAAAAGGTTTCAGTAATGTAATCCATTTTGCTTCAGATGTCATTCCAAAAAATTACGGATTTGGTTTGAATCGAGTTCTTATTCAATGAATTGTCCTTTTCATCCTTGCATGAAGGCATGTTCATGCCAAATGATGACACATTTCACACGAAAAGTTACGGCGCATGAAAAAAGAGGTTCTTACTCAAACATATGGGGGGGGGGCACTAAATGAATGCCATGATGCATATATTTATATAACAAAATTGGGTCCTGAACGGGCTATCTTTATATATGTCTGGACAACTTGGGTATTAGTGGTTCAAACCCTGGCCCACAATACAGATGGGGCCCTTTATAACTTTTTTTTTTTTATGGTACATTTTGTAGAGAATTGGACAAAAAACACAAGATCAGGTTTTGTTTTCTCTTAAGAGAAATGCAACTGTATTCACTGCTGTTTTCACAAAATGTATATAACAAGAAAAAAACTAATTGTATTTTTAATATAGACCCCTTAAATTGTTCTAATTGTGTGTACCTGATCATCCCAGGCCTTCTCGCTGCCAAACATAACAGCAGCACCGAAGCTCCTTGCGGGGTTGATGCCGGTACCGGTGATTGGGATGGTGGCAAGATGCACCATGAACACTGCAAATCCAATTGGAAGGGGTGCCAATACCTGTGCAATAATTTAGAAAATAATAAACCAGTCAGTCTTAGACCTACTTTAAAAAAATAATATTAAACCAGCAACCACTGCTGGATTTAATGAAAATTTGCATCAATATTCATTATTCAATAATATCCACTAACTTTTTTTTAATTTCGTTGTCGTTGTTATTCTAGGCAAGGACATTTTTTTAAGATAACTTGAAGGATTTTTTCCAAGATTCCTTTAAATAAAAAGCTCAAACGCACTAAGTGACAAATACAGCGACGCCTCCCATTTTGACATTTCATTCAAAGTTGTTAAATAGGGCAGAATGTTTGGTTTAATTCCATCTGTGGGAATTTCTAAAAGGCATAGTACTTTTTAAAAGAAATCACAGCATGTTGTTGTAAGCCATATTAAAATACCATAGAAGGATATAACTAATAACTTTCCAGAAATACATGTTATGTGTTTTTCTTTTTCTCTCTCTTTTATTTTCATTTTAAACGAAAAAAAAAAAAAAAAAGTTACCCGGCTGTTATTAAAACCCCACAATGCATTCACATCTCAATTTACTGTGAAGCATATCTCCTTACGTTCACATAAAAAAAAATATCTCCTTTATGTTATGGCAGGAACATGTGACATATTAATACAATAATTGTCAGTGATAGCATTTTGCCACGTGTTAACCTTTTCCCTAGTGGACCAATACATGGTCCTTATCCACAGGAGACACCTTTACCTAAATAGTACTTAGTACATAAAAGAGGTGTACCAACTAGCTCTCTCTTTGGCTGTGGTGGACAGGTGTGGGGTTACAAATTAAGGGGCCACAGCGCCACAGTATTATTATCCTTTTCCTAATTAATACCAGCTTAGTTATGTCACTGCCATAATTTAATGAAATCCAAGGAATATTAATACTTGGTCTTTAATGATTAATTCACCAATTTGACCTCATAATTTTAGTAAGAAAAATTTCTTAAGCCAAATTTTTAAAGTTTATATTAGATTTAACTAAATTTATGAATGGAACTTATCTGAAGCACATGATTATTTATGGACGACGATATTCCATGCATTAACTACATTTATTTTATTTCTATGTGACAAGGAAAGCTATTGAAAAACTAGCTCCGGTTGTTGTAGTCATGAAAACGACCAGTCCTTGAAATATAAAATTGTGATGTGCATGACCACATTCCAAACTCTACTTTAAATTCAAATTTTTGCCAATAATTTCTAAGGTTGTCAAAACTTATAAATCAACTATGAATCTTACCGGGATATGTGAGTCACGCGCATTGCGTTTTGGGTCGGTGGCTGAGAAAACCGTGTAGCAAAGCACAAAGGTACCGATGATCTCTGCCCCAAGGCCGGTGCCCTTGGAGTAACCGGAGCTCAGCGTGTTGGCCCCGCCTCCGTACCGTTGGTAGTAACTCTTTTGGAATGCCTTGACGAGTCCGCATCCGCAAATTGCTCCCAAGCACTGTGCAATTATGTATAGAAGGGCGCGTACCAGGGACACCTTACGGGCCAGGAACAGCCCGAACGTCACTGCCGGGTTGATGTGGCCACCTGAAGAAAATTTGAACCAGTTTAGATGATGTTTATGGTTTAGAAATCTTGAGTAGTTCTAAGAGACTACACGGTTGGTTGCAGGATTCTACGGTTTAGACAATCCCGTCTGAATCATGGTTGAGAAAAGGAAAAAAATCCACACTTGGAAGTTTACTTAAAAGTATAACTCCTGGAGTAAATTGAAAATTTTCGGATTATGTATTTGCGGTAAACAAGCAAAAGGAATCTTTGCCTTTCCTTTTACATATTGCATTAGTTCCGAAAAATAATATCAAGTAGTTGCAATTTTGGTATAGAAGCAAAGGTTTCTATCTTTTTTCTTAATTCCAAAGCTGCCTGCCTCCAATAAAAAAAGGTATCTATCTTTTTTCTTAATTCCAAATGAATTTGGCCATACGGCCTCATCTTCTTTTTTCCTTCTTGATAAATTAAGTACACTATTTTAACACAAATAACTGAACTCCTAGTAAATTTGATGTACTACAAATAACTGAACTCCTAGTAAATTCTTAGTAAAACAGTCTGGTGAACAGAAAACAGAGATATATATACTGAAAATTGGGACCCACCTGAGATACCGGCGGTGCAGTAAACAAGGATGAAAATCATTCCTCCAAAAGCCCAGGCAATTCCCAATATCCCGACGCCGCTACAAGCCGCATCAGTCGTGTTAACAGTTGCATCGGACTGGTGCTTGTATCCGATCACAGTCGCCACTGTCACGTACAAAAACAACAACGTGGCGATAAACTCGGCAATAACAGCACGATACAGGGACCATTTTCCCAATTCCTCCATGTCGATGAGCGGGGCCGGTGGCGGGTCGGTGTAGTCCTTTGCGTTGTAGCTAGCTTGCTCGACTCCGATCTCTGAATCCTTCCCCATTTTTGTTTATGATGTGTGTGCTCAGGAGAAATTAAGAGAGCTTGCTATTTGCAAGGGGGGTTATTAGTAAGAGTGATGCAATGAGTGAAGAGAAGAGGGGGGTCTCATGGGGTATTTATGTGGACAGTAGGAGTAGGTAGCGACAAATTGAAGTGGGGCTTGCAAAATTTGATGGTTATTTTTCTTTTACTTTGAAGAAATTAAGTTTGGGTATTTGTAATTTTCACCAAGCTTTTGTGTCTAATAAGATACACATCATCATATATATATCTTACTGTTTTTTTTAGTCGAAGTTAAGACTAAAAATTTCTCATCTTTTTAATTATTCACATAGATCAAAAAATGAGTTCGGAAGTTTGAGGCATCTATTCACAATTTAATACATTTTGACTTCGTAAAAACATTTGCCAATTGTTAAAAATTACGTTTAACTAAGGTTCTAAATAGCGATTATAGCGCTATAGCTTTTAAGATCCGAAAAAGCTATAATGCAGCTATAGTGTAACCATAGCTAGCTATTTAGAATCATTATAAAAAAAAGCGGTTAATAGCGTTATAGCTTTTGAGGTCCGAAAAAGCTATAGCTAGCTATTTAGAACCCTGCGTTTAACTGACCTGAACAAGTGTGCATCTGAACAGACGAGTGTGCGTTAATTCTAAAAAATGGATTGCTTTATTCATTTCAAATCTAAGCAATACATAACAAATTATTAATTTGTAAATAAAATCAGTCTGATCACATGTATGTGATTTATATCTAGGTCGAGAAACGGATCTGGTATTATCCGTTCAAATCCGCGTATGCGTATGATTCAAACTCGGATATTTATTAAATAAAAATAAATAAATTCAGAAATGAGTAATTTTAATGATGGGTCAAACAAAATGGATATCCAGTTTTATCCCGAATTTGTTTGCTATCTAATAAAATTAAAAAAGAGGTTGACAATAGAGAAAAGAGAGACGAGTGAGCTTAGAAATAGATTTTATTAGATAGCAAACGAATTCTGGATAGAACTGGATATCTATTTCGAAGCTCGCTCTTCTCTTCTCCTCCCTCTCTCTACTGTTAACATTCATTTTAAGACTCTAAGATAGAAATTATATATAAAGATCGATCTCTAATTTTGTTTTCTTATCCATGGTAGGACTAAGGGATCTGGACATCAATTTTTTTTTGGACAAATTAGATATCCAAAATCTATTTGCTATCTAATAAAACGAAAAGGAAATTGACAGTAAAGAAAGAAGATAGACGAGTGACTTTCGAAATGGATTTTACAGTGTTCTAAATAGCGCGCTATAGCGGCGCTATAGCGCCGCTATAGCGTTTTTGGACCCCAAACGCTACGATATGACATCAAAATGCGCTATTTGCGCTACGGCCGCTATAGCGACCGCTACAGCGCTATAGCGGTCCGCTATTCGCGCTATTTGCGCTATACAATATGAGTTTTTTTTTTTAAAGCAATTTATATGGGTTTTAAATAAAGATAAAAAAAATCTCAAACCGAAATTGAATTTGTTGCTACTTGCTACAGATAAATCAATTTGAAATTGGGAATAGAAATTGAAATTTGAATAGAAAAAAAGTCCAAATCGAAAATAAAATTTGAATAGAAAAAAAAAATTATGTCATGAATCATGATGCTTAAGATATTTTAATAGGAAAAATCGATAGTTTATGATATTACTATGGATATTTTGAACCGCAATTTGAACTTTGTACTGGTTCAATATAAATATTATAATTTCTTAATTACTTTGGTGTTATTTATTGTTCTATGAGACTTTAGATAATGTTGATATTTAGTACAAATATTGAATATACAAAATGTAAAAAAAAAAAAACGCTATTTGGAATAGCTTCCGCTATAGCGACGCTATTCGCTATAGCTTTTTTTTTAGCATTCCCGCTACGACGCTATAAACGCTATTTAGAACCTTGGGATTTTATTAGATAGTAAACTGGATATCCATTTCAAAAC
>JAJGRW010001276.1:79921-486303 GCA_025461045.1 Carex parvula
TTCATTTTGAAGACGAATCAATCTAGATTAGTTAAAGGCATTTGTTAATTCTCAATAAATTATATGATTGACCACTGCATGTGTAGCCTATGTCACCATGTCATACATTCTCCAGAAAAAAACAGCATGATCACACATGTCCACACGAAACATATGAAACATCATTGTTTATATAGAGATAGATAACCTATGAAACATGAATGGTATCTTTATATATGCTCATTCTGTTGCCATTTATTGATTTGTTGCAGCACATAAATATTAAAATAAAATGTGTTGGTTAGTTGGCGCACAGGGACAGAAAGCTAAGAGTGAGGGTTACTATAATTTTATTTATAGAAATCAATATAAACTAATATAGAGTATAAGAATGATTGTCTCAAGATTTTGATGCATAGCAGAATGTGAAAAAAATTCTCCAAACAATCGATTCAGCTTTTTTTTGGCTTAAATGTTTGAATTGTTTGGATTATGCGTGGATAAGTCTTTGATAAATTTAATGGAATTGAATTAAAATTCGAATCTAAAAAATAAAGTCGGATATTTTTGTATATGAATTTGTATTCTTAAGGATACGCACTTGATTCATAGCTGAGATTAACTCTCAATCAACGATTGAAACTCGACATCTATTTAAGCATAAAAGTTTATTTTTTAGATTCTGAATTTAATAATTATACATGCGGTACCAGTGATCCGAAATTCTCTATCTATGGCATTTAAAATCTACAGTACTCATTCTAATATTACATTATTTTATTAATTTCTAGGAATAAAAAGAATGTGGGGTTAGGGAATAGGTTGCTTTCATGGGTACAAAGGATGAGTCAGATCAACGTGGGAAGCAAAGCCCATCTTGGCTCTACTTGGACACTAGTGTACCCAAAAGACAACTGATTTGGCCCACCAGCTTAGCTTAGTGCGATAGCATGGCCAACCCAGATCCCCTTCTCTTTCGGTGCTTTTTTTTCTTCTCTCTAATTTTATATGACATACATTTAATGTATGGTATAGATAGGGTATAACATTTCCGAGGAGAGGCAGTTTTGCTTGAGATTTGGGGTAAACAGACCTATTGCGAGGAATTTATATAGTATTTTATTAGATGGGTATAAAATTAGGCGGCTGACATAAAAAACAAATTGTTTATAAATATGGTGAGTTGATGTAGATGCAGATACAAATAGTGAATGGATGACACAAACTTGGAAATTAATTTGCACTTGCAAATAACTATAACTGAACAGGTATTAGTTAAACAAATATAACACGGTATAAGTATTTTAAAATAACACAGTATGTGGATTTTTATCTACTAATAACTAATATATTAAATTTGCTAGTATTCTAACAAAATGAAAGGACAAATTAAAAGTCAAAATTTGATATGCAGATATGGTAATGTGAATATCCACATTCTTCTCAAATTATATATAGATTGATAAACAAATATAATAGTTTATTTATAAATAGGGACATTTTTCAACGGAACATGGATTTTCATTCAAACAAATATAATTATTTTCTTAAGAAAAATCCCATTTGAACGCCATATATTTAATAATAATTTTATTGTGACCTCCTTAATTAGAATTCTATTCACTTTTAGTGATCACTGTACAGTGATGCATGATCAAATATGATATATATCCCTCATTAAAAAAAATTCTTCAACTCCATCCATGCCAATAGTAATCCTTACAGCTGCATGCATCTACCAATGACAACCGCTCTTCCCACACCACCTCAAACCAAAAAGACAAAGGCGAGAGAGAATTGTGTTACGAAAAAGAAATTACAAAGACTGGATATTGATCATCCTCAATTTGATGAAAGAAAAAGAGGGGGTGGGGATATGAGAGAGACTGAGAGAAGAATATCTGTACTGTCCATTATTTCAACTCTACCAAATGTCTTAGTGCTTAAGAAATTAAACTTTCCTACATCATTTTTTATTTGTGATTTTTTAAAACTAGTATATAATGCTAATAGTTTCAATTGAAGTGAATTTGAATCCAAAATGTCCATCTCGTCTTGCAAACATTTTAAGTTTCCGTATAATATTTTATGGTTAATTAAACTATCAGTATTATAGATTAGTCTAACGATGCCATAAAATTAGCCCAACAATGTTCAACATTAAAATTTCAACGTGTCTAATTAGTTAGACAAAATTATATACATGTTTAACCATTCTAAGCATAATTTTAATAGTTCTTAATTACTCTGCACTAAAATGAAATTTGGATGTTACGTATTGATAAGGTTAGATAGGAGTTTAACAATACTATACAGTAATTCAGTACTGCTCTTTAAATCAGTTTACATGTATTGTAACTTACGGGTGCAAACGGATCGGATATGGACCGGATAGTGGTAAAACTATATCCTTATCATTTTTATTTTTCATATACGGATACAGATTGGATATTCTTTTTTTAATACTATTATTTATTAAAAGAATATAAGTATTATTAGAAAATACCAAAGTTCATAATACTTATCTAATATTTATGTATTATTGGGATACGGATAATTAAAATTTAAAACCATATTTGTATTCGTATTCGCACATATATTCAAATATTGAATATCCGTATCTAATTTTTGGATACAGATCTGGATACAGATCCAAATACAGACGGATAATATCCGATCCGTTTGCACCCGTAATTGTAAGTTAGTATAAAATTAAAAGTGAGGCTATAAGGATTTATAAATTCATATTTCTATTTTCAAAGTTCAGATAGTCGATCCGAACTGTTAAACATGATTTTCATATAAAATATACTTGCAAACTAAATTTTATATTTTTTAGAATATTTTACTATTTTTAAATAGATAGAAAATCATTGTTTTTGGATAGTACAAAATTTTCAAATTAAGTGAATTTCTACCTATCTAAAAAATAGAAAAAAAAATAGAAAATTTGGTAGGCAACTACATTTTTATATGAATATTATGTTGAACTACTGTTTAGACTTTAGAAATAAAAATATGAATCCATAGCTTGGACCGATGTGTAATATGCATATCATCATAACCTCACTCTAAGAATACTGTGGATTAAATGTTTACTTTGAAATTACTTTAATAGCATCACATATAAAATGCTGACGTTTATGAATGACAACTTAGTAGATAAATTGAAATTGGATTCAAGTACAGAAACAAGAGGCTGTTCAATCCGCAGCTTTAAACAATAATTGTTGTACTTCTAAAAGAGAAATTCTAATTCTTGGTACATACATGCACATAATGCATCATTATTTTCATGTAATCCCTAACAAAAAAAGTATATAGTCAATGACATGGACAATGCAAGCACGCTTAATTGCCTGGGAATCTTTCAGAGACATATCTGATATGTCCAGTATTCTGATACAAGTTGAGATAGATGGGGAGATAGAATACTGGTACGGGTAGCCAGTCATCACCGGTGCGCATCTCCTGCCACAAATTAGTACTGGTACGTGGTACCTGGTGATTCAGTGTCCATCTCCGTCCGTGACACCTCACGAGATGATTTGTTTCAAGCCACACAATTCAGACCGCTAGATTATATAATCAAAATTTAATGTGTCTCTATTATACTTCACAAATGATATATGGAACACGTGTCTTGCAGCGTGACGTGACTAAAGTCAAGTTTTAGATACAGCTATGTCATGATCAAATGTGATGTAATCGGTTACATTGATCATATTAGTAATATTAGTAAATTGAGGATGGTTCAAATGTATCATAATTTTTATGCTCTGATATGTTTTATATTTTTTATTTCTATTTTTAAGTTCGAACATTCAATCCGAACCGTTCAACATGATCTTCATAATAAAATATGTTTGGAGATCAAATTTTATATTTTTTAGAATTTTTTTACTATTTTTATAATTATGTACAATATCACTTTATCGGATGGTTCAGAATCTCCTTAAAAAAGTAATTTTGTACCTATCTAAAAAAATAGTAACAAAATTCTAAAAAATATAAAATTTGGTATCCAAGCTTTTACTATGAGGTCATGTTGAGCGGTTCAGATGGACTGTTCGGACTTGAAAATGGAGACAAAGGATGTGGAGTATATTTGAGCACAAAAATAATGGTGCATTTGAACCCTCCTCTAGTAATATTTTTGTAACATGTAGTCACGTTTAATCGTTTTTAACTATTTTTATTTATATTTTAAGTTTGTTTAAGGAACAAATCAAAAATATGAAATTACTGTAAACAATTATAAAAGAGGAACAATATTAAAAAAAATATTTGCGTACAAAAACATATTTATCATTTAAAATTTGAATTATTATTTGGAATAAATTATGACATAAATTTATATTAATTTGTCACACATAATTATGTTTAAGCACGTCCCATTTCATGTTATTTCTACAATGAGTAATCACATCATGCGAAATAACACGCGACACACAAATTATGTCATGTAATTAGCACACGTATTAATATGGTACCGCAATAAAATTATAGCCATGCGTGGCGTTTCCAATCGAGTAGTGCCATTTTTAGTTGCAGCGGACGTGGTTCAAATAATGAACTACCTGAATTTGGTCAAATGCTGGGTAAGAAAATGATTTGTGCACAAACCTTGATTGAAGTGTAAAGCAATGCAAATCAAAACCAGATGCCAACAAGTGCACGAAAACCAAGTAATACGACCGCAACTTAATTGCAACTTTGCAAGTCAAAAGTGCAGAAATCAATTTCCAAAAAATAATTGGGTGTTGTGAAAATTAAGTAATCAGATTCAGTGGACTTGGGATTGATTGCTCCTTGTATCTAAACGAAGCTGTGTGCTCTATCAAGGATTTCTTTGCCAATTAATTAGTGGGTCATATCAAACTTTTTAAGTTTTGATGCTGTCATTTTTGAATAAATATTTGACGGATATACAAGTTAACCCTTTTGAGTGCGTTTGGATTGTCAAGAATAGTACGAGGTTAGCACTGTTTTTTGAGTTAGTAACTATTTTTTATCACTATTCTACGTTTGGATCACCATGAGAATAGAGCTATTCCTGAAATTAGCGCTGTTCTTGCTAACCCATCCAAACGATGGAATAGTGTTAACCCCAGGTTAGCGCTATTCTTGCTATTCCTAGAGTTGCATCCAAACACACCCTTTTGAGTACAGTGACAAATTTGACATTTGATAATAATTCAATGAGATCTGTAATTTATAATTCATATGTAATTTTAAAATAGTTTGTTGTATTATAATTTAAAATAATATATTTTGGAGTTAGACCATGGTGCTACGCAATTTAGTGACACATAGTGCTACTGTCTTCGAAATTTATCGGATTGGATTCAAACGATGAATCTAGATCATTGAAACTGATTTATTTTATGTGTGATGTATTTACATACATAATTTGTAAACTTTCGAATTCATTTAGTGTACAGTCAAACGATCAAACAATGAAGAAAAATAATTCAGACATAATGCCAATAATATTATTTAGAATTTATTATTATATCCTTCATAACAACTGCCGTGATAAGAGAATCGAACCTGATGATTAAACTTTTGTGCTAACTTTTATTTTTGTACATAATAATGAAGGTAGTTAGTAGGCATAGATGATAGATCCCTAATTATAGGTTTGATTCCACCTTAAAACTGTCACCAACTACCTTCACTTCATTAATTTAATTTAATTCCTTTGTTTGGATACATTAGGAACCGATGCTTTTCCATTAGATGGCATCATTGAGAAAATAAATTAAACCTGGTTATCTTACCGTTGTTGTTTAGTGACGGTTTGGGGTTTAGTGCCTAGTGGTATTATTGGCCAAAATTTAATGACCTACCTTAATGCTTCCACACTCGTTTATACAGCGAAGCAAACATTTTATATGCTGCAAGTTTGTTCTTTTTCTATTTTTTACAAACAATGGATCAAAGTTTGAAACTTGAAATTTGGAAAACCAAAATAGGAGAATATAAATAGCAAGTACAGCAAGTAATTACATTGGAAAATGTATATATGTTACTTGCTTTAGTTGACACCCTTGACTCAGAATTCACATCCTCTAAGATATCTCAAAATTTGAATTATTTTTTGATGAATCTGAACCGTTTAAATTCTTAAAGTGTGAATCTCAAAGCAACCCATTCCCAATTAATATTGACCTTTGCATAATAGCCAGACTCCGAAGTCCGAACCATGCATGGTCCAATGCCTCATCTTTTATAACAGTGAGTTCTTCGGGGACCCACACGTCAGAAAACTCTACAATTTTATTACTGAGTTTTTTATAGGTTGGAAGACATTCCTAAAGTACAGTTATTATTTTGAAATAATATCATTCATTCAAAATAATTAGGATTATATTCCAACGTAAATTTGATTGCGGCTATAATTGGTGGGGGTTGCACATGCATATGGGCCCATTTGATGTACGAAAAAAATATAGAATTGAAGAAAATGTGATAATTATTTTTTAAGATCCATATTTTTCACGTTTTTCAGCAAAATGTCGGTGGTAAAAATGTGAACAAAAATGAGCTATTTTTCTTCATTTTTGAATAAAACAAATAATAATCATCCGGGAATAGTTTTCTATTTTCCTTCAACTTCCTTTATTTTCTAACCTATCAAACGGACTCGTATTAGAAACAATTAAAAATAATAATTAGGAATAAGCAATACAATTATTTTAAAAACCAGTCTAATAACAAAAAAAAAAACATCTTTCGTGTAAAAAATCACAAGTTTGAAATTCAAATTGGAGGTCTTCAAAGACTAAATCTTTATCTTTATCTAAAAAATAATGCAGTTATTTGATAAATTATTTTTAAAAATTAGCATCAAAAGCTGAGCACATACCTTGACTTGAAGCACCCAAGTTCCAAGATCCTTGATCTATGAAAATTGAGACACGTGTCATTTTGGTAATTCACCCGGGCCAATCATTTAAAGGTTCCAATCTCCATAAATTGGATTCCTCAGCGAGCGCCGAGGGCTAAGCATTGAATTTCGTTGGACCAACATGGCTTCCACTATACTTTGTTGTTTTCTTTCTTAGATCAATTATTTTAATCAAATTTTAAACACTTGCTGGATTCCTCTCCTCTCCATTGGAACAGTAAAACTGAGAAAGCATTTCGTGAAATTTCAATTTTTTCTTTTGGAGAGGATTGGATTAATATAGTTGAATCGGACTTCTAAGCCCATTAGGAATCATATATCATAGCAACAAGCCGACAATCAATGTTTAATTAATTATCTGCAAGATTATTTGAAACAAAAAACAAATGAAATGAATTAAGTATGAAATCTAAAGTAGGTTCTTTTGATTCTTTTAATTCTTTATATTGTGTTGATTCTCCAGATTATGAAAATATTGTTATATTGTTATAATTTAACAAATATTCTTGATAACATTTTTGTAATGAAATTATTTGAATCCATGTGTGAAGTTTTGATAAAAATATATTTAGAAATATGAAGTTTTGAAATACTATACGATTATTAATGTTATATTAGTAAAATAATTATGTAGAGAATTAAAGGCGAATGTAATTGTTGATGGATCTTTTCTTTTGAAAAAAACAAGTTTAAAATTAATCAAATAATTTTGAAGAAGAATTAAGAAAGGAGGACCTATGAACTCCACCACGAACTTCTTTATTTGCCTATCTTGCCTTTAAAATAGATAACATTGATACTTTCGAGTTCTAAATAGTTTACAACGTCATTTTTAAAGCTACATACATGCATTCATTTTGGTAGAGGGGAATTTATGTATAGAATTGGAAATGTCTAAATGCGTAATTTCCAAACCTACTAGTTTAAAAATCAGACTTAATATCGTATTATATTTAAAATTTGAAATTTCAATGTTATTCTTTAAAAAGCGTGAGATAAAAAAAAAAAAAATTTATAGCACAAAAGTTGTTTGTTTCAAGCATATTTAATTCCGTTGAAGGAAGTAATTATTATCAAGTTTTGTCCATTACAAAAGAAACGGAGAGATCACAGCATCCAAGCAATTCATAAATTCTAGTCCATCGTATGAATGATGTCATTACTATCTTTGATGTTTATACTAAATAAATAAACTTTGGCAGAGCCCGGCAACTGGCATCTTTTGGAATCCGTGTTCTCTGCATTATCGTAACGTTTGAGTTAATTTTTGAACTATATCATTAGCCGGAAAAAACGTGCCGTGCCGTGACCAAATTAATTTTTCACGTGCCGTGACCAAAATGTCAAGGGATGGTCACGGCACGCGAATGGTCACGCCACGTGAGTCACGCCGTGTCTAACGTGCCGTGATCATACGTGACTCGCGTGACCATTTAATCATAACTTATGTTAGTTTATTCAAGATTCACCTTAAATCAATATTTAATGGTCCTAATTACACATGACTCTCGTGACTACGTGATGTGCCGTGCCGTGCCAAAGTTTCAAAAGATGAGCACGGCACATGAATGGTCACGGCACGGGACACGCGAGTCACGACACATAACTGACACGCGTGAAGTGCCGTTCCGTGACGGAGCCGGCTCCGCCGTGTCATTTTTCCCACTCTATATATCATCAGAAGAAGAATTTGAGTTAATCTGGTTCACGCCTATAACGTACGAGATCTTTAATATTAGTGCGGATTTAAATTGGACCGTCTAGATCTTAATTCAGAGTTAATGCAAAAAATATAAATTCCATCTTTTTGTTAATCTTAAGGTGCCACATTGTAGCAAAATATAGAGAGGATCCTATGTGGAAGCAGCCGATAAAGATTCGTACAACCAAAATACCATTGCCCAATAATTTATTTTGTTTATGTATAGATGTATACATAACATTCATTGTACAAAAAATATGATTTGAAAATCAGTCTTTGATCTAGTGACAAAAGATAACATATCAAACCATAAAACTACTTTATATCCGGAAAATGCTAATATGATATGCATAGCATAGAGGGCCTCCGTGCTACGGCTTAATATTTGAGTTTTCAAAATCCTAACGGTCGATCCGAACCGTTCAACATGATCTCCATATGAATTTGTACTTGCAAACCAAATTTTACATTTTTTAGAATTTTTTTACTATTTTTTTAGATAGGTAGAAAAACACTTGATCTGAATGGTACAAAATTTTCAGATCAAGTGTTTTTCTACCTATCTAAAAAAATAGTAAAAAAATTCTAAAAAATGTAAAATTTGGTTTGCAAGTACATATTCATATGAAGATCATGTTGAACGGTTCGGATCGACCATTAGAATTTTGAAAACTCAAATATTGAGCCGTAGCACAGAGGCCCTCTATGCTATGCATAGCACCGTAGCCAACTCCTTTATATCCACCCACAATGAATCTTTTATCAGGAATTCTAATATGTGATATGTAATACGAAAGACATTACCCTTACTACTAAAGCAAAATCTAGTTTTCAAAATTAACATTGTTAGCATAAAAATATATATTAATATTATGAATAATTTGTTTTTTTTTCTGAAGAATATATAACAATGACATGGCAAGTAACTGTGAAGAGTAGAACTAGAGTGTTCTTAAACTCGCCAAGAGACCAGTGAGCTTAACTCCAAAATTTAACGAATTGATTTTAAGTGATGAATCCAAACTGTTAAAACCTTCTAATTTACGAGTGATGAATTTAAATATAAAATTTATAAATTTATAATAGCTTAGTATAAAATCAAGTAGTAAAAAAATAATAAAAAATGAATGTATTAAAATTAACATCTAAACTTTCTATTTTTTACTGCTTTATTTTATATTAAATTAATTTGAAAATTTATAATATTACTTATAAACGTATCATTCGTGAAGTAGATCAGTTCCAACAATTTGGATTCGTTGTTTGAAGTCTATCCAATAAATTTAGAGTTAAATTCACAAATGAACTTGGTGAGCTTAAGAGCACCCTAGTTCTACTCTAATTGTGAAATAACGGTCATCCAAACATTAATATTAAACGACCAAATTCTTAAAATTTATCATATTCTTATCATAATTGCTAGATTTTTTTTTTTATATACTTCGTGTCAACGAAATCCTGTAACTTGTATAGTAAATCTCATACAACCTTTCAGTTGCCTAACCATCCTTTAATAACATAAATAGATAAAAAAAAAAAAAAACTTATGTATGTTTGTATTTTTATTTGAGAGAGAGAAGGACAATAATTCATTAATTTATACCTATCATTAAAATTTATATATGTTAGTCTAGGTGGGTGGCACCATTAGCATATTATTTTCTAGAAATTTGCAGGGATAAGATAAGATTGATATCCTCAACTCAATCATAATTTAACTCGTTCAATATTGATGCGCATGCAAATCTTACATTAATAAATTAATAATCTAATCTATTTTGTTTTCTGCACTCTCAATTTCATTACGTTTTTCTTAATCTATCTTGACAAGTGAGTAGTGACAACTGTGGCCCATGCCAATCTTTCACCAATAATTATTAATAATTTATACATTCAGATTTTCAATATGCTACTGATCGTCGTCATCCCTTCTTTTACATGTATATTGCCATGATGCAAGCTAGTGTTGCCGACATTTTTATTAATATCCAAAGTTTATTAGAAATTAATCAATATATTCAGATTTTGTAGAAAATTATAAAAATGTCCCTACCGGCCAGAAAATGACCAGTACCCTATTTAATAAACTACCGGCCATAAAATGGCCGGTACCTGTGCTATATATATGTGTGGAGGGTTGACCGAATTTCTCTCAATTCATTCTATCAAATTTCACACTATCTCTTCTTGGTTGAACTCTTTCTCCCAGATTTCTCCACCTCTTTCCAGATTTGCAAGTAAGTCCCTCTATTTTTTTAAAAATTCATTTTTAATACAAAATAGTTATAAAATGTTGGAGTTGTTAGTAATGTACCAAAATTAGAATAATTTAGTTGTAATTAGTGTTAAATCCGTTGTAGTTAGTTTTAATTATTAAATTTAGTATAATTTTGAGTAATTAGTCAAATTTAGGGTTTAGGGTTTAGGGTAATTTATTGTAATTAGTATAATTATCATAGTTGACCATATTTTAGCCTTTTTTTATCCGTAATTAGGATAATTAAGCGTAATTTAGTGCAATTTAGCATAATTAGGATAATTAGACCATTTAAGCATATTTTACCGAAATTAGGCTATTGAAGCATATTTTAGCATATTTTAATAACAATTGGCCTATTATAGCATATTTTAGCATAATTTAGCCTATTTTGGCCCTTTTTAGCATATTTTACCGAAATTAGGGTATTTTAACCTATTATAGCATATTTAGGTTATTTTTACCGCAATTGGCCTATTTTAGCATGCTTTAGCATAATTAAGCCTATTTTGGCCCTTTTTAGCATATTTTACCGAAATTATGGTATTTTAGCCTATTATAACATATTTTTGGTTATTTTTACCGCAATTGGCCTATTTTAGTATGTTTTAGCATAATTAAGCCTAGTTTGGCCCTTTTTAGCATATTTTACCGAAATTAGGGTTTAGGGTTACTTAGCGTAAGTTAATAGAATTTTATTTTTGACATTAGGATGGCTAGAGAACGGCCTAGGACTCGTCCAGCACCACTTGTAGTTGACGAGCCGATCGAGACTAGCAACACAGAGCATTTCAGTCCTCTCATGTGGATGGCCCACTGCGAGCACCGAGTCTCATTAGCTTCTCGTGAGTTACGTATTTTTTGTTGAGTTTAAATTTTATTGTGCTAACACCATGTGGATTAATTTGTTTAACGCAGATGTGAAGTTGCGGTGCGTTCACATGCAGTACTACGAGGTGATGGACCAGTACCTCATCAATCTGGGCCTCTACCAGGTTGTGGACATCTTGCGGACTGGAAGTGGCATCATCGATGCATCTCTCATCGCAGGACTGGTGGAGCGATGACGTTCTGAGACGCACACGTTCCACATGCCATTCGGAGAGATGATAGTGACACTCTAGGATGTGAGTGCCCTTTGGGGTTTGCCTATCAGTGGCACCCCCGTTGGTGGTGTATCTGACCGCGCTAAGTTTGGTGCTCAGATCGAGGAGTTATTGGGAGTTGAATCTCACTCTCTCATTGAGAATAGTGGGAAGTCCAAATTCCATCTGAGGATGAAGAAGTTGTGAGAGCACTTCAGCCCAGGTCTGACGACAGATTCCACCGATGAGCAGATTCAGATGTAAAAACTATAAATTGTTTCTATTACATTTGCTATTGACTTTATATTATTCCAAACAGCATTGCATTATCTGTTTTGTATTGCAGATATACACGGGGCTACATGATGGACCTATTTGGTTCTGTCATGTTTGCTGATTCCAACAGTGATATGATGCCAATAATGTATCTCCCGCTGCCGACAGACATTGATCAGCCGTTGCCGTACAACTGGGGTGGGGTTGTCCTAGCCCATATGTACTCTCACCTTTGCCGTAGTTGTATGGTAAGTCTCTAACTATTTTCTTACTTAATTATTTAATCAACCAATTCAAATATCCTGACGGCTAAAATTATTGAAAATACAGAAGGATAAGAAGCAGATGTATGGGCCGACACTCTTGATTCAGCACTGGTCGTGGTCACGGCTACCGATGGGTCGACCTATCCCGAATGAGCCTCCGACATAGGGAGCGCCCGATCCGCTCAGATGCCCGACATACGCGAAGCAATGGCACGGTGATCACAAGTACGCGGATCGGACCCACGATAGTACTATTGGTATCAGGCCAGTCCGTTCAGAGCTGCAGAATTTGGCTACAGAGCTTGTTGAGTAGACACCGTACGACTAGTTGTACTAGGATGAGCAGTTGCTGGGGATTTGTCTACAGTAGCGGGAGAGATGGTACTACAGAGGTCCACTCGTACACTTTTGGATAGTGGAACACCACTATCCAGATCGGGTAGATGAGCTCATGCAGACCCCGGGACATCCCCTATTGAGGTATGAGGCTTGGTACTTTCGGGTCTACATAGCCACCGTATATCTGCAGGGCGATTACGGTGCCTATTTACATGACAGGTCAAAGATGATGATGGTTACACACCCAACGGTTAAAAATGGACTCGCCAGGTAATGCACCTAAAACTACATAGTTTTTTTCCTAACGATTAGTTCATCAAGGTTTGATCTAACAAACTAATTTTTTTCTAGCTTTTGGCCTCGCTTAAAGGTGTCGTGCATGGAATCACCATGCTGAGAAAGAAGAACTGGAGACGTCTTGTGTACTCCTTTCTCAAGCAGAATGTCAATTTTGTTGAGGATATCGGGCACGGTGGGCAGCTCATCACTATGCTGCGAGACGGCAGAGAGAACATCAACTGGCGTGAGATAGATCCGACCGAGCCCGATGCGAGTCCGGTTATGCTAGATGAGATGCCACCTCCCCCCAATGAGCAGCCAGAGTAAGACTACCATTGTTGGGTATTGTCCATGACTGTGTGGGAGGCGTTCTACGACGAGCATGGACGTCCGATTTAGCCTTTGGTATGTCATATTTCATTAGCTTTCAGGTTAGTACAAATTTCTTCATTCAGATCAAATTTACAATATGAGACAGAGATGCCACATGATAGAGAGGCCAGTGGTAGCGAGTCCCAGACTCAGCCTGGCTTTGGGACTGAGTTCGCTGCATCTATCTTCTGTACACCCCCGCTAGTCTCTAGGCCGACGTATGAGCCAGTATGGAATACCGCGTCTGGAATACCGCCGAGCGGATATGCAGGCCGAGACTGATGTCATTACACCGAGAGAGAAAGTCTGGCCGGTTTGAGCGAACGTTGGAGTACCAGCTGAGCGATGGTCCCCCGATCCATAGCGGTGATTTTTTGTACTATTTATATTTGGTAAACAATGTTTGGTGTTTTATGTTTGGATTATCTTATATTTCGGTTATTTTTTATGTGTGCTTTTATGGTACTATTTTTATATTTTTTTTGATCTTTTTTCATCACTAACTTATGCAAAATTACGGAAAATTACACTAAAATAAAGTAAATTATCAGGATTACACTAAATTAAACTAATGAGAATTGTACTAAAATAAAATAAATCATCAGGAATATGCTAAATTAAACTAAGTTACGTTTAATTATACTAAAATAAAATAAACTATCATGATTTGCTAAACAGTAAATAATACAACAATAACAAAAATAGTATAACATAAAATCTAAACAGAAAATACTACAATAATAGAAAATCTAAACATAAAATACTACAACATAAAATCTAAACGGAAAATACTCCATTTTCTGACCAGTAGGGGTATTTTTATTAATTCCGAGCGAACCTTGGGCATATTAATTAATTTCTATTAAACTTTGGATATTAATAAAAATGTCGGCTAGTGTTGCGCCGCAGAATTATGCACTCAATTTTGTCAATTTTTTATATTCAAAAATTAAAAAATCAAATTATTAGAAACAAATTGATTGCTTTTTTTTTTCTTCATAAATAGATAAAACCGAACTATTGGATCAGTCCCATTAATTGCATCACAATGGAACCAAACTCTGTTGATTTTCACAATGTGGGACCGAACCTATCCAATGGGAATTGGGAACTCAGATAGAAGGGAGAAAAGGAAGGAGGAGAAGACTTGTGAACTTCACAGTATCTAATGTGGTCAAATCAATCATTCGGACACAATATATTTTTGAATTTTTTGTAGCAAAAATATGCTGCAACTTATGAAAATTACTAAGACTTCACTAATAATTATGTCCCAAGAAATACCTTGTCTATGGGCTCAAACAAAAAACCAACTATACCAATGTTGTAAATAACTTAAATTATTTAATTTTACAAAAATAAAAAAATGAATCAAGTATAACTGGTATAATGGTATGTGTTCGTAGGACAGACGTGGTCCTGCCAAGCGACTAATTGATATGCTGCCGATTAATTCAAAATTTTGTAAATAGTTTTACGTTTTATTAAATTTATGTGTACATACTCATAATTTATTAAAAATAATTAATTTAACTTATCAAACTTATCAATTAAACTTATTTTAACTTAATTTTCTTATTAATTAATAAAATTGTATGAAATTGTCATTTAGAAAAGATCCAGATAGGACAAGAAAAAGTATAGTACATACAATGTATAAATGCAGAGAAAAATGAATAATAAAAAGGACCGACTAATCAGTTGTATAAATAGAAAATGAACGATTAATCAGACTGTTTAAACGGAAAACAAACGATTAGTCGGATAAATCGACAAATTAGTTGGTTAATCTGCAAACATTTTCCTAATAAATTTGTTCATAATAATTTAGTATTCACTATTGATTAATTGACCTATTAATCGGACTAAACAACCGTTTTTTATAACACTGAACTATACTAATAATTATACCTGAAAAAGAGAAGTTCCCAACAGGATTGCATGGTATGGACCCATGTCAAATCTTTTGGCTGTTATTTTATTTGAATATCCCCTTTGAAGGAAAAATCCGAATCCAGAGAATGTTTAGTTGGGGATCTCAAAACCTCCCCATGTGACCATGGCAGTTGGCACTTTGCCAATGACTTTTTCACATACACCCTCAAAAGTATTCCTCTTTTTTCTTTACTCTATAAAGTAAAATTTTGCAAAAACTGCCCTTTAAAGAAAGTTTAGGATCCCGGTATGATACTTACGTTTGATTTCAAACTTTAATAGATAGAAAATATTGGAATATTTTTTACCTATAGAACACATGTATCTTTGTGAATTACATACTACTTTCGGAAAAGTCACATGGAATCAAAATATCAAATGTGTAGTTTTGAGAATTGAGATGATGACATGATGTCGATTGCTATAATATCTATTTTATGCACAAACATCACAATAGAAATTCTCAAGGACATTGATGAAAATGGAAAAATAGTGCCCAAGAAATTAAATCACTTCTTTTCTTATCATATAACTCTTCGTTTCATACTTCTCTCCTAATATGGTGATTGGATGGTCGATATTTTGATTCAATATAAATTGACTAGCTGAACCCTTTTTTTTTTTAAACTACAGAATGTGTCACTATTTCCTTGTATTTGCACCTCTTTTAGGAGGGTAATTCATTAATTTAGAGATGCATTCTCAGGTTCGTTTTTGTATTTTTTTTTTTTTAACTGAATCAGTCTGTTGTATTGAAATTTTTCAACAAATGCATTTTTGAATGTTGATTAGGTTAATATTTCTAGTAAACTTTAGCTGGTACTAAAAATTTGGTTAGAACCAATTAACAAAAGCTCGACTTCATAACTTTGTTTATGACGTTTTTTTTCAAAACAAACCAGAAAAGTGTTTAAAAATAGAAAAAAAAAATATAGACATGGTATATGATGAGGTATAGGTTCGATCTTCCTTATGGACGCCGACTTTGCCAGTAAAATGCAATATATTCATGCAACTAATTTTCAGGCAATCTAAATATCATTTGATGTTTCATCGGATGATAAAAATTTAAAGTTATTTGTTAAACAGTGAAACTTGCATCAAATTTTATCATCTTTTATGTATATGATGCGCATAAAATATACATTATATTTTTAATCGCTGATTGAATTTTTTTTTTTTACAGTTGTTAATGTTGTCAAACTAATTCATTGCCAAATAATCTCCACCTTAAAAACTTTTGTCATAATTCGGCATATAATTAAAAAGTTCCAAATGGATTCTCAATTTTGCTAAACACAGTGATATTGGAAACCTTTTATGGGGTAACCTACATTTAGTTCATAGTACAAATTTTACCATTATTTAACTTAAATAGTTAAAATTAAATGAGAAGAGAAACATAAAGTGGATCTATACCGCACATCAAGCAGCATCTCCTTTTTAATTGTACTTTTTATGTAGATCATGGTTTGGTTGATACCACTCTCCAACAGTCCGTATTACCTTTTCTCTCCATTTATACTTTCCTTTGTGTTGATACATGCATTAGGCTAAGGGATGATTAATTAATCTATAGCATTGTCCAAAACAGTCCTTTATAATTCCGCTATAACTGTACTATATTTTTTTTATTTTTTATTATGTGCTCAACCGCTAACCTATAATAAAACGATAAAGCTATACAAGCATAAATAAGTAATTTTTTCTAGTGTAATAATATATGACATGTAAGAACAGAATCA
This sequence comes from Carex parvula, assembly GCA_025461045.1. Lineage (NCBI taxonomy): Eukaryota > Viridiplantae > Streptophyta > Magnoliopsida > Poales > Cyperaceae > Carex > Carex parvula. The sequence goes on from JAJGRW010001276.1 coordinate 97,070, forward strand.
AATATAAGGCAAGTATATTATGAATTTTTGAAGAAAAGTTATAATAATATGCTTGTAGTTAATTTGTAAATTTATGTCTCATTCTATATGTAAAAGAATTATTTAAATTTTTGAACAGATACCGAACTACCGAAGCGAATATTAGAGTATATCTATGATATATGTTTAAATTTCACTCTGCTTAATAAAATAATATTGATCAAATCCTCATAAAAAATCTCATATTCCATTTGTATAAAAAGTATAGGATCTAAAGATAAACTTATTTAAACAGTCTGCACCTGAGCATAATAGAAGCATCAAGCATGCTAATACGGAAAGAATACCTCCATTTAAAATTTAAATGGAGAGGATATAACCTTCCTCTTAAATGCCAAATCCTACGGCTCCTCTATAAATGTGAGGCACTCTGCACAGCTTTGCTCCTCCTCTACTCAATTCATCCTCTTTTGAAGAGAAAAGCAACAAATCATTTAAGGCAAAGAAGTTGCATTGGCTTTATGCCTTGCATGTGGATTTGGAACCATTGATCTTATTTTATGTGCATCCTTTTAAAATCCACATCATCTTCCAAAAGTTTGTTTATATAAAAAAGCATTAGGAGCTAAAATTGTTGCCTGCTCTGTTTCTCCCTCCATTGTTCATTATCACTTCACAGTAGGCTCAGCTAAGTCTTCCAATGGGTGAAGAAGTTAAGAAGGTAATGTATCATTGCATATATGTCCCTTAATTATACTCAATTTGTTATGTTAGACTAAATCTCATTCTTGCATGGTTTTTTAATGGTGAAGTTACAAACTTAATGAGCATTCAGAATTTTTATTTGTAGTTTACTTAATAGTTTAGAAGTAGAGAATTCATTTATTTTTGTTACACAGGAGGAGGAGACTAAGGAAGAGGTTAAAGAAGAAGGGAAGAAGGAAGAAGAAGCAAAAGGAGAAGAAGAGAAGAAGCAAGAAGCAAAAGGAGAAGAGGAGAAAAAAGAGGAACCACCGGCACCGCCGCCTCCAGTCGTGCTCCAAGTGGATTTGCATTGTGTTGGTTGTGCAAAGAAGATTCAGAGATCCATTCTCAAGTGCAAAGGTATCTCTCTTTTTCTCTTTGAGGAAGATAAATTAATAAGAAGAAAATTGGTTTTTGGCAAATAAAAAAGCAAGCATATTCACTCTAAATTAGTTTGGGTTTAATATACCTTTTGTATATAGTAGGATATTCTAAGTCCAAACATGATCACATCTTTTTGGACCTTGAATGTACACAGTGATATATATATATTACTGGACCAACAATTTTACCAGGCCGAAATATATCAGTGTCCAATTTAAAATTGTGAACAATTTACCAAAAAAAATGAATTCTTTTCTTCAGAAAAAAGGGTGTATAGATTCAAAAACTAACTCAATTACTCCCCAATAAAAATTAGAAAAAGAAAAGGTAACCTTAGCCAGGCCTCCCATCCCATCTCCCCTCCATCACTAGTAACATGATTGGTGATGGATGCAAACCGGTATGTGCACACCATACACCATACAGTGTAGTCACAACCGGACAAGGAATCAATATCAAATTACATCTTACTGGTTACAATCCCATCAGTTCCATACACCACCACTAATAGCAGACACAATGCTCAGATTGTTATAGTAAACCAGTACAAACTCAGTCCGGACAGATGCCCAAAACCAAATAAATGTTCCAAGCTACCAACAAATTCAAATTTGTTTGTTTGTTTGTAAGTAAATTTGAACTTGTGATGATGAAATGATGAGCAGGGGTTGAAGGGGTTGAAGTGGAGATGGGGAAAAATCTAGTGACAGTGAAGGGGATAGTGGACCCACAAGCGCTGTGCAACCGCATCCAGAAAAAGACGATGAGAAAAGCCACCATTATCTCTCCTGTGCTTCCACCACCTCCTCCTGAGGGAGAAGCTCAGCCCCTAGTGGTCCTTTCTCAGGTACATTCATTTCTCTTCTCTTTTCAAAAAAGAAACATCACTAATTCAATCAAATTTTGTCAACTCTGGCATTTCATCGACAAATTTATTTTAGCAAATATTACACAATGTATATGTATGCAGAATTAATGTGCTCAATTTTTTCAATGCAGAATAGAAACAAAATGGGATTTAAGGGACCAGAATCAGAAAAGATCCTGATAATTAATGTTCATAAAAAATAACAATAAATTGGTTTGTTTTCAATATGAAAATAAGTGCTGAAATGATGTACATGTTTGACTAAAAGTCTAAAATGCATACTGTGAACTATTAATGCAAGATGAATTCTTGCTTTATAAAAGAAAAAAGAAAAGAGAAGAACAAACATTCTTTGATGACACGAAAGAGCTAGAAGAGGAAGCTCTCTGATGTGTTACCATCTTGGAATGACTGTGTCTCCATTAAATTTTCAAAGGTCCATTGTTAGGTAAAACACATCCGGAAGAAAAAGCAACTTTATTTAAAAAAACCCATCAACCTTTTCATACATTTCATTTTTTTTAGTAGAGAACTTATTTGTACATCGCCTAGAAGAAACTAGAGAAAAGGAGAGAATATTCTTTTTTCCAGGGTACCACTACTGCACTACACAGCCTCTAAATGGCTAAGCCACATGAAACCCAATAAAAAGGTTGCCACATGAGATCCCAATTTGAGTTTGGCAGTCCTTTTTTTTTTTTTTTTTTGAGTCGAAGCCCTTAGGCAGTCCTTTTATTGGATGCAACGGGAATTTTTTATCAATAGAAATTATTAAATATAGATGTACGAAAACAGAAAGAGTACCTCATTTCCAACAAATATAGAAAGATCTGACTCAATGGTCCAGATCCATCAATAATCTGATTTTCTGTGGCCTGATTTTCTGTACTGAGAGAATTCAACTATTGAGAGGGCTGCTAATGTATCTGATTTTCTGTGGCCCTCTCTAGCAAAACACTAATGTAACTTGATTTTCTGTGGCATCTGGACCATTGAGACCATTGAGAAAATTAAGTTATTGATGTCACAGAAAATTAGATTATTGATGGATGTCACAGAAAATCAGGTTATTGATGGATCTGAACCATTGAGACCGATCCATAAACTTGGATCAGACTCATTGAGTCAGATCTTTCTATATTTGTTGGAAATGAGGTACTCTTTCTATTTCCGTACATCTGTTTTTAATAATTTCTATAGATAAAAAATTTCCGGATGCAACACCTATCAAAATCGCTTGTGGAGAGAACGAACTTTCAACACCAATCATTTTTTTTGGGACAAAAATACAAATTGACAATCTTAACTTGTTAGGTACAATTTGCTTCTTTGCGAACTAATTCCGCAAAATATGCTTTCATATAAACTAAACGAAAGCTCTGTTTTAAATTATATCATGATTCAAATAAAATGATAAAGAAGAATATGAAATTGATCCTAAATTAGGATTATGTCTATATCTAAACGTGTCACAATGTTTTTTTATGAGATCTAACTGTCTCATAATTAGGTAAATAAAATTATCAGATTACTCCAAGAACATGAACTCCGTATTTTTATGGCTAAGCATATTATTCTCTTTGCTTTTGTTTTAATTGAATCAGGTGAACGAGGCTACCACAATTGAACTGAAAGTGAACATGCATTGTGAGGCATGTGCGCAGCAATTGCAAAAAAAGATTCAGAGAATGAGAGGTATCTTCCAACCATTTAAAGAACAACCACACCCCCCACCCACACCCCACCCACCCAAACAGGCAAACACACACACACACAAAATAATAATAATAATAAAATAACTTAAAGATATAAAATTATATATTTTTCAAATGGCATATCCTGAAGAAAAAATATCCTTACAAACCGAACTTTTTTATGTAATGTCTAACTTTCTTATACATATAGGGGTGCAAACTGTGGAGACAAATCTTGGTGCAGCGAAAGTAACAGTAACCGGTACTGTGACTGGTGAAAAGCTTGTGGAATACATCCACAGACGAACTGGTAAACTCGCATCAGTTATTCCTCCTCCTAAAGAGGAAGAGAAAAAAGAAGAACCGGCGGAGGAGAAACCGCCAGAGGAAAAGAAAGAAGAAAGCGAAGGGGATAAGAAGGACAAAGAGAAACCTCCGGAAGAAGGAAAGGAAAAGGCCGAAGGAGACGCGAAAGATGGTGATGGGAAAGAAGAGAACGGAGGCGGAGATGACAAGAAAGAAGGACAAATTGTTGTAGCTACTAACAATGCGATTTGGCATCCCGGGTTCATGAATCATGGATATATGAACGGTGGATATATGAATAACGGGTTTATGAATAATGGCGGGTACATGCATGAGGATGAGATGGCGAGACGAATGATGATGATGAATTTAATGCCAATGCCAGCAGTTGCCATGCCTATGCCCATGCCCATGCACATGCCAGTGTACATGATTGAACAGCCACCTCCACCGCCTCAGATTTTCAGTGACGAGAATCCGAATGCGTGTTGCATAACGTAGCATTTTGTTTCGAAATGTGCAACTTATAATTATGTTTAGATTGCTAGGAACGAACGTGTTTGTTTTGTTTAATGATGTTCGATATCCTAATGTATGTAAAATGGAACGGAGGTTAAAGATCAACGGCCGAAGTTGTTAAATAAATGGAGGAGATGTTGAGAAGTATGCACCTGAAATTGGAATGAATATATTGATTGATCCACTTTGGTTGTGCTTAAACAGAGCTTTAATTTTATAATGAAGATGCTTAAGCAGAGTCTTTTTTTCGAAGTAAAAGAAGAAAATCAAACAAAAAAACTCGGCCCCACAGTAAGAAGACGTATAAAGATTGATTGATATACACTGCATGCAAAATTAAAACATGCAAGAAATAGAGCTGGTCTTCTCGAACAATCAGCTCTCACTTCTCAGGCTGTCTCCCCTCTGAAGTCAGCAACCTTATGAAGCTTACAGGAGTCCGCCTAGTATGACACAAACTCCAAAATTTATTGGATAGAATTCAAACGATTAATGCAAACCGGTTTTAATGCCGGTTTTAATTATATCACCGGTCCGATACCTTTCTCTTATGGTTGCGGGTTGCCTGAAGAACATCAAGTAGCTCAACCTTGTGCACAATTTGCTATACGGCAAGGTGCCAGAGGTCCTATGTAAGTTGGCCTACACCGGCCACCTCATGAACCTATCGCTGTTGCACAGTTGTGCTTTCTTTTGCAATTTGTTTTTGTCTTGTCAGATTGTTTCTAACTATGCATTCTTTTGCAATATTGTGAAATGTAGCTTGTCCGACAGTACATTTTTTTTTTTTATCTATATTATGAGTCCTAAGCCAACTGTGAGAAATCTGTATTCAGGAAAATAATTCTTACTCATTTGGAATCAAAAGCAAAAAGTTCAACCCCAAAAAGAGCCTAAACTAACAAAAAGCAACAGTTTAATTTGATCCGGCCCAATGGGCCCATTTATCGTGACCACCTTGAGTTTAGTTTTTGGGTCTTAAAAGTTCGACAAATAATATATATAGAGAATGGTAATCTAATTCCTACTACTTGCACATAATTTCTTTTAATCAAATATTAGATCAGAATAACGAAATGGAAGTATAACTTTTGACTTTTTTTACATATTATGGTAGGATTTTCAACGGGGAATTTACATTTCCATCCTCCCCTTGATACCATTTGAATGCAAGAAGCAAGAAACAAATCGCATAGAGTGCCCATTAATAGCCCAAGTAATATAAGTAGACCTAAGGAGGCCTCTTCAGGCTTCTGGAATTGAACTGGGTCTTTGTGGTTTATGCTTAGAATAGGCCTTAATTCTAATAGACACAGATAGATATTTAGTGGGTCTAAAATTTCAATCAAACTAAGGTAGTTTATAAAAAGCATAAACAATTGAACATAAACAAATGTTTATGGTGGAAATTATACTCTCTAATTAATTAGTAATTACCATTTATTGTTGTCAACTCAGCTATGTTGCCAAGTCCTAAAAATGTTTCTCCTTTTTTTAGATCATTTTCTGAATTAGAAAGGAAAAAATATATACATAAAGAACCTGTGGTCTTACCATTCCAGAAATAACACGTCATATAACATTAATCACTAACAATTAATACTAAAAAAGCCGGCTTAGTAACCTTAATTTACCTTGAAACAGGCTTCACTGCGCCATGGATTATGTGTCAACGCGTGGCGAAAACTAGGAGGCGTCAATGTTGAAGACTAGGTTTCCAATGTCGAACTGAAATCAGGGCTCGAGAGAGAAGTTGAGAAACTGTTTCAAGTATTCATTCATTTTAATCTTCATTACATGTACAGTATAGCTATTTATAGAAAGACTAAATCAATAACCTACAGTGTACAAGGCTAACAACTATAAGCTGTTGTAACAGAAAGTCTATTAATTGCATAACTAACATCTGTAACAGAATCATACAATAGATACAGAACTGAATGTATCCAGTACGTGCTTATCACAAACACATTCGGTGACGAGAAGCGTCTCAGATAGTCAAATGCAAAAGGAACCATCGAAATTCGAATGAACCACATAAACCTGTTTAATGAAACTCATAGTAAGCATTTCACCAGCTATTTCAGAAAAAAAAAAAACAAAGAAAGAAATACAAGTCATAACTAGTATCTCTATTAATTTCTTTCTTTCTTTTTATAATAGTTAAGCAATTCTTGAGTAAATTATATCGGGTACATATTATAGTTACTTGAGTCGATCTGAAATTACGAGCCAAAAGTACAAACAGATCTACTTCCTGGAACAATATACTGACAAGTACTACTGAATGCATGAAAACTTTTGAGTAGATGTGTTTTTTTTTTTTTTTTTTTTAGTTTCAATGGTGCAGGAAATTCTATCAGTTAAGCATCCCTTATTTTCTCTGACAATTTTGTATAATATTTATTGTTTTCCTCCTTTTATTCATTATTTTTAACTTTTATCCTTGCATGGAAACGATTTATTCCATTGATAAAAGAAAATCAATATTGCAAGAATCAAGAGAAGACACTGAGAAAGACAACTCTAGCCATATATTTATGGTAGGATAAAACAGTACATAGTAAATACCAACTTGTAACAGCAACAACGACAAAACATCATAAGCGAAGTAGATAAATTATGCAAAGGGCCTTCCAATAAACAGTAAATAATTTAGAAGCCCCTCTTTTTTTTTAATGAAATTATCTACAATTCCATGCATCCCCCATAGCCTCCTCTTTCTCTTCTCAGAAAAATTATGCATTGCTACGGAACGAACCCAGCGCCTTGACAGCACCAGCGCGAAGGACAAGTACATGGTAGATTGCGGCAATGGCTGCGCCAATAAACGGGCCCACCCAAAAGATCCACTGCAAATTGTTAATGTACAAAAGGTTTCAGTAATGTAATCCATTTTGCTTCAGATGTCATTCCAAAAAATTACGGATTTGGTTTGAATCGAGTTCTTTTTCAATGAAATGTCCTTTTCATCTTTGCATGAAGGCATGTTCATGCCAAATGATGACACATTTCACACGAAAAGTTACGGCGCATGAAAAAAGAGGTTCTTACTCAAACATATGGGGCACTAAATGAATGCCATGATGCATATATTTATATAACAAAATTGGGTCCTGAACGGGCTATCTTTATATATGTCTGGACAACTTGGGTATTAGTGGTTCAAACCCTGGCCCACAATACAGATGGGGCCCTTTATAACTTTTTTTTTTTTTATGGTACATTTTGTAGAGAATTGGACAAAAGACACAAGATCAGGTTTTGTTTTCTCTTAAGAGAAATGCAACTGTATTCACTGCTGTTTTCACAAAATGTATATAACAAGAAAAAAACTGGTATTGCATTTGTCCCTACAAAATTGTATTTTTAATATAAACCCCTTAAATTGTTCTAATTGTGTGTACCTGATCATCCCAGGCCTTCTCGCTGCCAAACATAACAGCAGCACCAAAGCTCCTTGCGGGGTTGATGCCGGTACCGGTGATTGGGATGGTGGCAAGATGCACCATGAACACTGCAAATCCAATTGGAAGGGGTGCCAATACCTGTGCAATAATTTAGAAAATAATAAATCAGTCAGTCTTAGACCTACTTTAAAAAAATAATATTAAACCAGCAATATACATTATTCAATAATATCCACTAACTTTTTTTTAATTTCGTTGTCGTTGTTATTCTAGGGAAGGACATTTTTTAAGATAACTTGAAGGATTTTTTCCAAGATTCCTTTAAATAAAAAGCTCAAACGCACTAAGTGACAAATACAGCGACGCCTCCCATTTTTGACATTTCAATCAAAGTTGTTAAATAGGGCAGAATGTTTGGTTTAATTCCATCTGTGGGAATTTCTAAAAGGCATAGTACTTTTTAAAAGAAATCACAGCATGTTGTTGTAAGCCATATTAAAATACCATAGAAGGATATAACTAATAACTTTCCAGAAATACATGTTATGTGTTTTTCTTTTTCTCTCTCTTTTATTTTCATTTTAAACGAAAAAAAAAAAAAAAAAAGTTACCCGGCTGTTATTAAAACCCCACAATGCATTCACATCTCAATTTACTGTGAAGCATATCTCCTTACGTTCACATAAAAAAAAAATATCTCCTTTATGTTATGGCAGGAACATGTGACATATTAATACAATAATTGTCAGTGATAGCATTTTGCCACGTGTTAACCTTTTCCCTAGTGGACCAATACATGGTCCTTATCCACAGGAGACACCTTTACCTAAATAGTACTTAGTACATAAAGAGGTGTACCAACTAGCTCTCTCTTTGGCTGTGGTGGACAGGTGTAGGGTTACAAATTAAGGGGCCACAGCGCCACAGTATTATTATCCTTTTCCTAATTAATACCAGCTTAGTTATGTCACTGCCATAATTTAATGAAATCCAAGGAATATTAATACTTGGTCTTTAATGATTAATTCACCAATTTGACCTCATAATTTTAGTAAGAAAAATTTCTTAAGCCAAATTTTTAAAGTTTATATTAGATTTAACTAAATTTATGAATGGAACTTATCTGAAGCACATGATTATTTATGGACGACGATATTCCATGCATTAACTACATTTATTTTATTTCTATGTGACAAGGAAAGCTATTGAAAAACTAGCTCCAGTTGTTGTAGTCATGAAAACGACCAGTCCTTAAATTAAATATAAAATTGTGATGTGCATGACCACATTCCAAACTCTACTTCAAATTCAAATTTTTGCCAATAATTTCTAAGGTTGTCAAAACTTATAAATCAACTATGAATCTTACCGGGATATGTGAGTCACGCGCATTGCGTTTTGGGTCGGTGGCTGAGAAAACCGTGTAGCAAAGCACAAAGGTACCGATGATCTCTGCCCCAAGGCCGGTGCCCTTGGAGTAACCGGAGCTCAGCGTGTTGGCCCCGCCTCCGTACCGTTGGTAGTAACTCTTTTGGAATGCCTTGACGAGTCCGCATCCGCAAATTGCTCCCAAGCACTGTGCAATTATGTATAGAAGGGCACGTACCAGGGACACCTTACGGGCCAGGAACAGCCCGAATGTCACTGCCGGGTTGATGTGACCACCTGAAAAAAATTTGAACCAGTTCAGATGATGTTTATGGTTTAGAAATCTTGAGTAGTTCTAACTTCTAAGAGACTACACGGTTGGTTGCAGGATTCTACGGTTTAGACAATCCCGTCTGAATCATGGTTGAGAAAAGGAAAAAAATCCACACTTGGAAGTTTACTTAAAAGTATAATTCCTGGAGTAAATTGAAAATTTTCGGATTATATATTTGCGGTAAACAAGCAAAACGAATCTTTGCCTTTCCTTTTACATATTGCATTAGTTCCGAAAAATAATATCAAGTAGTTGCAATTTTGGTATAGAAGCAAAGGTTTCTATCTTTTTTCTTAATTCCAAAGCTGCCTGCCTCCAATAAAAAAAAGTATCTATCTTTTTCCTTAATTCCAAATGAATTTGGCCATACGGCCTTATCTTCTTTTTTCCTTCTTGATAAATTAAGTACACTATTTTAACACAAATAACTGAACTCCTAGTAAATTTGATGTACTACAAATAACTGAACTCCTAGTAAATTCTTAGTAAAACAGTCTGGTGAACAGAAAAAAGAGATATATATACTGAAAATTGGGACCCACCTGAGATACCGGCGGTGCAGTAAACAAGGATGAAAATCATTCCTCCAAAAGCCCAGGCAATTCCCAATATCCCGACGCCGCTACAAGCCGCATCAGTCGTGTTAACAGTTGCATCGGACTGGTGCTTGTATCCGATCACAGTCGCCACTGTCACGTACAAAAACAACAACGTGGCGATAAACTCGGCAATAACGGCACGATACAGGGACCATTTTCCCAATTCCTCCATGTCGATGAGCGGGGCCGGTGGCGGGTCGGTGTAGTCCTTTGCGTTGTAGCTAGCTTGCTCGACTCCGATCTCTGAATCCTTCCCCATTTTTGTTTATGATGTGTGTGCTCAGGAGAAATTAAGAGAGCTTGCTATTTGCAAGGGGGGTTATTAGTAAGAGTGATGCAATGAGTGAAGAGAAGAGGGGGGTCTCATGGGGTATTTATGTGGACAGTAGGAGTAGGTAGCGACAAATTGAAGTGGGGCTTGCAAAATTTGATGGTTATTTTTCTTTTACTTTGAAGAAATTAAGTTTGGGTATTTGTAATTTTCACCAAGCTTTTGTGTCTAATAAGATACACATCATCATATATATATCTTACTGTTTTTTTTTAGTCGAAGTTAAGACTAAAAATTTCTCATCTTTTTAATTATTCACATAGATCAAAAAATGAGTTCGGAAGTTTGAGACATCTATTCACAATTTAATACATTTTGACTTCATAAAAACATTCGCCAATTGTTAAAAGTTACGTTTAACTAAGGTTCTAAATAGCTATTATAGCGCTATAGCTTTTAAAATCCGAAAAAGCTATAATGCAGCTATAGTGTAACCATAGCTAGTTATTTAGAATCATTATAAAAGAAAACAGTTAATAGTGTTATAGCTTTTGAGGTCTGAAAAAGCTATAGCTAGCTATTTAGAACCCTGCGTTTAACTGACCTAAACAAGTGTGCATCTGAACAGACGAGTGTGCGTTAATTCTAAAAAATGGATTGCTTTATTCATTTCAAATCTAAGCAATACATAACAAGTTATTAATTTGTAAATAAAATCAGTCTGATCACATGTATGTGATTTATATCTAGGTCGAGAAACGGATCTGGTATTATCCGTTCAAATCCGCGTATGCGTATGATTCAAACTCGGATATTTATTAAATAAAAATAAATAAATTCAGAAATGAGTAATTTTAATGATGGGTAAAACAAAATGGATATTCAGTTTTATCCAGAATTTGTTTGCTATCTAATAAAATTAAAAAAGAGGTTGACAATAGAGAAAAGAGAGACGAGTGAGCTTAGAAATAGATTTTATTAGATAGCAAACGAATTCTGGATAGAACTGGATATCTATTTCGAAGCTCGCTCTTCTCTTCTCCTCCCTCTCTCTACTGTTAACATTCATTTTAAGACTCTAAGATAGAAATTATATATAAAGATCGATCTCTAATTTTGTTTTCTTATCCATGGTAGGACTAAGGGATCTGGACATCAATTTTTTTTTGGACAAATTAGATATCCAAAATCTGTTTGCTATCTAATAAAACGAAAAGGAAATTGACAGTAAAGAAAGAAGATAGACGAGTGACTTTCGAAATGGATTTTATTAGATAGCAAACTGGATATCCATTTCAAAACTCGTTCTTATCCCCCTTCTCTCTACTATCAACCTCTTAAGACTCTAAGATAGAGATTATATATAAAGATCTCTAACTTTTTTTCTTATTCCTTGTGAGACCAAGAGATCTGGACATCAATTTTTTTTTTTTTTTTTTTTTTTTTTACAAATTAGATATTCAAAATCTGTTTGTTTTCTAATAAAACGAAAAGGAAGTTGATAGTAACAAAAGAAGAGAGACAAGTGACATTCGAAATGAATATCAAAATGTCATTTGTCTCTCTTCTTTCTCTACCGTTAAACTCCTAAGATTCTAAGATAGAGATTATATATAAAGATCTTAGCCTTTGTGGGACTAAGGTATCCAAACATTAACTCTTTTTTCTTTTGACTAATTAGATATCCAGAATCTGTTTGCTATCAAATAAAACAAAAAGGAGATTGACAATAAAGAAAAAAGAGAGACGAGTGACATTCGAAATAGATTTTTTTAGATAGCCAACTGAATATCACTTTTGAATCTCGTCTTCTCCCCTCTCTCTACTGTTAACCTCCTTCTTAGATTTTAAAATAGAGATTATATATAAATATATCTAACTTTTTTTCTTATCTCTTGTGGGACTAAGGGATCTGAACATTCAGACATCAATTTTTTTTTTTACAAATTAGATAAAGTAATGTCAATGTCCTCCAAACCCCCGACATTTTTATTAATATTCAAAGTTAATTAGAAATTAATATTTATGTCCAGAATTTCCGACATTCGTCAAAAATGTCCAAACCGGCCATAAAATGGCCGGTTTACTCTTTTTTTTTTAGAGACACTATGAAGAGCAAAATAATGAAATATAACACTGAAAATTTGAATTTTTTGTTTTTAATTGTTATAATACTTTTTTATTTATAATTAGCATATTTATACTAAAATACACTAGATTACTTGAAATTATGTTGAATTACACTATATTAAAATAAATTATGTTGAATTACACTAAATTACAGTAAATTACAATAACTTCGCTAATTATACTGAAATACGGTAAATTACGCTAAATTAAACTGATTTTGTGCCATCTTTTTGAATAATAAAAATTAGTAAAAAAATTCTGAAAATAGTAAAAATTGGTATTCTACAAGTTCATTATGTAACTAATTTACTGAGCTACTTTGATTGAATAATAGAAATAAAAATCTTAATCGGAAACTTCAACTCAAGTTTTGAGGCTCTTCCCTTTGTTTTTTGGCAATTTCGAATTTTGAAAAATTGCGAAGCTGTCATTGACGCATGCGTCTTTTCGCAAGCTTTCCGAAAAGTGGTCATTTGCTGAAATTGAACACTCGAGCGCCGTTTTATGACCATTTGAAGTTTCGTCGTCGTTTTCGCCGTTTCAGTAAAGATATCGTCCCTATTCATATTTAATTTAGCGTAATTACCGTATTTTAGCGTAATGTAATGTAATTTAATATAAATTTTTAACTTGTAATTCAACATAATTTTAAGTAATTTAGCGTATTTTAGTATAAATATGCTAATTATATATCAAAAGAAGTAATCTATCAAATAATTTAAATAAAAAAATTTAAATTTTCATTGTTAGATTTCATTATCTTACTCTTCATAGTGTCTGAAAAAAAAAAGAGTAAACCGGGCTATAAAATGGCCGGCTTATGGGGAGAGTAAACCGGCCATTTTATGGCCGGTTTGGACATTTTTAGCGAAACCCCAGAATTCTGGGCATAAATATTAATTTCTATTAAAACTTTGGATATTAATAAAAATGTCGGTCCAAACCTCTAAGATAGAGGTTATATATATATATAAAAAGATCCATAACTTTTTTTCCCTTATCTCTCGTGGGACTAAGGAATCCGACATCACTTTTTTGTTGTTGTTGTTCATATTAGATAAAGTATTTGTATACCAAGATAACTAGTATTTGTATCTTATTACTTTTTTTTGTATACATAGACTAAGGGATGGACATCAACCTATTTAATCCAATTTTTTTTGTTAATTAATATTATATCTTAAAGTTCACATGACTCAATTATTCGATAATATTTGTTTTGTATCCGTATTTAAATATGTATTCATGGATTATCCACTCTGTGTCAGTATCCGTTTAAGATAAATTTAGTTTGTATTCATATCCGCTTATTGAAAAATAGATACAAATTTAAAAATAACATTATCCGCTCTAAATTCGCTCCGTTTACACTCCCATTTATATATGAATATTTGCTTGTACTTGAACATGTACTAAACTTATAAATAAAAATAACAATAAAGAGTAAAAACCAAAAACAATAATACGAAAGGGTTTTAAATGTTTTTGACCGAACAAAATAATATACGGTCCTTTAATGTTCAGCTTACTGTAAATTGTTGTTTAAATGTTTAGGTTAATTCCAATAAATATGGACAGGTCCTATTTAATTATGATGCAATAATGACGTAGCAACGTTGATAGCATTGAAGATTTTTAGTTGTAATATATCTCAAAATATTTAAAATAAGCATATTTTACTTGCAATACACGACAATACGAGATGAAAAGGATAAAGTTTGAGGTGTTAAATCAACGCAATGCTTCAAGCTACAACTCCTGTAGATTACTTGGGCGACAATATTGCAAGTGTAATGATGTAAGAACATCCGAGAAATTATAACCTTGATCTATTATCTATTTCTAATGTATATATTTGTCGAAATATTTTGTTGTATTTTATAAATTTATTATGCATATTTCCGTAAGGAGAGTACTAAACATAAATTAGAAATTATGTTTATGTATTTGTTCAGTTATTATTTTTTTAATAAATTAATATTATATATTTATTCAAACAAATTACATGTAGTTTATGCATGTAAGATATATGTCATTATATTAAAAATAAATTTCGAAATATAATTAAAAAATATCAAAAACTTTGAAAACTTATAAAATTAACAATTTAATATAATTAAGGTAATTCTTTGTTTATAGTAAAAAAAATTAGCAACTTAAACCTAGATAAGATCATACTGAACTTGATTGATGAACACGACTTTAATTTTTAAACACAATGACAGGGACAAACAGTTCAACCCATTGGTTCTTAATTAGTTTTCGAATAATTAATGGATCATTACATTAATTAACAATATTTGAGGATGACCAAAAATTATTCTCTATATTATAAAATAAAATCAAAATAAAATAATGCCGCCCCTTTACCGACTTATTGCAAATCATTGGTCATCTCAATAGTTATTGGGGCCCACAATGCGTTGTGGTTTTGAGGCATGGGGCCCACATTGCCTCATCGGCTCATCCTATCATCCACTAATCACTGTAGATGATAATTTTAATTATACTGTTTTGTGCAAAATATTCCCATCATTTGGTTAGTTAGTCTCTTCTATCCACAGAAGCACACTATATTAGGGAAAATTTGGAGAATATAATATCAACAAATCTTATCTTGAGGTACAAAACGATTGACATTTGCATGTTCATGAGAAGAAAATTAAGAGGATTAAAATAGTAAAATTTTTAATTATTACGAATGCGCGCGCTCTATATGAACGATTGGTATAAATGCTTTGTTGATTATTTATTCTTCTTCTTTTCTATTCTTTTAAAAGAAATTGAAAAAAAAAATATAAAAAGTGTTTTGATTTAATTTTCTTTTTCTTTGGCAAAGAAAATACAAAGAAAACCGGTTGAGGATATATTAATAGTGGAAAAAGTAGATATTGGGAAAAGAGGTTAAGTCCCCTATATATTAATATAAATTTTTGGATATATTAAATATCACCATTTGAAAAAAAAATTAATTGATCTACAATCTACTTAAAGTTAATAACCCTGGAAATTGGATGCTTCGTTTCATAAGTCATCAGGAAAAATAATAGATGGATGAGTTGACTTATTACATATATTGAAGAGCAAGAAAATTATATAATGTCTAAATCTACAAATAATTCGATTAGTAGTTAGTTACAGAGAAAAAACAAAAAAAAGCCTCGTGATCTGTCACAATTCGTCGACTGCAAACACCCGCTCACCTGCCAGTTGCCAACTGTTGCTGACATGGATATCTAATTCATGTGCAAATCAATCATAATATAACATGAGGAGGGTTCCAATGCCTCCATTTTTCATGCCTCCACCATGCCTTCATTTTTAAAACTTTAATAACTCAAAATTTAAAACTTAAAAGTCAAAATAAAACCGTTGGATATGATCTACATCATTTTATCTATGTGCTCATAAAAAATTATCACATTTTGATTTTGTTTTTATGTGAATCAATAAGTTGAAAAATCAACGTCTAGAAATTATCCACATTAGTACGTTTTTTACAAGCTCTTGATGACAACCAAAACAAAATTGAAATATCATAATTTTTTACACGTGCATAGATAAAATGATATAGATCATATCCAACGGTTTTATTTTGACTTTTAAGTTTTAAATTTTGAGTTATTAAAGTTTTAAAAAATGGAGGCATGGTGGAGCATGAAAAATTGAGGCATTTGAACCCTCCTCATATAACATACAGAAGTTAAAATACTTGTGCTTGTGCGTGTGTGCGTGTTACGCACATGCACAGATATGTTTCTGTCCAAACAAAATCAACTCCATTAAGAAAGTAATAAGTGAGATTATGGTAATATGCATAGTATTGATCGATCTCATGTTATGAATTTGTTTTTTTTTTTTTTTTTGAAATATGAGTTGGGGTCAAACCACCAAACACATTTTAAACTCCTATGTATTAATATAGAAGATTTTTTCATTTTGTGGATTTCGAATCTATAACCTCTCACATAAAAGTCATGTGTCTTTGCCACTAGACAGGAGTGGAAGGTAAGTATGGCTAGAGGTGGCTAAGCCACCCCTAATATTTCCAAAATTGTTTACCAGGTACATGTAATTTTAATTGAAAATTTTATTTTATAAGTGTTACTCCATGTAGAATATAAAATAATTAGTGGGGTTGAATCTAAAAATGACATGTCCCTTTAAAAAAAAATTAACGCTTCGGTTTTCCAATTATGTGAAAAAAAAGGCATCTTAACCATGTAAATAAATATAAATAATTACAAAGTTGTTGAAAAATGGAAAGGTCAATAGTATAATAGAAAAAATAGCGGTGCTAATTTGAGAGACACGGTTATTGGAATTTTTTTGGAATGCAGGGTTACTCCAAAAAATAAAGTTATCGGAAATATAAAGGAATATGATTGAAAAACAAGAAAGCTTTGTCTGAAAAGAGAAAAAATAAAAATAAAAAGTTCAAATTAAAATTAGTGTGAAGCCAACGACGTGATGTATTTTATTTCTTAAGGTTTGTCTTATATTCATTGATTATTAACAAATTGTTATTTATTGTAATTTTATCAATTTTAATATTTTACTTTCATATTAAATTGTTAATATGATATTTTTCTATTCACGATGTCATTTAGATATTTTAATTTTTTTGCTTAAAAAATTAAATTATATCAAAATAATTTGATAGACATGTCATTTTATTGGTGTTAGTTATTTATTGTATTTTTATGAAATCAAATAGTGAACAACCATATTATCTAGTGTTATATAGATTTTGATTTTGATTAAAAAAATATAAATATATAATGTTTAGTCAGTTAACCTCCCCTATACTTAAAGTTGAGTTCCGCCACTGCCACTAGATCAAAGGCAAGTTCTTCTATATTATGAATTTGTATTTATATTTTTTTAGTATAAACAGTTGATACGAACAGCACCATACTTTTCATGTGAAAATGTACTTGAAGATCAAATTTTTTATTTTTTATAACTTTCTTTATTATATTTTACATATGTAGAAAATCACTACATATGGTTGGGAATTTTTAGATAACCTATTTAGAAGTAAGGAAAAACAATTCTAAAAAAAATTGATATGTATATACATTTTGAGTGAGGCTACGGTGCTATGCATAGCACCAATTGGGTCCGTACTACGGTTAAAAATTTGACTTTTCAAAATTCTAACGGTCGATCCGAACCGTTCAACATGATTATAAAATGAATATGCACTTGCAAACCAAATTTTACATTTTTTTGAATTTTTTTACTATTTTTTCGAAAATCACTTGATCTGAACATTCTGGACCATCCAAAAACAGCCTATCTAAAAAAATAGTAAAAAAGTTCGAAAAAATGTAAAATTTGGTTTGCAAGTACATATTCATTTTATAATCATGTTGACGGTTCAGATCGACCGTTAGAATTTTGAAAAGTCAAATTTTGAGCCGTAGCACGGACCCAATCCGTACTATGCATAGCACCGTAGCCTCACTCATACATTTTTATGTAGAGATTATATTGAACGCTTCAGATTGACAATTCAAACTTTGCGAACAAAAATAAGAGTATATAGGATGAGCCATCCTGCAATACACATATCGCTGGAGCCTCACTGACAAGTTATTATAAATGCATTATATCTCCTAAAAAATGCATTATAAAATGAATAGGATTATAAAATAAGGGGTAACTTAACTAAATTGGGTCTTAAATGTTCTCTTCCCGAATAGCTTAGAATGGATTGATAATAACTCCACTGGAAGTTGTATCAACATTGTTATTCCATTAATATGATCGGAAATCTCAATTTTGGTTCCTGAATTTTTTAAAAACAAATAATGTAGTTTATAAACTCTCGACACATAATAGTTTGACATGTTTAGAAAAAAAAAATATTTCGTAAACTTTATAAAGATATCAATTGTTCCTATGCTTCTATAGTTCTATTTACACCGAATTGGTCCTTAGACATGAAACTTTGTGCCTGTCGTGATTAAATTCATAAAAATAATCACGGCACTAATATTCATGACGATAAATAAATGTAGCAAAATAATACTTGAAACCAGAAAGTTATTTGAAACTCAAAAGGGCATCTTTTGATCAGGATTGGAGACAATCTGGCCCACGCATGGAAATATTAGTACGGATCTCAATTGGACGGTCAAGATCTATTAACGCATGTTCCGTTAATGCAGAATATACGAATTCACAAAACAGTCTAAATTTAATATTATTTTAATTGAATACCGATATGTTTGAGGAAAATATTTTGTCTGCATTGTAGTTTGGATTGGATAGATCATAGAGATGCTTCGGGAACTTGCTAGTTCCGACATTTTTGTATTGGAAATTGTGAAAGGAGCCGGTGCAGCGAATTCGGATTATAAAGTAATTTAAATTTAATTTAAATCCGGACCGTTTGTCAACATCCGCACAAATATGACAGCAAATCCGTGAATTCTAAATTAAATTGGATTAGTTCGAATTTTGATCCACGATCCGGATTTAAATTTAATTTTAAGTTACTTTAGGACATCCGGATCCAGGTGCTACCCGTGAAGCGGAGAATACAAGAAATATTTATTTATTAAGAAAGAAATGAAAAAAGAAAACGCTAAATGTTGATTGAGAATCATGTCATACTCTCTGTCTTATGCATTTTATTTTTATATCTTTTTGGTACTCTTTATCATGCTTTCGTGTAAAGTGGGGGCGTAACATGGATGGTTAACTGCTAACTAAAAGTGTCCCCTTTTTTTTTTTTCTAGAGATTAAAAAACACGAAATTTGACGTTTATTTGATCTTTTACAACTATTCATCAATGTTTGTTTAGATAGCTCTAGGTCGATGAGACCACATTAGCTATAAAAGATCACACATATCTATTCGATCGTTGTGTCTATTAGAGTATGACATGATTACAGATAAATAGTTGCCCTGGAAAAATCTGGAATTTCTTTTAGAAATGTGGAGAAATCATTTGGCCATCACGTACGGTTGTACCGGGTTCACGCCAAATTTTTTATCTTATTATTATTATCGTTGTGTTTTTTTTTTTTTTGTTATCTTAGACTGCTTCTGAGTGGAGCGTATAAAGAAAAGTAAAAAACTTAGCAACAATTTTGGGTATGTTTGGATGCACTAAGAATAGTGCTATTTTTAGAATAGCATTGCTATTCGAATAGCTTGAGCAACCAAACGTACTACTTGTTATTCGGAACAAGAAGAATAGCCTTGTTCCACTATTCTAACAAAAAGTTGGATTAGTGATTGGAGCTTTCAATATTAATACAAATCTAACATTTAAAATAATATTATATTACATTTAACATTTAAATTAATATTATATTGTATTATATTTAATCTAATATTATATTATATTTAATCTAATATTTTATTTAATACTAATCTAATATTTAAAATAATATTTTATTACATTTAATATTTAAATTAATATTATATTGTATTATATTTAATCTAATATTTTATTTAATACTAATCTAATATTTAAAATAATATTATATTATATTTAATCTAATATTTTATTTAATACTAATCTAACATTTAAAATAATATTATATTACATTTAACATTTAAATTAATATTATATTGTATTATATTTAATCTAATATTATATTATATTTAATCTAATATTTTATTTAATACTAATATAATATTTAAAATAATATTTTATTACATTTAATATTTGAATTAATATTACATTGTATTATATTTAATCTAATATTATATTAAATTTAATCTAATATTTTATTTAATACTAATCTAACATTTAAAATAATATTATATTACATTTAACATTTAAATTAATATTATATTGTATTATATTTAATCTAATATTTTATTTAATACTAATCTAATATTTAAAATAATATTTTATTACATTTAATATTTAAATTAATATTATATTGTATTATATTTAATCTAATATTATATTATATTTAATATAATATTTTATTTAATACTAATCTAATATTTAAAATAATATTTTATTACATTTATAATTAAATTAATATTATATTGTATTAAAATTAAATCTAATATTATATTATATTTAATATAATATTTAATACTAATCTAATATTTAAAATAATATTATATTACATTTAATAATTAAATTAATATTATATTGTATTAAAATTAATCTAATATTATATTATATTTAATATAATATTTTATTTAATACTAATCTAATATTTAAATAATATTATATTACATTTAATAATTAAATTAATATTATATTGTATTATATTTAAACTTCTATTTTATTTAATAATTAAATTAATATTATATTACGTATTGGATAAAAAGATTTTTATATTACGTATTGATAAAAAGATTTAATCTAACACATAAATTATTACTCTATTCATTCCCTTCAAACTCTATTCCTAATATGCAATCCAAACAACTTTTTCACTATTCCGAATAGCTTGAGTTAGCACTGTTCTTAAACAGTAGCTGTTCTTATTTACTATTCTAAACAGTAGCTATTCTAGCTATTCTAGAGTGCATCCAAACAAAGAGAATAGCTTAAAAAAAAAAAAACTTCTCTATATTCTCCAATTTGAGGTGAAAATCAGTGAAACTAATGGTTGTACATCGATTTAAGTCCTCTTCATTCTCCTTTCATCCTTTTTTTTTATTTTTTATCATTCTGAAACAAGTAACCGAGTGCAGTCAGAATCAGTCTCCCCTCAGCTTTTTTTATTTCTTTCTATTGTGTAATTTCTTGTTAGACCAATTATCTTTCCTCAAGTAACAATAATCGTAACTCCTTATTATTGTTGTCCTTGCAGTTATTGATGGGTATGTTTGGTTAGATTGAGAATAAATTATTTTTGGAGTTAGACTATTCAGAATAGCTTATTCGGTGTTTGGTTGGGTTATAATAGCTAGAATAGTGAATTCAAACTTTTTATCATATTAGAATATATTATTTTTAAGAGTTTTGAGATTTGACTATTCTAATTATTTTTGTTTTACAACCAAACATACCCATCTTAGACAGCAGAGTGTATAAAACAGCAAAGAAAAAAAAGAAGAGAACAAAACAACGTATACAAGTCGCATTCTCTACGACACTCCGATTTGAAAATTGAGAGTCGGTTACAAAAATTGTTGAATTATACAGCAATTACACTTTCACTCTCATTTCCTTCGGTCAGCTCTTCTTTCTATTTTACGTTATAAAACAAGTAACCTAATATGAGATCATAGCATGCAGAAATCAGAATAAGAGGAACTGGTGGTGGCAACTGACATGTGTATTGCTACCTCTACATTAAATGAAAAAGTGACTTGACAGTCAAATTGGTAATTGTCCTTGTCAGATATCAAACCAAAAGGACCGGATCAAAGAGATTTAATTAATTTGCAGGGTTCTGAAAGGTACCTTCTAATCATTTTCATTGCCGCTCGAAGCAAAAATTGGAATTCAACAATTTAAAGTGATATTAGTTTTTTCAAAAGGAATTTCAATGTTCATGATTATTAGTGTTACATTAGTGCCAATAAAACTAAATTTCAAATAATTTTTTTTAAGTCTTAAATAAGAAAAATAATCTAATAGATATTTTGTATGTATCATGTTATTTGAGTACACAAAAAATACATCAACAATTTTATTTTCATATGCATCATGACTAATAAAATTGAAGGACTAATTATATTTTGGCGATTTAACCTCTTTTTTTGACGGCTATCAAAATGAAGTCAAAATATTGTAATTTTTTATATGTGTATTTGAGATGATTTAAATTAGATTTAACGGTCACCGCTACCTAGTGCAGCTGGTTAGGACACCCCACTCTCCTACGGAAGAACGTGGGTTCGAACCCTGCTAAAAGCAGGAAAAAGTGTGTGTCTATTGCCTACGGACTATAATAAAGAAAAATTAGATTTAACGGTTTACATTTGTTAATTTAAGTACCAATTATTTAAATTGCACGGTTGGAACAGATGACTTGAACGTTATAATTCTGTTCTAATTGTTTATTCATTTGTATTGGTAAAGGAAAACGGTGTTACAATTAATATATGGATGAAAGATATCTAACATGGTTGGAAAAGGTATATGAATCAATAATACTTCATTGTTGCACAATACAAATTGTATTAAACAAACACATGAATGTTCATTTGTTCATTAATTATGGTTGATCGAGAGCTAATACCTACAGATGGAATTGTCAATCTTTAAATCATGCCGCCAAGCTATTTATTGATTCCATTATTGTCCATGTAATCTCAGCTATGGGCCAATAAATTCATATTGCAAACACAGAGTTTAATATACTTCTATGTTTGTTTTATATCATTTTCCAAATTTTAGGGATATAATTAACGCTGAAAACCTTTTTTATGTACACTACTTGAGGCAAGTCATTTTTTAAATAAAATTAACCCAATTTAGTTCAATTAGGTCGCCGAAGTTTAAGTTTGGTGATAGATGGATGAAAAATGATGACGAATTATGAAATTTTTATTTTAACCGTACAATAATTATAGAAAAATTAAGCTGCCGCAACAGATTAATTTAGACACTATCACGATAAAAATTGTCTAATAAAAAAATCAACGAAAATTTTAAAACAGTTTTATCAAATACTAAGTTATATAATATATCCGAGATTTTTTATATTTTTAAAATAACATGGAGTTTTCTTTATAGTATAAACAACAATTGAATTTTATTAAAAAAGATTAGTATTATTTTAACAGTATTCCATAAAATTATTTCAAGCTCTGTTTGTCTTGCAAAGTGATTTCGATGATTCCATTTTTTGTCTTGTCTGGGGGTCCCAAATCTAAAATCCGATTCTCATCAAATAAAATATGGCTCTCGGATGTTTCTAGACTCTATGGCATGAATTCATTTCCTTTTCTTTTAATAAATTTGGAGTTTTTATTTACCAAACAAAAAAGAAATCAAGTTTTAACTTTTAAGAAGGGACAAAATTGGAGATGAGAATTTCGATTCTTTGTGGATTTCTATCTGTCCTTTTCTTTTTTTTGTTTCTCTCACTGCGTGCAAGATTGACGTAGAAGCTACGCCACAGGCGACTCGCCTATAGTGGCCACACACGTGGCACTTTTTATGGCTTCGGATGCTGAGGCGGTGCGCGGTGTCGCCTTC
The DNA here is from genome assembly GCA_025461045.1 of Carex parvula. Classification (NCBI taxonomy): domain Eukaryota; kingdom Viridiplantae; phylum Streptophyta; class Magnoliopsida; order Poales; family Cyperaceae; genus Carex; species Carex parvula. The sequence continues at coordinate 120,814 of JAJGRW010001276.1, forward strand.
ACACGGGAAATTTTTGGAGAAATTTAGGGAATTACTTGGATGGAGCGGCATAACAGCGATCAGTCATAACTAGAAGCGTCGGGATTGGATGGGGGAGCTACGGAGCACCAGAACTGGAAGCATCAGGTTAGTTACATGATTGCGCTGGGACCACATGGGAATGTTATTTTCTTCGTTTTTTCTTCACGAGTTCGTTTTCATGGGTTCAGCTTCCTCTACAATGTCTTGGTGCAATTTTCACAGAATATTTAACTTATTAGAGAAATTGTGTGAATTTGATATGAAATTTGTTTGGATTAGTATCAAACACATAGTTATTCGGATCTCGTTTTTCCTTCTCAAGACAATAAATATAAACTACTGATTGAGATTGTGTCACGGTTATAAGACGAATATTTGACAATGTTAAATCATTTCACTTTTTTTCGTATACTGTTGCTCTCATTTTGTATTTTTTTTGTATTTTTTGTTTAGTCTTAAAACTATAGTTTTAAGATTTAATGATGTACAAGTAAATTGATGAAAAATTAGAATTTGACATAAGTATCACAATGAAATTATCTCATCTTATTCTTAAGTTGGTTGTGAAAAATTATCTCTGCATTATTTTTATTGAAAATGGAGCTTTTAGAATTTTTTTTATCCAGATAAGAGTTTGTAGGAGTTAAATCTCTTCCTCTTATATGTGAACATGAAAATTATCTTTTAATCTTTCCAAACACATTATTTATTATATTTTTATCTAATTAATATTAAACCTTACATTATTTTACAAAAATTATTTAAAGAATAAGGATATCGAATTTATTCACAAAAAAGGGTTTAAAATTTATGTGACATTGCCTGGGCCGCTATTTTTTTTTTTTTTTTGCAAATAAATACCGTAAAAATTAATAAGCTATTCGTACATACAATTAAATTAACAACTTATCCACAAGATCTAAAACAAAATGAAGGCGTCCCAGCCCCCCCACCCTTAAAAAAAACAAGAAGAATGAGAAAATTATAGTTTTTAGTTTTTAAATCTTTTACGAATATAATATTTGTTGGTCCCTCTCATAAAATTTCTAATTTTAATTGTCCACTTTACAAGATTTTGAAATTATACATGAACTACATTATTAATATGACAGTACATTATCTATTCGAATTATACATAAACCACATTGTAATATATGAGGAGCGATCCGATTACCACGTTTTTTGTTACCACAAAAGTTACCACAACTATTTTTTACATTTTCAAAGTCCAAATCGTATATCCAAACCGTTCAACATGATCTCCACAATAAAATGTGCTTTTTCAGATCAAATTTTACATTTTTTTTTGAATTTTTTTACTATTTATTAAGATGGGTACAAAATTCAATGATCTGAATTTGACTAGTTTTTGTAAAATACTTAATAGATAATAAAAAAATTCAAAAAAATTTAAAATTTGATCTGCAAGCACATTTATTATAGAGATCATGTTGAACGGTTTGGATCGACAATTTGGACTTTGAAAATATAAAAAATAATTATAGTAACTTTTGTGGTAATAAAAAACGTGATAATCAAATCCCTCCATGTTATATATACATGAAATATTGTTTTCTTGCTAGAAGTATATTACCATGAAAAAAAATTATTATACTTCATTCCCCGTATCATTTGGGGGCCCCATATTACTAATCCTATTATAGCACCTACAGTGTCCCTATTTGGTAGTCTATGATTCTCTACTCTCTCGTGTCTTCTAACCAGATAATTCCAGAGGAACGAGCTAGATGGGGCCCGCAATGACAGTCGTTTATCATGTGATGGGCGGTGTATGATTTGGCGATACCCCATTGGTCTTTGTTATCGACTACCGGATTCGAAAATGCTCGCTTTTTTGTTTTATTCTGCTTTTTGACATCATTTGAAAAGCTTTCTTAGAAAAAGGAAATCATTTGAAAGCAAGTTAATGAATATTATTATTTTTTCGCAGGGTAGAATATACAATTTTCTTGTCACTGAACCAATTTTTAGTTGTGAAATTTCATAAAATAGCAACTTGTTGAGTTGATCTTTTAACATTCCAATTGGTCAAAGAAAATTGTGTACTGCATTTATTTTGTAAAAATAAGAAATAAATAGTAAGAGAGTTTAATTAGCATTATCCGCTTTCAAGCAGCTAGAGTAATGTTGTATTTATTTAACGAATATATGGTTTTTGGCATATATAGTTGGCATAAAAGCAACGGACTATCTATAAATGAAACTTTCATATAACAAAAATTCTAATAGTGCCCTGTTGCATCCGACAGTTTTATTAATATTCAAAATTAATTACGAAATATTAATTATACTCAGCTTAGCTGGGTATTTTTAAAAATGCTCAAACCAGTCATTTTTTGACCGATTGGATAAAAAATTCGGATCGGCCATTTTTTTGCCGGTCAGGAGGGTTTTTTTTTTTGAAATATTTGTTAGATTACTTCTTTTGATGTATAATAGCATAATTATACTAAAATATGCTAAATTACTTGAAATTATGTTAATTACGCTAAAATACGGTAAATTATGCTAAATTAAGCTAAATTAAACTAAATTACGCTAAATTACGCTAAATTATGCTGAATTACGCTAATTATATTGAAATACGCTGAATTACACTAAATTACGCTAAATTATGCTAAATTACACTAAATTACGTTAAATTACGCTAATTATACTTAAATACGTTGAATTACACTAAATTACGCTAAATTAGGCCGATTTTGTGCCATCTTTCATAAATCATAAAAATTAATAAAAAATTCCAAAAAATAGTAAAAATTGGTATTTTACAAGTTCATTATATAACCAATTTACTGAGCTACTTAGATCAAAAAATAGAAATGAAAATCTTAATCGAAAAGTAGTAAAAATTGATATTCTACAAGTTCATTATATAACCAATTTACTGAGCTACTTAGATCGAAAAATAGAAATGAAAATCTTAATCTTGATCGAAAAATAGTAAAAATTGGTATTCTACAAGTTCATTATATAATCAAGTTTTGAGGCTCTTCCCTTTGTTTTTTGGCAATTTTGAATTTCGAAAAATGGCAAAGCAGTCACCGGTGCATGCATCTTTTCACAAGCTTTCCGAAAAGTGGTCATTTGCTGAAATCGGACACTCGAGCGTCGTTTTATGGCCGTTTGAAGTTTTGTCGTCGTTTTTCGCCTTCTCAGTGAAGATATCGTATATCTTATCATAATTTAGCGTAAGTTAACATAATTTCAAGTAATGTAGCGTATTTTAGTATAATTATGCTAATTATACATCAAAAGAAGTAATTTAACAAATATTTAGAAAAAAAAAGCATCCTGACCGGCCAAAAAATGGCCGGTCCGAATTTTTTGTCCAACCGGCCAAAAAATGACCTGTTTGGACATTAGCTGGGTATAATTAATATTTTGTAATTAATTTTAGATATTAATAAAATGTCGGCCGTTGCCTTATCTGCCCAACCAATACTGTACATATTGAACTGTTGCTTGTTGTGCGAGCTTTCATGAATGACACAATGGAATAGTATGTTTAATTTTTCTGTATGTTGAATTAAAAAGAAATAGAAAATCGATAAGTTTGGAGAATGATATAAATATTTTTAATAATTGATATATTCCACTCGCCAACTTTAATATAAACCAAAGTCAATATTATTAAAAAAAAAAAGAGGATTTTTTACTTAAATTTTAATCACAATGTTTCGTAATTGTTTGGAGGAATTAATTATTTAGTTTCGTACCAATTATGAAGATACAACAACATCTAAATCAAATCACCTTATCCGAACTTAAATTGGATAAAAGTATTTTCTTACATCCGTTAAGAATTAATCCTACCAATATTATATTTTTATTTGTTAAGCATAACTTTTATATGTACCTTAAATTTACTCACTGAAGTTAATGGGTTAAGATAAAGATGTTTTAAACACTCATTAAAATTTGACCTTACACACATTGTATCCTTAATCCTTATCCATCAAGTGTACCCTACCTTATCCATGTAAATAAAAAGTATTTTATAAAAAGTACCCTTATCTTTACTAAAAAAAAAAAAAAAAACCCTTACCTATAAACTAACAAAAAAAATTCTTACATATTTTACCACATAGAGTGAGGCTACATTACTATGAGTACTTTCGCATATATTGGTCCAAACTATGCATCAATTCTCTATTTTCAAAATCTAAACAATAAATAATTATGAAAAAAACCTTACCAATAAACTATGGACCGTTTAACATGATCTCTTTATGAAATATACTTGTAGATCAAATTTTATATTTTGTATAATCTTTACTATGTTTTTTAAATAGATAAAAAAATCATTGCTATAGAGAGAGAAATTTTTTTTTCAAACTCAGGAGAAATATAATCGGTTGGAGCTAGCTCAAATCCCTCCAGTAAAATAAGAACAACACCCGCATTCAAACCCGCTTTTTACCATTAACAAGAACTTGTTTCAATTGCATATCATAAGGAATTCGAACAATGGCTTCAAATACAGTATCAGAAAACACAATTTGCGAAATTACAATCTCTACAGGCTTGTTAGCTAAATGACAATTGGCACATACAATGCGTCCAGTTGTTTTTCGCAGATTCTCATAGCCTTGATGCGCAAAAATGAAATATGCATTTGATATAGATACTCGACTTAGTACGTATATCATATGCAGTGATTTTCTACTCATCTAAACAAATAGTATTAAAAAAAAAGTTAAAAATGTAAAATTTAGTCTTTAAGTATATTTTTATAAAAAAATCATGTTGAACAATCTATACCGACTGTTGAACTTTGAAAACAAATATATTGATCCATAATACGGACCAATTACTTGTGTTTTAAATATTTTTTCTTTAATGTAAACATCTATATATCATATATATAGCCATCAGCTATCAAAAACACCTCGCAACTACGGACTGCTAATTAACTATTATCTGAGATTAATTTAATAAATCATATTTTTATAAAATCAAACGGTGAGCAGTGCTTGTCCTTGGCTAGATTGGAAGACATACAGATCTGACAGTTATTTAGTATCAAAACAAATAAAACCTAGTGTATTATTGTATTGGGATCGACTAACAGCCCCCCCATTCAGTCCCCTAAACGTCCCCCTAACGGTTAAAGTACAACTGTCAGACATCTATTCAACATACATTAATTCACATACAAAATGGAAAATATTCATACCTAAGATATCAAATATTCATATATAATTCATCAAGTATTCATACCTAAGATATCAAGTATTAATTCACATACAAACTGGGGACCATTACTTTTCGGGGGCAGTAACTGTCAGATTGCATTGGGGACCACAACCAAAAAATCACGTGTATCACACCACTAGTGCTACATTCATTGATTAAATTAATTCACATACAAAATGGAAAGTATGAATACATAAGACATCAAGTATTCATATATAATTCATCAAGTATTCATACCTAAGATATCAAGTATTTAAAAAAAAAACTAGACACATCACTTATCTTTTACACGTTTTTCAAGGTAGTTTTTTTTCTCCGTTCAATCTAACCAATATTTCTGACGATCTATGAGGAATTTTGCAAATCTAAAACCACGAACGTGTTCTACACAATTTTCTCTTTCAAATGAGATCCATGATGACATATTTTTACACGTTTTTCAAGATATCATCATATATGGAAAGTATTCTCCCAAAATAGAAAGTATTCATACCTAAGATATCAAATATTCATATATAATTTATCAAGCATTCATACCTAAGATATCAAGTATTTAAAGAAAAAACTGGACTCATCAAATATTCATATATGGAAAGTATTCATACAAAATGGAAAGTATTCATATCTAAGATATCAAATATTCATATATAATTCATCAAGTATTCATACCTAAGATATCAAGTATTTAAAGAAAAAACTGGACTCATCTTTTACACGTTTTACATATTTTTCAAAGTGGTTTAATGATTGACAAAGTTAGTTAGAATGAGGGAGACGTTTAGAGAACTGGAGTGCGGGGGACAACATCTTTACTCTATTGTATTAACAAAGGCCACTTGATTATGAAATAACAAAGTAACAAACAAAGAAAAATTAGACAGAAGGAAGAAAAAGATGGAAACTTTTAGTGGCTAAGGTTGGCCCGGCGGTGTGGGGCCCACCAGAAGTCCTTTGGTCGGTGGTCAGGCTTGAATAAAATAATATCTTTTTGTAGAATTTGGACTTCTTGCTATTAGGTCTTCACATGAATATAATTGAGTCGCTGTCAAAAATTGATGTGTAGCATTTTACGAAGAAAAATAAGAAATTGGTGTTTAAAATGTTTTTATGGTGAGAATTATACTTTGATTAGTTAGGACCTGTTCGGCACGTTACTGTGTCCGTGGGAAAAAAAAATTCACTCTGATTTAATTTCTTTTTTTCACGCGCACAGTAAAATTTAGTTCAGTTCCTGTGCCCACGTCCATTTCCTTTCTTGCGCCGAACAGGCCCTTAATATTTTTCATATGAGTGATTGTATGTTTCAAATTCGACTGGAAAATTTTTGGTGGATATTGAAAGATGTTAGGTGGCTTGACCTCAATTAGTAATTCTATGAATTGGATCAACTCGTTCTTTTAATATGTATTTTTTTAACCATTCGTAGAGTTAAATGTGGTCACATGACCATGCACCGTAAAATTTATCTGTAAATTTGTTGTTGGTTAAAAAAATATATCGACGAATTGGATCAACTTGTTCTTTTTCACGGTGCATGGTCACTTGACCACATTCACTATTATACCATTTTTATATTTTTCTCACATTTTATGATTTTCTTATAATTTTTTCTCTTAAATAAACTTAAATTAAAAAGAAATAGTTAAATGTGATCAAACGTGAATGATGTCATCATACATATGTATTGGTATTTTTAAACATTAGTGATCTGTAATTTTAATCACTCCACAACACGACACATATAACTCAAATCATAACATTACTAATCATGACACGACATAAATTTATAGCCATACGCTCCTCTATTTCTTCTTCCCCTTTCGTTCCGCTCTTTGGATCCTTTCTATATTCGCATTTATTTTCTTTTCAATTCTCACTCTTAAAATTTAATTTTGTTAAATAAAAAATCGAAATCGTACATATGCAGTCTTTTTTTGCTACTTGGTTTAGTTCACTTACTATAATTAGAAGAGGATTGATTCACGCAAGAATCTGCCACCTGACCTGACTTTTAATCAGGCATCACCTCATTCCAAAACTTTTAATCAGCATCACCACATTCTCAAACTTTTTGTATTAGGAATCCCAATTTTGATTGCTTGTTTTTTTTTTATTTCCTTTTTAATATTTTTATAAACTGAAAAGGACGCATATTCTTACATCTATTTTTATGCCAATTGACGGTGTTCTTTTTGTGGAAAATAGGCATCGCCAAAATCTTATTATATTTTGCACAATTTGGTATTATTTGCAAAGAAATGAAATAATCTTAATAAAATAGCAAAGTGTGAATTATATAATTGTCTAATACGAATTTCAGGGATTCAACAATGATTATGAAAGTATAAAATTATAAGTGTTGGTTCAGTCAAGTTCATTTGTATTAGTTAAGTGTGAATTTTTTACAAATTAATAAAAGATGTAAAAAATATTTTGACTTTGTCAAAATTAAATAACTATTATATAATTGTTTAATGAGGAGGGTTCAAATGCCTCCATTTTTCATGCCTCCACCATGCCTTCATTTTTAAAAACTTTAATAACTCAAAATTTAAAACTAAAAAGTCAAAATAAAACTGTTAGATATGATCTACATCATTTTATCTATGCACGTGTAAAAAATTATGACATTTCAATTTTGTTTTGGATGTCATCAAGAGCTCGTAAAAAACGTACTAATGTGGATAATTTCTAGACGTTGATTTTTCAACTTATTGATTAACATAAAAACAAAATCAAAATGTGATAATTTTTTATGAGCACATAGATAAAATGATGTAGATCATATCCAACGGATTTATTTTGACTTTTAAGTTTTAAATTTTGAGTTATTAAAGTTTTTAAAAATGAAGGCATGGTGGAGGCACAAAAAATGGAGGCATTTGAACCCTCTTGTTTAATATGTATTTTAGATTACATAATAAACTGAATCAGATTAATTATTAGGCAATGACTTCGTAATAGATATATTGTTTATCCAGCCTATATTTTCCGTTTTTACCTTTTAAGTCCAGGTGCCTTAAGTCCTTAACTGCTATTAATTGTAGGAAAGGGACTGAAAATGATATAGTAGTAGGCGTTTTCCTTGCAAAAATTAAAGAAGACGACTCAAAAAAAATAAAAAAAGTTTATCCGAGGGATTGCGGAGCGTGGAAATTAAGGATATAAGGACCGTTGTTGTACATTTTTTTTTAATTTTTAGAAATAAAAAAAATCAAATTATAGAAAAAAGGATGGATTGCTTTACCAATCAATGTTCGATTCCATTGAGATATCTGCTAAAACCGAATTAATAGTTTAATCTCAGCAATTTTCAAAAGTTGCTGGGTATTTCAGTCGCAGAAAAATTAAAAAGTATTGGAATTAAATAATTGATTTGATCATAGTAGAAGCTGTAGGTAATGTTTGGTTGTGGGTTAAAATTATGATGGCATAAGTTGCTTATTTCAAGTTATGACGGTATAAAATATTCTTGTTTGGTTGTGGGTTAAAGTTAAGTCATGGTTAAATCTGAAAGGTGAGTTAATTTAAGAGGAGAGACGCAGCATAATTATGCAACCTGAATAGGTGTGCTAATTTATGATGGTATCCGTGATTTCTTATACTATACTATTCCATCACACTTTATCCATATTGAGCAGAATAAGTGCAGAATAAGATATTTATTCCATGACTTATGCCACAACTAAACATGACCGTAAAGTTAGAGTTATTTGAGTTAGAAATCAATAACACCGAATCAAAGATTTAGTCCCATTAGAGACATACCAATAAAATTGGTTCGGTTTCATTAATTTTCCACACTGTGTAATTATTAGTATGAAACTTAGTTGGACCAAGCCATTAATTCAATTCTATACATTTATCGGGAAAAAAAAAATAATCTATCTTATTTTCAATAACATGATATTTTAAAAATAATTCGGTTCCATACATTTATTAAAAACAACAATATACCTTGTTTTGAATAACATTTTTTAAAAAAAAAAATTGCACTGTTTATGTGGTATTTGCAGATTGCATGAGGCTGATCAAGTAACCGGTGGGGTGAGCAGTCGCTTTCCTTTGTCGGTGCTGTACACCGTGTCATCCACTATTCTCTCTCTAACAGTCTCATGCAGTCTCTCTCTAGACAGCTAGCTAACCGATCGAATAGATAGGCTTCATATTTAATTTCCTTGTTTAATTATATTGAATTCAGGGCCTAATATTTAATTTCCTCTCATCTTTCACTTCCTTGCATTAATAATTAGTGATTGCATATTGCATGAGTTTGAGTATCATTTTGAGTTGGATAAGTTGGCGCTCAAAAGACACCTCATGACTATATGAATATGTAATATTTATTAAATTATGTTTGGTGAGTAATAAAAATTGAGAATGAAAAATAATTCTCAGTGCCAAAAGTCATATTTTTATTTTTACTTCTTGTCTTCATGCAAAACATTGTTGTATAAAGTATGAGATTAAAAAAGAGATAAGGGAGTATTTTTACTTCTTGGCTTAATATTTTTTTTTTCATTGAAAGTTAGAAGACATCATCACTGTCTTTTTATCTTTAAGAAATTTTCCAACAAATATAAAATTAAATTATTAATTTTCTGAGCATGATTTAAATGGCCCGAGTTTATTAATCTGCTGCGACGAGGAAGGTTCTCATATTTTTATTTTTTTTATCTCCATCATGCTTTTATTTTTTTATTTTTAATAACTCAAAATTTAAAATTTAAACATCAAACTAAAACAGTTAGATATGTTCTACATCATGTTTACTATGCATATGTAAAAAATATGACACTTCAACTTTATTTGATTGTTATGAAGAGTTTGTAAAAAATTACTTATGTAGATAATTTTTTAACGTTGAGTTTTCAATTTATTGATTCTCGTAAAAACAAAATTAAAGTAATAATTTTTTATGTGCATATAGAGAAAATAACATATATCACATCTACCGGTTCATTTTTAACATAACACAATTTTGTTATTAGAAAATTAAAAATAAAGATATAATAAAAACACAAAAAAAGTAAAAACATTTGAACCTCCTATGTGACAATTAATAAATTAAGACCAATGATCACTTCCTGAAAAAATAAATAATAATCAGTATTCAGTATTCAGTGACATAAGTTCACCCTCTCTCTTTTTCAAAAGATCGCCATGATCAAATCCCACTGATTCAGAAAAAGAAAAGAAAAAAAAGATCGTGAGTAGATTCTAAGCAATCGACGCAAGCAAAAGCTACAATTTGCATCACACCCACATCGCGCTGGTTTTACGGCCTTCTCGCATGCTGACCTAATTTGATCATTGGAAAATGGAAACAAATCACCATTTGATATGCAATCATTTAACCAACTTTCAAGTCCGTTTATATTTCATTTCAACAAAATATATGGCTCTAAATTGGACAGAAATTATGGTAAATTTTTTTATTGTATATGAATTTTACCGGTGACATCAGGAATTAGGGATTTAAGAAAGTCATAGCGTGATCAAATATGTTATGGTACTGACAGGTATGCCAGTTACATACTGTGACCCACGTGTTCCGGATTGTGACCATTTACATGACGTGATCATCTTTTGAAAATTTGACACGGCACGGCACGTCATGCGAAAGATCTGATCACGACACGATACGTGGTCACACAAATTGCATGTAATTAGAACTGTTAGATTTTGATCGAATGGTGAATCTTGAATAAACTAATCTAAATTATGAAAAAATAGTTAAACGTAAACAAACGTAACCAGTCACATGTGATAACAACGTGACTAATAGTTACTAATATGTCGTAACTATTCTTTTAAATTTGATCACAGCACGACATGTATAAATATGATTTGATTATGGCACAGCACATGACTCAAGTCACATCGTAACTAATCACATAACTAATCACAGTACGACACGTATTTAGATCGATTCTTATCAGAAATGGAATATTTGGTTGAAATTTCGAGTTGGTTCAGCAAAAATTACTCAAATAAAAAGGAAGAAAAAATTCGACTTTTAGGGCTCTCGGCAGCATGATGGTTTTTTGCTTAAAGCGAAGCTGCATGCACTGTTAAAATTCGGTGAATTTTGTCGCGAATTGAATTGAAATGGGGAGGGTTTTTGGTTTTGATTAATGAGACTGAAAATATGCAAATTGGCACGTGATCAAGGGACTGAAGTCTAAAATGGCCGACATTATATCGGACAGTAACACGCCAAGATAACTTTTTTCACGTTCCATTTCAGATCCAGTTGGACTGCTACAGTACCACAAATGGAATGAACCTAACCATAATAGAACAATATTAAATTAATATAGATTTTGAAAGAATGGCACCATCAAATATTCAAATTATAGAATTTGACTTCTTTCATTTGGAGAAGTCTCCTTAAAAAACATATCTCAGGAATAAATACAAGTTTCATTCTGTTAAATAGAAATTTGAATTTGCTCTGAATGGAGCCGACATTTTTATTAATATCCAAAGTTTAATAGAAATTAATATTTATGTTCAGATTTCCGGATTTTCGCCAAAAATGCCCAAGCCGGCCCACAAAATGGCCGGCTTACGCTCTCCATTAAACCGGCTATTTTATGGCCGGCTTACTCTTTTTTTTTTAAACCCGTATTTTACCCTATATATACTCCTTTTTTCTCTCTCCTCCTCACAACTCCCTCATCTCTCAACCGAATTTCCTCTCTTCGTTAAGGTAATTTTTTTTATCTAATTTAAATTTAAATTTATTTAAATTTATTTAATTTAGGGTTTAGGGTTTAGGATTTAGAGTAATTTGTTGTAATTTAGTGTAATTAGCACAGTTAACCATATTTTAGGGTATTTTGGCTTTTTTAAACATAATTAGGCTAATTAAGAGTAATTTAGCCGAATTTAGGATAATTACAAAATTAGACCATTTGAGCATATTTTACCGAAATTAGGCTATTGTAGCATATTTAAGGTTATTTTAATCGCAATTAGGTTATTTTAGGCGCAATTTGACCCATTTTAGCATGTTTAAGCAGAGTTAAGACTTTTTTTTTCTCTTGTTAGCATATTTTACCGAAATTAGGTTATTGTAGCCTGTTTTAGCATGTTTTAGGTCATTGTAACCGCAATGGACCTATTGTAGCATGTTTAAGCAGAATTAAGCCTATTTTGGTCGTTTTTAGCATATTTTACCGAAATTAGGTTATTGAAGCCTATTGTAGCATATTTTAGGTTATTGTAACCGCAATTGACCTATTTTAGCATGTTTAAGCAGAATTAAGCCTATTTTGGTCATTTTTAGCATATTTTACCGAAATTAGGTTATTGAAGTCTATTGTAGCATATTTTAGGTTATTGTAACCGAAATTAGGTTATTGTATCCTATTTTAGCATGTTTTAACGGCAATTGGCCTATTTTAGGTTATTTTTGACATCAGGATGCGTAGAGCACGGTCTACCCGTCGTCCAGTAGTGGACGAGCCGATCAGTACCAGCAGCACCGACCATATTAGTCCTCTCTTGTGGATTCCCCACGACGATCACCGAGTCTCACTGGCTTCTCGTGAGGTACATATCTTTCTTTAGGTTTTCTTAAAATTTTGTTGAGTTTGAATTTTGTTATGGTAACACCATGTGGACTACTTTTTTGAACGCATGACACATTTCTTTTAGACGTTAAGTTACGGTGCGTTCACATGCGGTACTACGAGGTGATGGACCAGTACTTGATCAACCTGGGTCTCTACCAGGTTGTGGACATCATGCGGGCGGAGAGAAACATAATCAATGCATCTCTCATCGCAGGACTGGTGGAGCGATGGTGTCCCGAGACACACACGTTTCACATGCCATTCGGAGAGATGACAGTGACTCTCCAGGATGTAAGTGTCTTTTGGGGTTTGCCTATCCATGGCACACCTGTTGGCGGCGTATCTGACAGCACCAGATTCATTGGGGATATCGACGAGTTGTTGGGAGCTGACCCTCTCTATCTCATTGGGGAAAATGGGAGGTCCAAATTTCATAACGAGGTTACGGGAGCACTTCAGCGCGGGTCTCTTGGTAGATTCCACCGAGCTGGAGATTCAGAGGTAAAATCTATAATTTGTTTCTATTAATCAATTTCCAATATGAGGATTCTATTACATTTACTATAAATTGTTTTTATTAGAATTTTTATATATTTTGTATTGCAGATATACACGGGGCTACGTGATGGACCTTTTTGGTTCTGTCATGTTTCTTGATTCCAGCGGTGACCAGATGCCGATGATATATCTCCCGTTGCTGGCAGACCTTGAGTGGCCGTCGCCGTACAACTGGGGTGGGGCTGTCCTAGCCCATCTGTACTCTCACCTATGCCGTAGTAGTGATGTAAGTCTCTAACTATTTTCTTATGAAATTATTTAATCAATCAATCCATCAAATACATTGATGTCTAATGTTCTTGAAAATGCAGAAGAATGCGAAGCAGATGTACTGGCCGGTACTCCCGCTTCAGCACTGGTCGTGGTCACAGCTACCGGTGGGCTGGCCTATCCAGAATAAGGCGCCGGATTAGAGAGCGCCAGATACTTGGAGATCCCCGGCATACGGGAAGAAGTGGCACGATTACCACCACTACTCAGATCGGACCCACGGTGCTACCGTTGGGATCAGGCCAGTCCGGTCAGAGCTTCAGAGTTTGCCTGCCGATCTTATTGAGTGAAGGCCGTACAATGAGTTGTACGCGAAGGACCTCTTGCCGGGGATGTGTCTGCAGGAGCAGGAGCGGGATATATGGTTGTACAAAGGTCCACTCATACACTTCTGGGTAGTGGAGCACCACTATTCAGATCGGGTACTCCGTCAGTTTGGACTAGGACCGTTCATTCCTACAGATCCATCGTTGCCGAGGTCCACGTTCATAGACCTGCACAAGTAAGTCGTATCCTATTGTCAAATACCTCATATTACTTGATAGCTTTGTATTGCAACTAACGTCTTTCTTAGGATGAACCACCGAGGGCGAGCAGACCGGGACTGGAGCACCCATCTTGAGGTATACTACAGTACGGCCCAGGATTCCCTGTATCTGGACTTCTATCATGAGCCATATGCGATCGTTCAGACCCAGGGGGATCCCCAGTTGAGGTACGATACTTGGTACATGCAGATCTGCATGGCCAGTGTCTACCTGCAGGGTGATTATGGTGCCCATCTTCGCGACAGGATCAACAGTAATGATGGTTACCATCCGAACGGCATCATATTGGCTCGCCAGGTAATGCACCTAAAACTACACTGGCGATATATTGGGTACCACATCCTTAAGAAAAATGCGAATTGGGTTGAGGATGCCGGGCACGGTGGGAAGATCGTCACGATGCTGCGAGACTCCGGAGAGAACATCAACTGGCGAGAGATAGATCCGACCGAGCCCGACCCGGGCCCGATTATAGCACATGAGATACCACCTTCCCCCGATTCGCATCCAGAGTGGGACTACCATCATTGGGTATTGTCTAACACTGGGTGGACGGCATGGTACGACGAGCATGGACGTTCGGTTCAGACTCAAGTATGTCATACTTCAGTATCTGTCAGGTTTTAGTAAATTTCTTTATTCAGATCAAATTTACTAAATTATGTGTATGATTGCAGGGTCCGGCAGAGATGCCGCCACAACCACCGCCTGAGGAGACCGATACTACTGATCTCGAGTCCCTCTCATACAGTCTCCATGATTTCGGGGTATACGAGGAGGATTTCATGTCGGCACCGCCAGTACCCCGATATAGCACAGAAATACCGCATGATGAAGAGACTAGTGGTAGCGGGTCTCATACTCAGCCTGCCTTTGGGACTGGGTTCGCCGCATCTATCTTCGGTACACCTTCGCCAGTACCGACATTCTCCACGGGTGATGACAGATGGGATACCGCCGAGCAGATGCTCAGGTCCGCCGATGCTAGTGTGGTGACCGAGAGAGACAGAGTCTGGCCGCGCGAGCGCCGAGCGAACGCCGGAGTACCGCCTCAGCGATATACCCCCTCTCCGTTTCGGTTGTATCGTTGCTAGTTTTGTACTATTTATATTTGGTATACTATTTAATTATGTTTGGTATATTTGGATTATCCTATATTTCAGTTCTTTTGTATGTGTGCTTTTATGGTACTATTTTTTTATTTTACAGATAAAATAAATTACCATGATAATGCTAAACAGAAAATATTACAACATTAAAATAGTAGTACACATAAAAAATAAACAGAAAAATATTTAAAACAATTGAATAAGTGCGTTAAACAACAAATAAGCTTTAAAGATTAAATACACACCAATCGGCACATCCCGAAATACATTGAGTCGGTGTGAGTGACATAAGTACCCAGAAAAATAGTTAAGAAAATAATATTACTATACAATAACAAAATAAAATTACACTATATATAAGAAGAAAATAGTTTGTGTAAGCCGGCCACAAAATGGCCGGCTTAGGGGTAAGCCGGCCACAAAATGGAGTAAGCCGGCCACAAAATGAGTAAGCCGGCCACAAAATGACAAAAGGAGTAAGCCGGCCACAAAATGGCCGGCTTAGGGGGGAGCGTAAGTCGGCCATTTTGTGGCTGGCTTGGGCATTTTTGGCGAAAACCCGGGAATCTAGGCATAAATATTAATTTCTATTGTAAGATGAATTTTACCGGTGACATCAGGAATTAGGGATTTAAGAAAGTCATGGCGTGATCAAATATGTTATGGTACGACAAATATGCCAGTTACATACTGTGACTCACGTGTTCCGGATTGTGACTATTTGCATGACGTGATCAAATATGTTATGGTACGACAAGTATGCCAGTTACATACTGTGACTCACGTGTTCCGGATTGTGACTATTTGCATGACGTGATCATCTTTTGAAAATTTGACACGGCACGGTACGTCACGCGAAAGATCTGATCACGACACAATACGTGGTCACACAAATCGCATGTAATTAGGACTGTTAGGTTTTGATCGAATAGTGAATCTTGAATAAACTAATCTAAATTATGAAAAAAAAATTGTTAAACGTGAACAAACGTGACCAGTCACATGTGATAACAACGTGACTAATAGTTACTAACATGTCGTGACTATTCTTTTAAATTTGATCACAGCACGACATGTATAAATATGATTTAATTATGGCACAGTACATGATTCAAGTCACAGCGTAACTAATCACGGTACGACACGTATTTAGATCGATTCTTATCAGAAATGGAATATTTGGTTGAAATTTCGATATGGTTCAGCAAAAATTACTCAAATAAAAAGGAAGAAAAAATTCGATTTTTAGGGCTCTCGGCAGCATGATGGTTTTTTGCTTAAAGCGAAGCTGCATGCACTGTTAAAATTCGGTGAATTTTGTCGCGAATTGAATTGAAATGGGGAGGTTTTGGTTTGATTAATGAGACTGAAAATATGCAAATTGGCACGTGATCAAGGGACTGAAGTCTAAAATGGCCGACATTATATCGAACAGTAACACGCCAAGATATCTTTTTTCACGTTCCATTTCAGATCCAGTTGGACTGCTATAGTACCACAAATGGAATGAACCTAACCATAATAGAACAATACTAAATTAATATAAATTTTGAAAGAATGGCACCATCAAATATTCAAATTATATAATTTGACTTCTTTCATTTGGAGAAGGCTCCTTAAAAAACATATCTCAGGAATAAATACAAGTTTCACTCTGTTAAATAGAAATTTGAATTTGCTCTGAATGGAGCAAGTTAGTGGGACTTACCTTTTCTTTTCTAAAAAGGTATAATGTAAACTCTTTTGGGCTCGACCCAGTTGCAAAAGAAGCTTTCTTTAGTTGAGGCCATGATGTGAATAGCTATAGTTACTTTAACACTGCCTATTCTAGTTCCTGACTTACTGTGCATTTGCATGCTTAAATCTTATCTTCTTTTTTTTTTTTCTTTTCTGATTTCTTTTAATTGTGAAGCAGGTGAAAAAAAATGGTCTATACTCATTAGCCTTTTTTCCCTTAATAATTGTAGTAGCTTAAGAAGTATTTTAAGCTGAAGAAGCAACTTCTTTAAACAAAAGATAGTACAATAATGGCATCGTAGAAGCTAGTTTTGTTTGAAATAATGGACTGGATTCCACCAACTTAATTTTAAAACCATCACTCAATAATCACTTACATCATGATCTAAGAGGCTAGGTTAAGTATAACTCCAAATAATTTACCAACTACCACGATTGAGTCTCTATCTTGTGGGTTTATGAGAATTGCATGCAAAACCACTTAGTTGTTTGATAGTTCCATGCAAATGCGTTAATACCTCCCAAAATCCAAGGTTAAATGAGTCCGGACCCACCGAGGTAATGCACCGTTTTGAGTTTCATTCCGGACCAATCTGACCCTAGTCTGTAATGCACGTGACTCATTTAGAATTGAGTTACCTTAGGTGATATGACTTTAACCTGGCTGATAGGTGGTCAGTAATAGCTGTTTTAAGGCAATATGGTTGCAAACAATGTCATTCATATAGATATAGTAGAGAGGCTATGGCATATTACTGATGGACCCACGATATAGATTCATATTAACAGTCGATTTGAACACTAAAACCACTGCTTTTGAATGGTCCAGAATTTTCAAATCAAGTAATTCTCTACCTATCTAACAAAACAGTAAATATATTCTAAAAATTGTAAATTTAGTCTGCAAATTTATTTTCATATGAAGATTATATCAAATGATTCAGATTGACTATTTGAATTTTAAAAACGAAAATATGAGTCCATAGTGCGGGTTATTGTGTAATATGCATATTACCATAGCCTCACTCTATTTTATTTGATAAGATAATTACTTGCTAGCAATTTGAAAGCCCCAATACATTGTAGTTGTCTGATCACTGGTGCTTTATTGCATTTTAGATATAAATAGCTGCTACTTCACTGTTCACTCCAACAAGATGAAGAAATATTTAAAAAAAGCACAAAAAATGGGCATCAACTCCAAACAAAAAAAGTTATCACACCTCTGCCATAAAGTCCTGTTGTGTTGCATACAGGATCCTCTGGACTTATTATTCCTCAATTATTGACTTATTGACAAGTTTTCCTAGAAACACATTCTACAAAAGTATCTCGATTTTGCATAAAACTCAAAACTGTTGAATAAATTTCAAAAGCGCAGATATATCTAGTGCCGGGAATTCCTTCACTGCATTTAGCACAGCCAGCCCTAGCTTTAGTGCATCTTCATTGGTTGGTGCCTACACAAGTAAAATTTTAAAGGATGTGTAAATTCTCAAACAAAAGAAATGGAGAGAGGCTGAAACAGTAAAGGGGTATTTCATAATGACTAATGAGTGAGGCTATGATAATATGCATATTGCGGCCCGTGCAATGGACTCATATCTCTGATTTTAAAAGTCCACACAGTCGATCTGAACCGTTCAATACGATCTTCATATGAAAAATTATCAAAGTTTACATTTTTTAGAATTTTATTACTAATTTTTTAGATAGGTAAAAAAATCACTTGATTTGGAAATTCTGGATCATCCAAAAGTAGTGATTTTTACCTACCTACAAAAATAGTAAAAAAATTTAAAAAAATATAAAATTTGCTCTCTAGGTATATTTTCATATAAAGACCAAAGCTAGAACTCGGCTCGTGTTGATTCAGAAGCTTTTCAGTTACTCATTGGAAACAAATAGGCACACCAGATCATGTTTAACAGTTGGGATCGACTGTTTGAACTTTGAAAATAGAGATATGGATCCATAGTATGGGTCGATCCGTAATATGCATATTACATAACTTACTCTTTCATAATTACCTCAATATTGAGGGGAAGAACAGGATCATGGAGGGACAGTCGTAACAGAAACCATCCACCATAGCCAGAAACCCTAACCTGTTCATATACCAAATCAATTCAATTTATCAGAAAGGTTTTGTTCAAACCACCTATAATCTCCGGAGCTGTTAATTTCAATGATGACCCCAAATAGTTAGTTTAATCGATAACATACCCCTTCAAAGTTCTTCAGAGCCTTTTTCAATTGAGGATCTGATTCAATGGTGTTATCCATATGCTTTAGCACAGCCTCCCCATAATCACGGAATGATCTAGAGATAACAAAAGTATTATAATAGTTATTTACTTCATATTGACCCACATAAAGGACCAAAAGCATGTATAGTATTAAGGAAAGATGATAAGATATACATACCCTCCCTTCAGATCAGCGTGATTTTGATCAATTTTTAACCTAATTTCTACCGCAACTGCAGCCTCCTCCAAGCCGTCAATCATATCTGTTAAGATCTTACTACCAACTGATGGATCCTCAGATTTAGCCGCTGCAAGCTTGTTTAGAAGTTTCACCTGCGTTCAAACAAAGAAAAAAAAAAAGGTGAAACACAATCAATAAGAAAGCTGCAAACAATGCGAACATGTAGTAATAGACAGAATCTACTGATGTAGCCGGCTTTATAATACAACAAAAAAGAAAGAAACGAAGGAATTGATTAATTAATTAAATAAGCGAGAAAGAGAGGCATAATTAAAACTAAAGGAATGTGGAAGAATAAGACTGATTTTGGCTTCGGTTGCTCTTCTTTTTGAGGTAATTGTTCAAGAATGCAGAAGTCATAGTAATTCTATAATAAGAATGTCGGGATTCATTGACAACAAATTAACTTGACAGTGCTAAAGAATTCTTACAACTGAAAAGTGATCTATGCTACATGTATATCATACAAATAAAACATGATGAAATTTAATATGAGTTTTACTTTGATCAAATGACTTGAAAATTTACAATGGCCCGTATATTCCAGCCTTTGATGGAATATCAAATGCCACCCAAATTGCATGAATTGATACACGGGTTTTTTTTTTTTTTTTTTTCCAATTTCTGATATTTTTCTTGGCTTGATTTATGAAATGTTGTCAAGATTGTTAATCCATTAGAAAAAGGAGACACCCAAAAAAAAAAAAAAAAATTACCATGGTGTAAGCTCCATCATCAAGCCAGTGGTTCTCTTTTAATGCACCATGGCCACTTGTTTCTATCGCAAGATGCGACTCCTCACCAATTGAATTCTGATTTAAAACATTCATATGACACATTCACAAGGCAAGATAAAAAATTTAAATCATATTCACTTGGTAACACCCAAGTAGATAAATCCAAATCATAGAAAAAAAAAAATGGGTCGTCTGGATATCAGCATATATAGCTATGTTTTTAATGTCAAATCTGAAATAAAACTCGTATATTCTTACCAAACGAATAGCTTCATCGATAACATTTTTGTATCCTCTTTTGAACCGATGGTGCTTTCCTCCTTCCAATACAAAAAAATAACTTAGCTGATATTGAATAATTTTCACCAATACCAAACAAACAAGCTTGTAGTGTTATTTTTACCTAGCTTGTTTTCAATAAAGGTAGTCAAGCCATCTGACGTCACACTGTCTGTCACAATAGTAGTTCCAGGATGCTACTCACCACGAAAAAGAAAATAATTCAAGAAAAGAAATACCAATAACTATCCTTTTATGCTTGTGCTATTTTGATGCCATTACTGTTATTGTTATGAAAAATCGTACTACAACAACACAACAACAATGAACTTGATAATATCACTGGAATGAGGCTATGGTACTATGCATACCGCGGATTGGTCTGTACTATGGATCAATATCTTTGTTTTTAAAAGTTTAAATAGTTGATCTAAACCATTCAATATGATCTCCATATAAAATGTACTTGCAGACTAAATTTTACATTTTTCAGAATTTTGCATGCTTCTAAATAGCTAGCTATAGCTACGCTATAGCTGTTTTGGACCCTAAAAGCTATGGCGCTATGGGCGATATATAGCTAGCTATCGGCGCTATAGCTAGCTACTTAGTGCAATGGTTTATTTTTTTTAACCGTCCCGCTATACCGCTATAATCGCTATTTAAACCATTGGAATTTTGTAATATTTGTTTAGATAGGTTTAAAATCACTACTTTGAATGGTCTAGAATTTTTAGATCAAGTGATTTTCTACCTATCTAAAAAAATAGTAAAAAAATGGTAAGAAATGTAAAATTTGATCTACAAGTGCATTTTCATATGGAGATCATGTTGAACGGTTAAGATCGACTGCTTGACTTCAAAAATGGAGATATTGATCCATAGTACGGACCAATTCGTGCTATGCATATTACCACATCCTCACTCCACTGGAACCTTACTTCTTCAAGAACTATAGCAGCCATCAAGGCAATCAGACGGTTGCGATTGAGCTCACGCCCAGTAGAGTCAACGGCTGCCGACCTACCAACAATATATATTTAATTGCTTATTAAATTTTCCAGAAGCAAGAGAAAATAAAATAGAGCTGTGGTAACTTTTTATAACTACCTGTCAACATCTGTATCAAATATGATACCTAGGTCAGCCTTACTATCGAGCACAGCTTTTGTTATAGCTTGCATGGCAGTTTTATCTTCCGGATTTGGGATGTGGTTAGGAAACATTCCTGATGATTACAAAAGCAACATGTGTTAAGAGTTACAAAGGACAACTTAGATTATATTAAATATTTTAAATAAATTATATTTTCTTAGTTACCATCAGGCTCCAAGAATTGGCTTCCGGTCGTAATTGCGCCCAAAGGCTCAAGCACCTTAGCCTATTATTTACACAAATAGATGTCATATAAATAGATATACATGCAAAAGCAAAATGTCTTTTTTCTTGTTACTTTTTTCTTTTACAGAAAGGCATTAACCATAATTTATCTCAATTTACAAAAATAATACCCAAGATTCATGGATTTATAAAAATAAATGACACTTGTGCTCGCCCAAAAATTAGCCAGAACTAAGTTTTTTTTTTACCCGAATGTTTAATCTATACTAATTGAAATATTATTTTTAACTTCTTATTTTAACTTATCCAATTTTAATTCCTTCTTTTCCCTTATTCATACATTTCTAAAATTTTTGCCCTAACAGTTTATTAAATGTAGAAAGCTGTGGATATGCATCGTCTCTTGTGCGGAGACATCTGTCCAACAAAAAGTTACTTTAGGGTTGAATGAAAAATTGTGATTCATTGACCATCAAAGAGTTGCTCAGGGGATATCTTTTGCAAAAGCAAATATATAGTGGGTGTTATTTTGCAATAAGTTACAAAAATACAAAAACAAGCACGTGGAATTACCGCAAAAAAACCACCTGCACCGTTTCCTGCATCTACAACTATATGCAACCCCTCCAATGGCTTCTCTGAAATTCCAAAGATAATTGATGTTATTTTCTGTCTATTAGCTCAATATTAAAGTAAAAGTTATCACATATACCTTTGTCCGCAGCAGCTTTTCGAACAGCAGCAACAAGGTCAGAAGTGTAAATTGACATGTAATCAACCTTTCTTACAGATGCATCTACATCTTTGTTAGACACTTTGACCCCATCTTCTGACAGTTTGTCGTATATACTAGATGCACGCTGCAGTATATCTTTAATATCAGCTTTGCCGAGACCTCCTTCACTGGTGAAAAACTTGAACCCATTTCGGTTGTATGGCAGGTGACTCGCTTCATACAACAAAAATATGTAAGTTTGTACCAGTACAAAATGCACTCTCCAAGTCGTTACGATCATTTCAGTACAGAACCCAACTCATTATAGGTAGCCTGAGAGACCATAATTTTATTATTTTTTTAATCTGATGCTCCTGTACCGGTACTATCAAGTACAGATCTTTTGACTTTCAATAATACCCATTAAGCCAGCCTGAGGATGCACCACCATTGGCTTTGAGGAAGGCATGTTTGAAAAACAAAATTTACCAAGTCTAGAAAAGTTTCAAAATTTGGAATTTGAACCTGTTATCATGATTGCTCCATCAACAGGGCAGTGATTTGCTTCATCTTGGGTAAGTGTACTAT
This sequence comes from Carex parvula, assembly GCA_025461045.1. NCBI lineage: Eukaryota > Viridiplantae > Streptophyta > Magnoliopsida > Poales > Cyperaceae > Carex > Carex parvula. Next base: position 144,010 of record JAJGRW010001276.1, read on the forward strand.
TAAACATTGCAGGTGTAGATGCCAATCTGAATTTTATTTATCGTTCGAGTTAAAATTTGAACAGAAAAATATTAACATTGTACATACCTATATAGTTTCAAGAGAATCACACAAACTTATTATACTTTTGGTGTAAAGTCGAGAAAACTAGCCATCCTTCTTCACTCTCTCTGTCTTCTTGACTGAGAGTGAAAGAGGAGGTGCAATTCTTGCTTTACCGTGGTATATGAATTTTTTTAATGTTATGCAAGCAGAAAAGATATATTCATTAAATTATCTCCGTATACAAGCTCTGGTGGAACTGGTCTAACAAAGGCCAGACAAAAAGGCCTTCCTCGTTTTTGAAAACATATGAAGAGTGCTAGAGAAATCTAGCAGCTCACAAGACCCATAGATTATAAATGCATATACAACTAACCCATATTGTATAACCTCGATTCCTGCACTGACAAGACCCCTTGAGGCTGCATCCTGAAAATTTTAAGAAAAAAAAAGACAGAGAAAGGTATGAACCTACTTGTTCTCTCAATTAAGGTTCCACTTCAAAGACAAAAAGGACTTGATTACTTGTAATTTTTTAGCAGATATTCTAGAGTCATGGCCAATGGAGACTCTTAAGTGTTTTGACCCCTCAGATTTCTTCTTATTCGACAACCAACCAGCAAAAGCCGCAGTAATAGCTTCAGTCACAAGTTCGGTCAGGCTTACAGGTTCGCCTTCAACACCCTCAACCGCAACTCCACGAATATCACTATAAAAATCAGGCAATAATATGCTTAGTAACTCAAAATAACATAGCAAATAATTTGTTAAAGAAACACAAGCATACATGATAGCGAAACAATAAATAAATTCATAAGGAACAACAAATAGTACCTCCCATTTTGAAGCTTGAGAAAATCAACTTTCTCAAAGGATGAGACGGCAGTTCCACTTTGAGAGGCTGCAAATAAAATAAACAATAAATACATAACTAAATAAATAAATAAAATCAGAAATAAGTAACAATAGATAATGTTTATCTCAAAACAAAATAAAAAAAATATATAGAATTTGGGAAATAATTAAAGCAAAGAATTGCTCTGTTTATAACCTATTATTAGCATAGGCTATTCGTATCGTATTAGGTTTGCTCCTATAGTGCTATGAGCGAAGCTGGTACTGTAACCTATGGGAAAGCTGAATTAAGAGCCTAGAACAAACCATTGCAAAGCAGTTTTTTTGTTTCAACGGATGCAGATTTTTGCATGGCTAACATGTCAGTCGATGTAAATCCTAATCCCAGAAGGGGAACATTTCTGTGCAATTTTACAGCACAGATTTTACCACTGTTCAATAATCTCAAGTTTTTATTCTGACGAGCCGAAACAGCGGTTTGTACAATCCTTCCTGACACCGCTGCATGAATTTTTGAAGCTTAATTAGTCTTCATTTTTCCTAATCTTAAATTTTGGTTTAATATTTTCTTTCAATTCTGAAAGTTAGAAACATGTTACTACTTTACGCGCTTAATTTTAAGACATCACATACCCCTTCAATTGCTAACAGGGAAATTGGGTTTCAAACTATGGATAGAACAGGTAGGGTAATACAGGCCCGGCACCATTGTGTATTAAAAATAATAACCCTAAAGAGAGACTTTTAATAATTCCCCTAAAGAGTGGTCAAGAGTGGGGGGTACTTTTTTTTACCAACTGCTATGGTAATTCATAAATCAATTAACAAATTACGAAATCTCAGAAAAGCGATATCAATCAGGAATAAACTACGGTACACAAAAAGAGAACAACTATTCTTTTTTCAATTGAAAACTAATAATTGAACTAATGATCTGTTCGCGAAGTTAGTGGAACAAAGTTGGCCATTATTACTGCTAATTCCTACCTAACTCTAATTTAAAATTATGAAAAAAATCATAGAAATTCTCGTTCTGTTCAACCACTTCTCTAGGATTCAACTTTAAAGGCTCCAGCTTTTGCTTCTCCAATATGATGATGATTAAATTAAATGCCTATGCTGCCATTTATGGATACAAAGAGCGGAAATTCACTAATTCAACTCGCTCGTCAATTCAGAGAACATACAATTTAAATTCGTAAACAAACCTAGCTGATCTGAAATGGATACTATCTACCAGTAAAGAAAATTTACCTGCCATGAGTAGGTAGAATGGTAGATAGCTGCGTGCTGAGTCTGTACGGACAAAAATCTCGACGAAAGAGAGAGAGCAACTGAGCAAGCGAGAAAGAATTGAAAAACAGCACATCAAATGTAACGAATTTTATTCTCCACGGAGAATTCATTGGGCTTACCAGTTTTTCCGAAGGAAATTGTCTATGGGCTTAATTGTTACAAAAGAGAGAGAGGAGAAATGTATTTGGGCTTATAGTCTTTAAATTCACCAAGTAAAATAGCATGAAAGAATATTTGGGTTTATAAAACATAACATGGGGCTGATTTTATAAACTGGGCCTGGATGATGAGCAGCCCATTTTTTTTTTAGGGTAAGTCGGCAATTGCCAGCTTACGATTTTCATTGATTAAAAAAAGTATTTACACTGGCACTAAGGGCCATAAGAGCAATACAGAAGTCTCTAAAAAGAAAAAGAGAATAAAAACTATATATTTACAGAAAAGCTCTACTCCCTAACAATATGCCAACCATTGTTGTATGTCTCTGACCGTCTCTCCCGAGAGAATGCGGATTGTCTTAGTTTTTTGAGAAAAAAACCTGTTGTTCCTTTCCCTCCAGAGTGCCCACAGCGCTGCTGCCCAGATGACTTCCCATTCTCTCCTCTGGATTTTGTCCAAGGTTTGTGATTGTGAGATCCAGAAGACCACGTGTGAAGCTATAGCCCGCGAGGGTGGCGAGCGCTGAAGGGCGCGCATAAGTGTTGACCAGAATGCGACCGAGTACGTACAATCCCAGAAAAGATGTATACTTGATTCAACCGTGCTTTGGCCACACATCAGACATCCGTCAATTCGTGGGCAACCCCTTCTCATGAGCACCTCCCTTGTTAACAATTTATCCTGAAGTAACACTCAAATGAAGACTTTGACCTTTGGTGGGGTTTTAAATTTCCATAGATGACGAGCGAAAGGGCAGCCGATGCCCCTGTTATGCAACACTTTGTAGGTGGACGCCGTTGAGAATAGCCCACTGGCTTCCCATTTCCACAGTACCGTACCCATCGGCGAGCAGCCCATTTTTATGTTAACAAGGCATTGTCAGTGGCAATTTTTCTAACAGACTTGGCAATGCTGAGCACATGTATGATGTATCTCACATAAAAAAAAAACATGTATGATGTATCTGCTGAATTCATCTTTTAAAATTTTAAAAATTGTACGGACGATCCAAATTGACATTGCAATAATTGTTACAAAGGATGTATCTGCTGAGCACATGCCATTTTTCCAAAGGATCGTGTCTATGGGCTAAATTACTACAAAAGAGGAGAAATATATTTGGGATATGGTCTTTAAATTCAACAAGTGAAATAGCATGAAAGAATATTAGGCTTAATAACGTAACATGGGATTGATTGTCTAATTTGGGCTCGGAACATGAGCAGCCCAATTTTATGTTAACACAGCATTGTCAATAGTAACTTTTGAGAAAAGATTTTAAGCAGCGCACGAACTGTTTTAACTCTACGGTTTGTGCACTGCATGAAGTCAAAACTGCTCTGTTCCAAACCGATTGTATTTTAGTTCATACAACCAACTAAACCAACTAATTCCAGAATAATCTACGATACCCACAAACTTGACAATACCGAGCACATGTATCTGCTGAATTCATCTTCTTCTTTTTTTTAGTTGTACGGAGGCTCCAAATTGATACTGCAATAATGGTATCACATGGTTTTGCTGTTCATTTCTATGATACACTTCGTTTCATCAGAATTGCTGTGTAGTTGGATGGATTCTGGCTCCAATGGCACAGTGAGAAATGGGACCAGACCAGGCGATTTTTTCTCGTTTTGTCAGTTGATTGAAAAAATCCAACAGGCAACAGCATAGAACAGCCAACTAGACAGCGACAACACAGCATAAAATTTTATTTCTGTTGAAACCACTTGAGCATGTTTGTCATTTTTTTATAAAATTGCAGCGTCATGTTGAATGGTTTTTTCATAATTATAGTTAGTAGTACGAGCAGATGGGATTAATGGGAGTCAGAATCAAATTATTTTGATGAATTTTGAGTAGGTTGATTTTTAAATTAAGAATGTTTGATTGAGGAATTCCTTTTTAATTAAACAAAACAAGCTTTACTCTGGCCATTGATAGTTGTCTAGATTTAGGTTTATAAACAGTGACAATGGTACGACTGATGAACAGTCGTATCAGTTTTTATTCAATTTACATTGAACCTCTCCTGTCTAGTCGATACCTAAATTTTTGCTTAACCTTTTGTGGATAAACAGTCGGATTAGTTTTATTTCCATTGATGTACACGCCTAGAGTGCGAAAAATGGCACGGCGGAGCCGGCTCCGTCACAGAACGGCACGGTTACGGCACGACATGCATGTCAGTTACGTGCCGTGACTCGCTTGTCCCGTACCGTGACCATTCACGTGCCGTGCTCATCTTTTGAAATTTTGGCACGGCACAGCAAGGCACGTGAAAGATTTAGTCAAGGCACGGCACGACACGTAGTCACGCGAGTTACGTGTAATTAGAACCATTAGATATTGATTTAATGGTGAATCTTGAATAAGCTAATCTAAATTATGTTTAAGTGGTCACACGAGTCGCGTATGGTCACGGCACGTTTAGACACGGCGTGACTCACGTGGCGTGGCCATTCACGTGCCGTGACCACCCCTTGACATTTTAGTCACGGCACAGCACGAGACCAAAGTCACGGCGTGTTAGTCACGGCACGGCACGTTTTTTTCCACCCTGTCACGCCTCTCATCCAGACATTGTATACTGAAACCAAAAGCAAAACTAGATACGTATTTAGGATGGGATTTAGACTTAAATAAGCATAATTTAGATTTAGTACAGTAGAAAATAGTACGATTAATTAATATAATCCAGCAATTAACTATACAAAGACGACTAAGTGTGAGATCTTAATAGATATATACGAATACAAATAACAATTGACGCATCAATGTTGACATTTCACTGTACATAAATAGACTTTTAAATCAAGTCATAAATACGGAGATTTTGCACAGCGAATACGTAGCAATCTGCAGTGACGCCCCCTGAATTTTCATGTTAGAGACATAAATTATTTTATTAGAAAACATGATTATTGATCAGTGAAGCATGCAACGGAGATCCCAATACATCATAAATTTAACATGACAACGGCGTTCCAATATGAATAAGAATTTAAATTACATGGCGATCCTCAAAGTTTTGAAGTGTTTTATATTGGTCCCTACATTTTACACATTCACAAAATTAGTTGTGATATGCATTGCTAGGTGGATGAAAGTACCTTTTTAGTTCATATATGATATAGATTTTCACACGAGAGTGTTCATTTAAAATCTATTAATCTTATTATAATGATTTTGGTTAAAAGCACTTAATTTTTTTTTTGTCTATTTGCTTCAGTTTATTTTAAAAATTATGTTTGTTCAATTTCTAATTCGTTGCAATTGAAACGAGATAAATCAAAATATTACCACATCATACCCGCAATGCATACAAATAATAATACAATAACATATACATTTGATCATGACATAATATCAGCATTAAGACTACAATCAATATAATTTAAATATATTTTTTGGTATTAAAGGTAATATGGATTCAAATGAAAGCAGCACCACAAGTGTTTTTTTTTTTAAATCGTCTCCTCCGTACCATTGGTACAGTAGAAGATGAAAATGGGATTTATCAATGTACCATTGATAAAGTGGAAGTGATTTGGTCGGAAATCACTTAGAGAATCACTCCCACCAGGTCCGATATCACTTCCACTGCACTAATGATACGGTGGAAAATCTCATTGCCACCTTCCACCGTACCAATGACACGGTGGAGATGATTTTTGGAAAAAAACACACGTAATCTGCTTTCATTTGATTCCATTTCACTTTTTCTATTACTACGGTGAAGATGATTTTTCACAAAACCAAATCTGTGGTGCTGCTTTCATTTGATTCCATTCCACCTTTTTTAAATAAAAAAATAATCATTTATATATGTAATTTTAAGGATTAAAACCTGACTTACAATTTTGTAAGGACCAATATGGCAAAGTAGAGGTACTGGGTCAGGATCCATTGTGTAATGAATCTAATCTCGATATATATATTTTAAAGCAGACATAACACAAAATAAGGGGCGCATTACGCTGGCCAAAGAAAAGTCAAATGTCGGTTTCCAAACTCAAGGTCTAGGTCTAGGTCTCGGTGGTTGACGTCAGCATCTTTTGAAAACATCTTCAAATTTGTTTATTAGGAAATGATTAAGGTCTCCAGGACTGCACAGGGATTTTCAATGATGGCGTAACTCGTGAGATTTTTTTTTTATTTGAACAATTTACGAATGAAACGGAGTTCATTTCAAATCAATTTGTTTTGTAGGAAGGTTGAAAGACCCAATTAGTGATTTTCAGATTTGTGTAAGAATAAAGCAATTGGGTTTAGTAGATGAGAATAGAGAGAAAATAGTGATTTTTGGATTAGTGTGAAAATAGTGTTAACGTGGTGCCATTTTGATTAGTAAAATTTTTATTTAGATTGTACATTAAATTAGTAAGAATAGTGTTGTTCTCGAGCTATTCGGATTAGCAAGTGTGTGTTTGGATTGAATGTTATTCTGAACAACAACACTACTACGGATTAGCTACTATTCTCGGGAAAAGACTTTAGTTTGAATATTAATGTGGATACGGGTCAGATTGTGACTGTATTAGGTATAATTTATTTTTTGTTATTTAAAATATATATATAATACATATATTTATTTTTTGTTATTTAAAATATATATATATATATATATATATATATATATATATATATATAATACATATACTATGTAAGTGTCATGTCAAACAGTCACCGTCGAAGTTATAAATATCAGTTGTTATACTAAATTCAATATCCTTACAATAACAAAAGAAAATTCAACAAAAAGAATGAATATTAATATAGTTATGTACTTGTCATGAGATATATTTAATATTTTCTATCTAGTAATTTGCTCTTTTATTGTCAAATTGTTTACTACTGCAAAATATGTCTCCAATCAACACAAAAAATGCACAAAGAATCAATTTAATCAACCTGATTGATCTGATAATCAAGCCAACTTGAGATGATTTGAGTATATATTTGGGGAACTGTTACAAATACAGTTTGGTGACAATTGTTTTCTTTGTTCACACGTTCACAGCGGATCTTGGATCCATAAATAAAAGATATTTTAAATCAACCTATTGCTTCTTGGTTTTCAGGTGGTTTTGACGATGTTAGAAGCAATTATACTATTTCTGGCACTGAAAGCAAGGATCAAATTGTTAATCTTATCCAGTATTAAAACTTGTGGCTTCTTTCCTTCTGTACAACTGTACCAATTAAGTTTTTAGAATTAAGATTTTTTTAATCTTAGTAGTTGATGATAAATCAACACTGACAGACTTGCTCAAAATAAGTAATGTATGTTGTTCATTTGAATGCAAGTTTGACTTGAATTCAATAGTTACAACTTACCAACTTCCATTAGATACTTTGCCGGGGTTACAAAATTTCTAGAAAGAATTTTTTTTGGAAGTGAAGTTAATATATACTTAAAATGATGCGTGTGGTTAACTTGAAAATTCATTATATTTTTTTCATAAAAGGATGCGTGTGGTTAACTTGAAAATTCATTATATTGACTTAAAATAACAACTTCTGAATGTTGATTTTATTTTAATTAAAAGACAGGTTTACATTCTAAGTTTTTCAATAATTTAAGTTAAATCTGTATAACATAAAGGGGTAAAAAATCATTGGAAAAAAATTGCAAGAGAATATTATATTTTTTCTATCTCTTAACTCATATAAAGTAAATATTTTTTTTACAAAACATATAAAGTAAATTAAAACTAATAAAAATCAACAGTATAAATGTTTAGCTCTCGAATATATCAAGAGAAACAACTTAAGTCTATTTTTAGAACTAGTTTGACTTTTTAAAAAAAATTAAAATTACGGTCATCATTTGATAACTTAAACTAGTTTTATTCAAATCATTCAAGAAATGGAAATGTTTAGGTGCTATCTTTAATGATATTACCGTCATAACATCGAATAAAATTGATATGATAAATTATTTAAGTTCGTTAAATACTTATCATAATTTAATTAAATTATGATTATATTAAGCTGTATATAAAGTCCTTATATTACTTAATTTGTGCAGAATCAAAATCGAAATTCCTTCCTTGTAAATTTATCTTCTTTTTAATTATTAGTTATTAAATTTTTTTCGAATCAATAGCTACATATATTAAGTAAATTCTCAATTCATTTGACTGAATTATTAATTTACTCTGTTTTCAAAATTAGAATACACAAGATCACTTTGGTATATATATTGAGCTATATATGTTGTAGAAATAGATGAAATAAAACAACTAAAGAGCAGGAACGGAACGGTAAGTCAAAATGGACAAGCACGTGCCACGAAGCGGCGAAACATTCGCTAGGCTTTAATCAGACAAAGCTCACACGTGCGGGTGAGTCATTGCACGTCTGTGGGTCCCACCTTAATATGCGGGGCAGCGTGTCAAGGCAGAAAATGCTCTTTTGGTTTCCTTTGACTTGGCCAACCTTGTCGGTCCAGCCTGGACCCGAATCCCACCTAAGCACTTTGACCTTTGTCAAACCATGGAGCAATGAATCAAGTTATTTTTCTTAAATGTTTTTTTTTTAAGAGTAAGAGATTGAATATTTCTTTGAGAGTTAATTTTTAGTTTAGGAAGGGGATAATGGTTATTTAGGATTTTTTTTAAAAATAGTAATTAAAATAATAAAAGTTAAAGAAACGACATGATTGCGGAGTTTGTTATAAAAACAGCAAAAACTGAATAGCTTATTCGGTTAAGTTTTTTTTTGCTTCACCGAATAGGCTATTCGGTTAAGCAGTCGGTTTTAACAGGGGTTGTGGGAACATGACCACAGAAGATCCGTATTAGAGCTTAACCGAATAGCCTATTCGGTTTGGTGTTTTTTTGGGCTTAACCGAAATGCCTATTCGGTTTAGGTTTTTTTTTTTTTTTTAGAGACTAAGATTATTTGACTGAAAATAAAGAAATCTAATACTGAAAATTTGAATGTTTTATTTAAATTATTTGACTTCTTTTGATATATAATTAGCATATTTATACTGATTAAGTTAAATTATGTTGAATTACACCATATTAAGTTAAATTACTCTAAATTACACTACATTACGCTAAAATACGGTTAATTACGCTAAATTACATATGAATAGGGACGATATCTTCACTGAAAAGGCGAAAAACGACGGCGAAACTTCAAACGGTTATAAAATGGCGCTCGAGTGTCCGATTTCAGCAAATGACCACTTTTCAGAAAGCTTGCGAAAATGCGCATGCGTCCGTGCCCGCTATGCCGGATTTCAAAATTCAAAATTGCCAAAAAACTAAGGGAAGAGCCTCAAAACTTGAGTTGAAGTTTCCGATTAAGATTTTCGGTTCTATTATTCAATCCAAGTAGCTCAGTAAATTAGTTACATAATGAACTTGTAGAATACCAGTTTTTACTATTTTCAGAATTTTTTACTATTTTTTATGATTCATGAAAGATGGCACATAATCGGTCTATTTTAGCGTAATTTTCGGTATTTCAGCATAATTAGCGGAATTATTGTAATTTAGCGTAATTTAGTGTAATTCAACATAATTTATTGTAATATAGTGTAATTCAACATAATTTCTATTTAGTGTTTTTTTTATTTTTTTGCTAATTATAAATTAAAAGAAGTAATCTAACAAATAATTTAGAGTAAAGATGTTGTCCCTCCCACTCCAGTCCCCTAAACGTCCTCTCCAATTCTAACTAACTTTGTCAATCATTAAACCACCTTGAAAAACGTGTAAAACGTGTAAAAGATGAGTCCAGTTTTTTTATTTAAATACTTGATATCATAAGTATGAATACTTGATGAATTATATATGAATATTTGATAACTTAGGTATGAATACTTTCCATTTTGTATGAATACTTTCCATATTTGAATATTTGATACCTTGAAAAACGTGTAAAACTATGTCATCATGGATCTCATTTGAAAGAGAAAATTGTGTAGAACACGTTCGTCGTTTTAGATTTGCAAAATTCCTCATAGATCGTCCCAAAAATTGGTTAGATTGAACGGAGAAAAAAAAACCACCTTGAAAAACGTGTAAAAGATGAGTAGGTATTGTGTCCAGTTTTTTTTTACGTACTTGATATCTTTGGTATGAATACTTGATGAATTATATATGAATACTTGATATCTTAGGTATTCATACTTTCCATTTTGTATGTGAATTAATTTAATCAATGAATGGGGGACTGGTGGTGTGATCCACGTGACTTTTTGGTTGTGGTCCCCAATGCAGTCTGACAGTTACTGCCCCCGAAAAGTAATGGTCCCCAGTTTGTATGTGAATTAATACTTGATATCTTAAGTATGAATACTTGATGAATTATATATGAATACTTCATATCTTAGGTATGAATACTTTCCATGTTATTGAATATGGGACTGACAGTTGTACTTTGACCGTTAGGGGGACTGACAGTTGTACTTTGACAGTTAGGGGAACGTTTAGGGGACTGAATGGGGGGGACTGTTAGTCGATCCCAATAATTTAAATCAAATTTTTAGTATTTTTGCTCTTCTTGGTGTCAATCAAAAAAATAAAAAAAATAAAAAAAACTCAAAATCGAATACCCTATTCGGTTTACAATAAAAAATAAAAAAATAATCTAAACCGAATACTCTATTCGATTTAAAATAAAAAATAAAAAAATAATGTAAACCGAATTGGCTACTCGGTTTACATTAAAAAATAGAAAAATAATCTAAACCGAATTGGCTATTCGGTTAATGGAGCGTTACACGAGTAGTTACATAGTTCGGGTATCTGTTCCTGTGAAAATCTGCTTAACCGAATAGGCTATTCGGTGAAGCAAAAAAAAACCACTTAACCGAATAGCCTATTCGGTTTTTGCTATTTTTATAACAAACGAAGCAATCATGTCGTTTCTTTAACTTTTATTATTTTAATTACTGTTTTTAAAAAAAATCTGGTTATTTATCCCATCTAAAATTTGTTGATTTTAGTTATTTTTGTCTATTTGGAGATGAAAAGTCAAATAATTATTTATCATTATGGACGAAACTAGAAAATTTTGATAGATGATTGAAACTTCAAAATACACAATATGTGGTGGATGAAATTTGAACTCAAGTTTCTACAATAGAACTTTAATTATCGGATTATAAGTAAACATTTGATACCGAACTATATAAATTTAAAAAAAAAATTAATACATATAATAAAAAATTAAAATTATAAAGGTGACATAGCACTGCCTTTGTTTCTGCATTTGATTGAACACTTGACTCTATACAATTTCAAAATTTAAATTTTTCGTATGTAGACACATCACTCGTATGGTAGAAGAATTTCAACAGTTTGGATTTATCGTTTGAAATCAATCCGATAGATTTTAGAGTTGAGTTCACAAAAAGACTTGGTGAACTTAAGAATACGCTAGTTCTACTCATGATTTTGATCTTTTACATGTAACATCCAAAATTAATAAAATGATTACATGAGATCAATGATTCAAATAGAACGCTCCAACTTCCACAAATTCATTAAATGAAATAGAATATTCGTATTAAAACCATTAACCTTAAAAAAAGAAATATAATACTCGTTATTCAATTTCTCGCTGCATCCTTTTAGAAATTTAATTTCCCAGAAACGGTGGTTATTTGGTTTATTTTTTTTTAAGAAATGTTATAAATAAAAATTTCGAATTTATTTCTGTTCGGAGTAATTTTTTTTTTTTTCTGATGCTTGGGTATTTTTGCGATGTTTATTACGAGGTCCATGTTTTAAAAAAGAGCAGAGAATAATCCTCTTGTTAAAATCCTCCTAAATAATCCATATTTGTCATTTAAAAACTGCAAAATATCTATGAAAGGGTGTGAAGCACCTTCCAGCGCTTCAGTTGGTGTTTATGTTAATAGATATAGGTCATAATGTTTATACAGTGTTGGTGTTGGTGGGTTTGTCTATTTATTTTAGTGTTTATGTTCAACTCGAGAACTACTTATCTTTCAAATAATTTTGAATTTATGATTGCATTTCCATGTGCACATTATACACTATTTAAACAGATATTTCCATGTGCACATTTATGGTTCTATAAACAGATATTTAGGTTTGTATATTGTTGTCATGAAAACGATTGTGTTTGTGCATAGTGTGTCATTAATTAATGGCGGCACAAAAAAGGTATATGGGCTTGTAATTTGCAATAAAGTGATTCTTTTTTGAGATAACTCAAAATTTAAATGTAAATTTAAAAGAAATAGTTTCTAAAAAAATTAAGAAAATTTAGAGAATCGTCTAAAGAGGTTTCCACTGATCAAAACACAAATCTCCAAAAATATCTAGTGGGACACAATTTAGAGATGCAAGAAAATCACAACACTTCATCACCGTTAAAAAAAAAATCTTATCAGTCATCAGATGCAACATACAAAGAGGCAAGAAAATTAGAACAAAATTAGAGAAGTATGTTTGAAAATTGACAGAAATGGAATTAGCCTATTCCCGGAACTTGGAGAGTTTGGCGCGCTGTCTGAGTGTCTGTTAGCACTTTTTTTTTTCTTGGGTAATTTTTTTTAGGTCACATAACTTGTTAAAAAAAAAAAAATTAATCGCTGAACTTTCAGTTATCCGTTTTTAATTACTGAAAAAGATACTGGAACGCTCAAATTTGGAAAAGAAAATATTAAGTTCAGGGTCCTCTGAGAAAATTTATCCCTTTTTTCAAGTACCAAGTCCGTAATGCACACTATTTTATTTAGCATTTAACAAGCAGCTGGAGATCAGTACCTCCAAATTTTCTTTTAAAATAAAACAAAGATGAGGAGAACAAATATCCAGCAATGTTTTTAGATTAAAATAGAATGTTCAAATTTTCAAACGACGGATATATAACTTAGAATCTTTTGATTAGTGCACATAAGATTCACCAACCATCAAAATAAATTAACCAAAAAAAGCAAAAGACCATAAATAAGGTCTATAAGATTCAAATTCCACAATGAATTAATAATTTATTCTGCTGGCAGAAGAAGTTTTTACAACAAAGAGAAACAATTGAAGGATTCAAATTCAACTTTGTTCCTGGTCCCAACAACTAGAAGAGGAAATTAAAACTTCCAAACACTACAAAACAGAACCAAACATAACCAACATAACAATTATAAAATACATGTGCATCTAAATAATTTCCATACAAGTCCATCTAGTAGAATTAATTCGACAATTGAGGCCTCTATATATCTCCTCTACCTCCCTAAGTTGTCGCTTCCCGTGTCTGCGAGTATTGTGAGCCTCCGTGCTGTTTTCATAAATTCACTAAACAAACAAAACAAAACAAAAATGTTCACTCTTAGAACAAGATCTTCTGCAATAAAACAAGTAAAGTGAGGCTATGGTACTATGCATAATGCATATTGGTACGCACTATGGATCAATATATTCATTTTTAAGTTCAAACATTCGATCTGAACCGTTTAACACGATCTCCATATAAAAATGTACTTGTAGATTGATTAAATTTTACATTTTTTTATATTTTTTTTACTATTTTTAAAGATAGGTAGAAAATCACTTCATCCAAAGATTCTAGACCATTTAAAATATTGATTTTCCGTTTATCTAATAAAATAGTAAAATATTCTAAAAAATGTAAAAAGTTAGTATGCAAGCACATTTCCATATGAAATTATGTTGAACGGTTCAGATGGACTATTTGAACTTTGAACACAAAAAATATTGATCTGTAGTACAGACCAATATATGCTATACATAGTACCATAGCCTCACATAAAACAAGTACATTTTGGTATGAAATTTTATAATATTAATTTTAGAAAAACCTGAAAGGTTCATCGCCAGTCTGCTTCAGAGCTCCCGCTGCGTCCCTATAACGCACCTGCCTCATCAATTCTTCTTTCTCGACACCAAACATGTTCGCTAACCTTCCATACAACTCCTCATATGACTCGAAACCTGTCAAATCGAGCGTTCTTCCCACATCCTCTGACTCCATGAAAACCTTACAGTGACCCGTTTCAAACCCCAACCCTAACCCTGGCCCTTCAATTAACACCTCACGTTTTTTGGGACCCACATCAGCAGCTGGGTTCCCAGATCCACCGAGGGATATCTGCTTCTCAGTAAGTATCGGTTTACCAAAGAGCATTATATACGGCTTCTTAACACTCTTTTCAGTATCTATTTTGTCAGGAGTGCCTATGGTGAGAAAGCACGAGAGATTCTCTTGTTTTGCATGGTTTCCAATGCACGGTCTGACTTGTGGACCCAGTGAGCCCAGTTGGGCCAGCTGAGTCAGATGTCGGTCTGGAGGTGAAAAGCCAAAAAGGGCATGCCTGGCTCCCTGTATGCCTAACAAGGGAGGTTGGGTGGGGCCCGGTACAAACCCAAGGGGTGTGCCCGGGAAAAATGGATGAGTTAAGTTAAGGTGGGAGTGGAGAGGATGTGGAAGGTCGGGTGGTGCCGGAATGCACAACTTTTTACGGGGTGGTGAAAAGGGCGCTAAATGGATAGCTGGGATGTTTGACACCAGTTCAACCAACCATGGACTTACACGCTTCACATTTTGTAGTAAGTCAGGTTCGTCCCAAGTTACCTGCAGATGGAGTTACACACGTATAATTTACTCAAATCTGTGGGACATGAAGATATTTGGTTTAAATTTAGAGTTTTACTCAACATATATTTTAGTCTAGAAACGGGAGGTTCAGAATATATACGAATTTTGAGAAGATCTTTCAGAAGAGCCCTCGACTAATCAATGAATTTTTTATAAACGAGATTATGTAACTTGAATAATGTTCTTGATTACATTTAATAACCCCAAGTATCAGTCTATTATACTTTAGAACTTTGTCATTTCATGAAACTAAATTATTTTTTATCATTTGTACTATTATAGCTAGAAACCAACAAACTGGTAGGTTAATGGATTTGGCCTATTTTTCCCAGAATTACGACACACTATAGGGTGAATTTAAAAAATTTCATAGTAGTAAAAAATAGTTATTAAAATGTACCTGGAGTAATCTCCAAGGGGAATTGGGCCAATTGATTGGGTCAGCCACCTGTACGCCAGAGATGGTCCCCATGAACCAACTAATCCTTGATGAATCCTCAGTCTCAAATGCCATCTTGAACCTCATACCGGGTCCCCACCGGGTGCGCATTGAGGACCGCACCAGCCCAGCCCGCACACAGAACTCAGGTGTGCTAGCACGTGGGTAGTACACTACTTCAAACGGCCGCCCCTCTGCTGCCATCCTGGCAGCTTCAACTATCGATTCCATATGGATTCTTGATTTCAAGTTGTTGCTTGAATGTAAATTGTGCTTTGAGTGAATTCCTGCACACAATCAGTGGAATTTAGTAGGCTACACATCATATCAGCAGTTGTTGTCCTGGAAACAACTAGTACTGCTACAAATTTTTTCTGTACTGGCACAGATACTAAACCTGACTGGTACAAACAGGTCACTACCTAAACCTTGCTGCATCATTCCTACAATTCATTCTTCCCTTGCATTTATACCAAACTATTCAACCGTATACTATTTTTTGCAGTTTTGTAGAAACCAAAACCACTAACCAAAAAGTTCAAATTTACCTTCATCTTCTCGGAGGAACATAGAAAAGCCACAATAACCCCAGCCGGTTGACTCACCGGTACCAACTCCAGTACTAAGTCCTCTCTTAGCCCTCCTAATACCAACACATAAATCCCCATTGTCAGCTCTTAGAAAAACAATCGAATCGCCGGCCACAAGCTTTTTATGGTTCACAAATGTGCTCCAACCAGTTGTCAGTAAATGCCGTCTAGGGGTACCACGATATATATGCCGAAATTTCCACACTGTACCATGCACATCCTTGGCTAACACTGTCTGTACCGGTGGGTCCGCTGTATAGTCCAATCTAGGAAATATCGTCTCGGCACAGTACCTTGGAACAGAGAAACCACCTCCATTATTGGCATCAGACTGAGTTAGGGTTTTTGCAAAAGAGGCAGGTTTTTCTGGCTCGGGTTGAGGGCTGTTTCGGTCATTTTCCAAATCAGATTCGTTTGCGCCAACCGGGACAAGGCCTATTTTTGCATAAACCTCGTCAGTGTTGGTGTCAGCTAGGTACTTGATGGAGGACACGTGGCAGAGGATCAATGGAGGGACGTTGCAGCAGGGAGGTGACACTGGTACAACCTCATGGGGAGAAGTCACAGATAAGTGCTCAAAATGGCCTTGTGGAAAGTAGTAGACTTTGGACTGTAGAGATGGCATTTGCACCATGCTCCCGGCACAAGCGTGCCAGAGTTGTGGGTCCAGGCACCGGTCCGACGAGTCCCTGACTGGTGGGTCCTTCGGCGATTCCATGAAAGTTATCATTTTTCAATTTTTACTTCTTATAAGTTCTTCTGCTTGTTGATGCGCTTGTTGTCTACAGAAGGCTACAGAGGAGAAAAGGGAAAATTTTGAAGTAAATAGATAATTGGATATTTTTCTACCTAAAATTAATTCGAGTTTTGTAGTTTAGAAAGGTGAATAGGATATTGGAGTAATAAGGAAGAAAAATAACAGAAATAGCTCGAATTCTGTTTCTTTCTTTGAAGTTTGAGGTAAAGGATAGCTCAAATTTTAGAAGAACGCTGATACCATATTACCATAGAAAAGCAGAGACAATAATACAGTGTTTTTCCGAAGGAATATCGTCGGTGATTAAATAAATACGACAAATTCGAGAATTAGCTTATACCTTGTAAAAATAAAATTGCTCATTCTAAACCAAAAAGTGACTTCTTTGTCCAAAAACCTGAACTAAAAAAAGTCTGAACAAAATTAAAAAATGTAGACACAAGTAACAACATTACACTAAATTGACAATAAACGAGATGAAAATAAAGTGATTAAAACAAGATCTCACCTCTTTCTTTTCGAAGTTGGAACTGGAAGAACGCCAATTTGAAGAGAAAATTCAGATTAAACCGGCAACTCACAAACCCTCAACACGAAACTCGCACAGATGAAGTTAAATCCCGAAAAAATAACAAAATTAAAACTAACAAAGCTCAGAACGGCCCCAAAATCCCATCTTTGCCTGAGGCAGAGGTAAAAATCGCAAACTTTTTCATGAAAAATCCCTCATTTCCCTCAGGCAACAACAGAGATTGCTTACCCAAAATATCGTTCTCTCTCTCTCTCTCCCTCTCTGAGAGCAGCACAGACAAAGAGGGGTATCAGCACACTAAAGATTCCCACCAAATAAAGCAACACAAGTGGGGGGTGTAGATGACAAAACTGGGTTCTGGGGCCAAGTTCCTTCCCACCGTCTCTCTCTCTCTGTCTCTGTTGAGAAAACTTCAGAAGAGAGCTGTATTAATCCGGGGTCTTTTCAGTCTTCACACTTTACACTGTGCCATCTCTCTCTCCCCCTCTCTCTCTATCTCGTGAACGACAATCAGGATATGCTATCAGTCTCCAACATTGGCGCTCCAGTCTACAGTTGATGATCTCACTGATATAGCCCCACTGCGTCACCAGAAAGTACATATTTTTTGCCTTGAATTTTTTTACTCTGCCATAAAAGCCCCTAGGCCATAGGCATAAGTGCAGTTCATGGTATCCAGGAAATTAATTTTCAAAAAGGTGATGATACGGATAACACAAATAATTTTTTTTTAAATCTTCGAAGCTGTGAAGTTACGAGGAAATTGATTTATTCAGAATTTTTTTTTCTAACCAACTATGCTACATCTTTTTTCTTGATAACACAAACGTATACAACATTAAGGCCTGTTCGGCTGCTCCAAAAAATTACTGTTTACGTGGGAAAAAAAAATTCACTCTGAGTGAATTTTTTTTTTCCCACGTGAACAACAATTTTTAGTTCAAATTTTTTTTGATCCCACACCCACACCCATTCCCTGGGGGGGCCGAACAGACCCTAATTGTAAAAGAAGGATTTGGATTGAAATTTATGAGGATATATTTAAAACTTAATAAGAACGGCTCCGTGAATTTAAATTATCCGTTAAAAATTTGTACGAATTGGATGGTTCAGGTCCGACAAAACTTCCACTGGTAAAAGAAAAATGTGAAAGATAATTGCCAGAATATAAAAAAAATTAAAACATATAATACAGAGGTCACATTAAGCCTAGCTCTTCGAATTTTTTTTTTCAAATGTAGTATGTTTTTTTAACTCTTGTAAGATTGAAAAATGATCAATACATAATTGCTAGATCAGTATATTTTGCTATTATTAGGGGATCTTGCCAATATTATGGAGCATCGTAACAAGTTTTTCTTGGTTACAAATTACAAATTTGTGCGTGCTTACCTGCTCCGAAGTAAATTTTAAACTCATTTTTCATTTTCGTAGGAATGCTACTACCATCAGCAACTTTTAATTTCAGAAAGTAAAAATTAAATTATCAGAAACATTCAACTCTATAGATAGAATCAAACCAGTGATTCAGTTATATCGGAGTATTTCATGTAACCGAATCAATAGTTTGTTTTTTCAGTAATTCTTGTAAGTTGCAGCGTGTTTTCGTCACAAAATATCCAAAAATAATTAGAACCGAACTATTCCTCTCAGTGACCGTGAAAACTGCAGGTCCTCTCTTGTCATTTATTTTCTCTCTTCCACTTGAATCTCCGTTGAGAAGAGACTAATGGAACTGAATCAATGGTTTCAGTTCAATTAATTTTCCACATTGTGTGTCCATTAATGTAATAAATCGTAAAAATCAATGGACCAAATACGATTCCATCTTTTTATCGTGAAAAAAAATCTTGTTTCTAAAAATATAAATAAATGATACCATCAGACCATAATGTAAATAAAAAAATAAAAAATAGTACCATTAGGCCATAATGTCGACGACAATTAATTATGTAAATATGAGTGCTCAACAATTTTCTTATAAAAATATATTGTAAGAAAGAGCAAGTTGTGATGGTTATACGTGTCCATAGACCTCTTCACAATTTACATCAATCAACAAAGTTGATTTTGATGTTGTGCGGCTCCTTTGCTAGACAAAGCCCGCCTTTGTATTGTAACCATATCTCCGGACTAGAAGGACATTGTACAAAAAGATATGTCTTTTTTTGTATTTGTGTAAACTACAGAGGAATTATCTTAAATTTTTAAAAATCAACGGGGATACAGTACAAAAGTACTTGAGTATTACAAGTAAATGCCAGCGGGCTTACAAAAGTATTGAATATGACTATATATATATTAGAGAGAGAAAATTTAAAAATCAACTATAGTACAAAATTATTGAATATTAAAAAGTGAGCTGATAATAGTCCTCATATTATTATCTTAAAAAATTATCCTAAAAATTGAGCACGGATTATATTATTGTAACCAGTGCTTGATCCATAATGTAGAGATATGATTTTGAGTTATTTATATTTTTTTATTTTAAATCCGTAGGTAAGTTATTTATAATTGTCAAGGGAGATATCTATATTCTTTTTTGTTCTAAATACCTTGAAGTGAGTCTAAAAGAGAATTAAATTCTTGATTTTTGAATAACCAACAATTGTAGAACTTTTTCTTAGACAAGTGTAATTACCATTGTTAAGTTTTATAGCTATTTATACTCGCTCCTTTGGTAACTAAAAGTTACTATAAATATTCTTGTAAAATATGTGCAACGTCTAGTTTTGAACTATTTTTTTATGTGAATTATATTATTATACTAATTTAACTAGTTAATAATATATACTGCCAACAACTACAACAATTTCTGAGTTGCGTTTTTCACAGCATGTTGGCTTCTCAACAGAGTTATTTATACCAACAGTGATAAATAGTTACAGTAATAATCAGGGGTGGAGCCAGACTTTTAATCTATGGAGGTCAAATACAGAATGGAGGTTAATCATATAAAAAATTTCATGCTGAATGAGGATCAATTTGACAATACCGGTAGCATTTTATCCTAAACTATATAGAAAATCATATAAAAATACAAAATAGTTGAAAATTAATGGGGGTCAATTGACCCCATTCACCATACATAGCTCCGTCCCTAGTAATAGCAGTAAATATTTATATAAAATGGGGCAAATATTCATGTGACCAATTAATATCAAGGTTATTTATATTTGTTGTGGCTTTTATTTGTATTAAATATTTTTAAAAATTGCCATGCACATATTCCACAAATCAAATTTTATAGAAGGAAAAAAAATTAAATATGAAATGAAATTGGAAAGAAAACTAAAACTTAGAGAATTAGAATATGTTCACATATTAGTTTTTAATTCATGGCCTTAATAATATTAGTTTAGACGATATAAAGGCTCAAGCACCAATAACATACCTTAAATTCTATAATTTAACCAGCTAAGATCACAATCTTAAATCTGTTTGGATTAACAAAATTATTGTTTCAATTTTTCTTCATCAAGAAAGTTAGAATTTATCAAAAATTATTTGTTTAATTCCAAGCAAGAGAATGGAAGAAATAAGAGCCGATCAGGACACTACCTCATGAAAAGAACCACTTAATTCAGTCTTCATCTAAGATAAAAATCATTTACATGAAACCACATATCCACTATGAACAAGGAACAAATGAGAACAAACAAAACAAAGGAAAAGATTTAAAGTTGTTAAAAAGAGAAGATGATGTCCTCTTTACATACGTTCTCTTTTATTTTTATTTTTATATAATAAAAAATCAATATGTCGGCAATAAGAATATTTTTTTTCTCGATAAATGATAGGACCAAACTAATGATTCGGTACCACTGTTATTCACAATTTATCACACTAACGGCCACACAATGTGGAAAATGAATGACACATAACTAGCTATTAGTTGGGTCCTACTGGCCTCCCTCCCCAATGAGGGGACCGGGTGGAGAAGAGAAGAGGAAGGAGATGAGAGATCACATATTTCAGTCTCTATCAGAATCAAATTAATAGTTCGATCCTAATAATTTTTAGATTTTTTATGACGAAGACATATTGCAACTTACTGAAACAAACTAAAACCGAATGATTGATTCGGTCCCATTCACGAGATCTCGAAAAAAAAATCATTTTGTTTCCGATTTTTCTTTTTATTTCTAAGAATAAAAAAATTGTTCTCTTTTAGGCGAAATACACTCACCTCGTATCAGATAACATGTCATCATTAGCTTAAAAACGATTATCTTATAGATACATGCGACAGAGAAGAACAGACAAAGTTCCAGTCATTTTTGACGGAGCATGCATTAAAGCTATATAATTTTTCAAAATATATATTTTCAAAATGAAATGACGTATGACCTAACAAGAAATTAAACAAAGTTAAAACGGTCCCAAAAAACTAAAGAAAGATGCATTGGAAATTTTCATTGCAATTATAATATTTATTCTTAAGTAAATGCCAAGCGGACTTGCAATTGAATTGAATGTAACTATGCACAATTTTGATCTTTGTTTAAATTTTACGCCAGGCCAGATCAGTTCTGTCTCACTGTCTCACAGCACGAACTGACATTGTACCATATCGACGAGTGGGAAAGCGCCACGTGTATAGACATATTTGATTCCTTAATTGATTGGTCTTGAAACGACGGTGATCAGTGTTTTATAATTGTTCTGCATGGCAGTGTAGTTGAAAGCATAGATGGTAGACATGACAGCCTCTATCATTTCAAAGGTCCAAAGGTGAACGAATGTTTTGGCACGATTCAATGCTTTTGATCAGGAATTATCCAAACAAATGCCTATTTGTTTACACAATTTGAATCTCAGAATCTGTCATATTGGGATTAATATATTCCAATATGATTGAATAGTATAAAACAGTGTTGTAAAAAACGGTCTAGTCGGCCGATTAAACGGCCGATTAATCGGAAACGGTGGCCTAACCGTCACGGACACTCTTAACGGAGGCATGTTAGCGGATGAAAACGATTAATCGGCTGATTTTCCGATTAATCGGCCGTTTTTTCCGATTAATCGGCCGTTTTTTCCCGGTTATTCCCGTTTATTCCCGTTTATTCCCGTTTATTTCCGTTTTATTCCTGTTTATTCCCGTTTATTCCCGTTTATTCCAGTGAATATTTATTTTCATATTTTTTTTTCTGTGATAGTGTGTGATAATAAGATTTATAAATCTTATATTGTAGTTTTATTTATGCTTGGATATACATTCAATATTTTTTATATATATTTTTTCTTCTTACTTACTTTGAAATTGATTAATTCTTCTATTATTTATATACCATATATTTTTCTTACTTACTGATGTAATTTTTTCGATTAGTACGACGTGTTCATTTATGTAATTAAGTTGTTATCATAAACTAATTTTAATGATTTTATGTTGGAATGTTTAATTTCTTTCAAATAATATGTTATTAGTATTTGAAAATGCTTAATGCTTAATTCTCAATTTTATTTTTTCATTAAATAAATGTGTTACTTAACATGTAAAATGCTTATGTGTTAAGAATAAATAAGCGTAGTGTCATGTTATAATAATAAAACTAAGTTAAATTAAGTTTATTTGATAAGTTTAATGAGTTAAATAAATTATTTTTAATAATTATGATATATATATATATATATATATATATAAATTTAATAAAAACGTTAAATTGTCCGCATAATTCCGATTAATCGGCCGCATACTGATTAATCACTTATCGGTACCCTATCTGTCCGACGACCGAATACCGTTATTTACAACACTGGTATAAAATAGTACAAATTCGGATAAGTGTGGAACGAGTATTGATTTTGTGTAAATTTAACTGCAAAGCTGTACCGGACCCCTACCCCAGGTTCGGTATCAGTATCAGGCACTACAGGGTTATACACTTATCTAATTTCACTGTAGTTGTGAGCCAGAGGGCGGGTTTTATTTTGCTGTTATGTTCGCTGTTTATGTTTGCAGTTTATTGGTTGTGGCCACAACTCAGTAACATGTACCGGTTTTATTTAGTTAATATATCTCTACCCTGGCAGCTTCTGCCCCCGACATTTTTATTAATATCCAAAGTTTAATACAAATTATTATTTATGTCCAGAATCCAGTCCAATATCGAAAAATGCTCAAACCGGCTAGAAAATAGCCGGCTTACTCCCCCTTAAGCCAGCCATTTTCTGACCAGTTTACTCTTTTTTCTTTAACCCGCAAAAAATCTATATATACCCCTTTTTCTCTCTCTCCTCTCACAATTCTCTCACCTCTCAACCGAATTCTCTCTTCTTTGAGGTAATTTTTTTTTTATCTAATTTAATTTTAATTTATTTATTTTAGAGTTTAGGTGTTAGAATTTAGAGTATATTGTTGTAATTTAGTGTAATTAGCTAAGTTGACCAATATTTAGTGTATTTTGGTCATTTTTACCATAATTAGGCTGATTAAGCATAATTTAGTGTAATTAGCTAAGTTGATCAATATTTAGTGTATTTTGGTCATTTTTACCATAATTAGGCTGATTAAGCGTAATTTAGTGTAATTAGTACAGTTGACCAATATTTAGGGTATTTTGGCCTTTTTTACCATAATTAGGCTAATTAAGCTTAATTTAGTGTAATTAACACAGTTGTCCAATATTTAGGGTATTTTGATCTTTTTTATCATAATTAGGCTAATTAAGCGTAATTTTACCGAAATTAGCACAGTTGTCCAATATTTAGGGTATTTTGGCATTTTTTACCATAATTAGGCTAATTTAAGCGTAATTTTACCGAAATTAGCACAGTTGTCCAATATTTAGGATATTTTGACCTTTTTTTACCATAATTAGGCTAGTTAAGCGTAATTTTACCGAAATTAGCATAGTTGTCCAATATTTATGGTATTTTGGCCTTTTTTACCATAATTAGGCTAATTAAGCGTAATTTTACCGAAATTAGGCTATTTTAGACATCAAGATGCCTAGAGCACAGTCTACCCTGCTTCCAGTAGTGGACGAGCCGATCAATACCAGTAGCACGGAGCACATCAGTCCTCTCCTGTGGATTCCCCACAGCTAGCACCGAGTCTCACTGGGTTCTCGTGAGGTACGTTCCTTTTCTTAGATTTTCTTTAAATTTTGTTGGATTTAAATTTTATTATGTTATCACCATGCGGATTACCTTTTTCAACGCAGGACACGGGTCTTTTAGATGTGAAGTTGCGATGCGTTCACATGCGGGTGAGGATGCCGGGCACGGTGGGAAGATCATCACGCTGCTGCGAGACGCCGGAGAGAACATCAACTGGCGTGAGATAGATCCGACCGAGCCTGACCTGGGCCCGATTATTGGTCATAAGATGCCACCTTCTTCCGATTCGCATCCAGAGTGGGACTACCATAATTGGATATTTCCAATGTTGCGTGGCAGGCATGGTACGACGAGCATGGACGTCCGGTGCAGACTCAGGTATGTCATATTTCAGTATCTGTCAGGTTTTAATAAATTTCTTCATTCAGATCAAATTTAATAATTTATGTGTATGATTGCAGGGTCCGACAGAGATGCCGCCACAGCCACCACCTGAGGAGACCGGTACTTCTGAGTACGAGTCCTACTCATACAGTCTTCAGGACTTCGGGGTATACATGATGATTTCATGTCGGCACCGGCATGGCCCTGATATGGCACAGAGATGCCGCATGATGGAGAGGCTAGTGGTAGCGGGTCTCATACTCAGCCCGCCTTTGAGACTGAGTTCGCCGCATCTATCTTCAATACACCTCCGCCAGTACAGACTGTCTCCCCAGGCGATGCCATATGGGATACTGCCGAGCGGATACGCAGGTCTGTCGATGCCCCAGATGAGGCCGAGAGAGACGGAGCCTGGCCGCGCTGGTGCCGGGCGAACGCCGGAGTACCGCCTCAGCGATGGTCCCCCTCTCCGTTTTAGTTGTATTTTTACTAGTTTTATACTATTTATATTTGGTATACTATTTATGTTTGGTATATTTGGATTCTCCTATATTTCGGTTCTTTTGTATGTGTGCTTTTATGGTACTATTTTTATATTTTACAGGTAGAATAAATTATCATGATAATGCTAACATAAAATATTACAACATTAAAATAGTAGTACAACATAAAAAATAAACTGAAAAATATTTAAAACAATTGCATAAGTGTGTTAAATAACAAAAATAAACTGAAAAATATTTAACATGCACACCACTGTTGCTTGCATCCCATCCGAACATGTCGGTTGAATTAATGGTAGGCTCTGCGCCTGAAGAATGCCATTCTGTTTTCAAAGAAGCTAAATTACTCAAACAACGAATAGCATACGGCTTTCCTAGAACGCCCGCTCACTTGGCACTCGACCTCACAAGGGAGATATATAAAACGGCTTTCCTAGAGAGCTACTCACTCGGCGTAGGCCTCACTCCTTCATTGATGCTAGGCTTTCGAGAGAGTGCAGAGCTACTCACTCGGCGTAGTGCCTAGGTCGGGAAAGGAGCCGATAATTATGCTTGTCCTTAAACTATGTAAAGTGTACCAATTTGGTCAATCATTCATCTCCACAAAGAGGAATTAGGTTTAGGCCAAACCTTTACGAGTATGAAAGCCAGTAGGTTTGCAAAGCCATTTTTACTAATATCCAAAGTTTAATAGAAAATTACGGGTTTAAAAAAAGAAGAAGAGTAAATCGGCCAGAAAATGGCCAGCTTAGGGGGGAGTAAGCTGGCCATTTTCTGGCCGGCTTGGGCATTTTTCGATATTGAGCTGAATTCTGGGCATAAATAATAATTTGTATTAACTTTGGATATTAATAAAAATGTCGGCTTCTGCCCGGTTTCTTTCAAAAAAAAAAAATTTGTGTAAATTTAAAAATTACAAACATTTTGGATTATACTGTTCAAACAATATTGAAAGAACCAAAGTTGTTTCAAATTCTATTTAGATTACATACACCGTTCCAAGACCATCATTTATTTTAATACATAAAGAAAATTATGTGTTATGATTCTTTTTTTTTTTTTCATTTAAAGAATACATATTTGACATATAATATTGAGTGTCCTCGATCTAAATTTTTTAGTTCCGTCATTGGAGAGTCAATCTCTCCTCTATTTACTTTTTTCTAGACTGATCAGGGGCGGATTTAGAATTTCAGGCAAAAAAATAACAAATTGGATTTAAATAGCTAATTGAGTTCAAACACAATAGCTAATCATGTTCAAACGCATTAGCTAATCGGGTACTAGATAAAAAATAATGCTCTAACTTATAATTTTCAATGCTCTGGTTTCTAATTTCAAATACTCTAACTTCTAATTTTAATTTTAACCCTAAAGTTAACTCTAATTACAAATCAGAATTTCAAACGGGAGACAAATAAAATTTCAAAAGGGGAGATGAGACAAAGATGGTCCAGACCCATAAATTTCCATAAAAATTCAAAATCCAATGCGAGAGGAGTTGTCCCCCGCATTCCTACTGATCCAGGACGGTTAAAAACAAAATAAAACAATTAATAATTATCTGTATTAATTTTGGATAGTGGTTTACTAATTTAGGATTGTTGTTAAAAGATTGGGTGAACATGAATGAAGAAGAATGTATGAAGACGGGTTGTATGTTTAGGTAAAAGACTTTTATATAAAGGAGTAAAAATGAAAATGTAAGAGCAGAAAAAGAAAGAAGAAAAAAAGCGAAAAAAAAGAAAACCAATAATGTCTTCTATTTTTGGAGAGAAGAAATATTTTATTTGTGTGAAAGTTGTTAAATTCTTATTACTCTCGTACGGATCAAGTTTTGTATCATAGCTTTTGTTGAATGCAAGAATCCATCAAAGCATCATATGACAAGATGCCGACAGTGTTACCCTCAAGACCGCAAGTTGTCTTCCACAGAGATCTCAAACCATATCGAGACCGAGGCTTATGCGCGCGCTTGCAGTCTTGAGGGTACCACTGTCGCATCTTGTCATATGATCTTTGATAGATTCTCGCATTCAACAAAAACTCTGATATCAAAAACATGATCCATATGAGAGTAATAAGAACTTGACAACTTTCACATAAATCAATATTAAATTTTTTTTTCTTTCTCCAAAAATAGAAAGCATAATTAGTTTTCTTGTTTTTTTCTCTGTTTTTTTTTTCTGCTCTTACATTTTCATTTTCACTCATTTATATAGTTAAAGGAGAGTCTTTTATCTCAACATACAAACTGTCTCAATACATCTTCGTTCAAGTTTATCTAATCTTTTAACAACCATTCTATATTAGTAAACCACTGTCTAAAATTAATACATATAGTTATTAATTGTTTTTATTTTGTTTTTAACAATCCCGGATCACTTATTGGCCCGCTCCTAAAACTAATGACAGTGCATAAAAAAAATAATAGAAATAAAAAGTAGTGAACTCGCAGGGATAAAATGTGCTAAAAATAAAAATAATTCAAACCTACTTAAATTATAGATGTCCCATTTTAAAATTTGTGTAAATTCACATTGAACAACTCATATCTAACTTGATAAAATATTTTACCAGATCTGAACTCTTAGACGAGTGGCAGATATGTAATGTGTACTAGGAGTGGCAAAAAAGCTCGTAGCTCGAACGTGACTCGCACCTAACTCGCTCGCTAACAGCTCGTTCGTTACCGGACCGAATTGTTTACAAGCCAGCTCACCACTAGCTCAGTCCATAATTAACGAGTTCAAGCTGGAGCCTAGCTTGCTCGCCAGCTCGGTTAGGCATCAACATGTGAATTTGTATTAATTTGTGTGCATTTTATATTGTCTAGCTCGGTCCAAAAAGTTTGTAAAATTTATTTTCTTCTTAAAACAAGATCCAGCCAGACCCAGCAAGCCAGCTCGTCAACTCGCGAGCTAGCTTGGTCCAGCTAGTGACAATTTCAAGTTGAGATTTCAGCTCAGACCTCTAAAGTCAGCTCGCTCGTGACTCAGACGAGCCATGCAGCTCATACGAGTTCAAGCTGAACCCAGTTCGTTGTCACCTCTATTGTGGACAATGGCGGACCTATGATAAAGAAATATGATTCAATTGACCCCTTAATATTTTTTTTCAATTTTTTTGTATATGTATCTTACTGTCTATATAGTTTAGAGCAAAATGCTATGGATAGTGTAAAATTGACTACATTTGCAACATGAAAATTTTTATATGATTGATCTCATTCATATTTGACCCTCATAGTTTAAAAGTCTCATTTTGCTCCTGAATATGAGTACTTGAGAATTGACCTTGTTTGATTTGAGATATAGGGACGCATTTTTTTTTTTTTTTTGAAATACAGCGTTAAGTTAAACCGCATGATTATTGGTAATAGGTAATAGGCAATAGGCATTATGTTGCTTCAGACTTAAAATAAAATAATAAAGATGTTTATTCAGACCACTAACCACTAGCATCCACAATTTTTTTAGCATAGCAATTAAAAGGTCTAAAACACACATTTATTGTTCATTCAATAAAAGAAGTCTTTTTCCAGATGACTAGAAACTATCAAGTCGTACTGTCTACAAACAATGTAGGATTCAAAAATTAAATAACAAAAAAAGAAAGTTCATTAGCACGCGAGAAAACAAAGATAGAGCACATAACATAAGCATGGTTGGTATGGCTGGTATGGCTGGAATGAATTAGACGTGCATTAATGGATTTATTCCTGTCAAGAATCAATCATTTTCTGAAATATTATTGCGTGTGTGGCCATCTTTGATTGGGTGACACAGGATGAAAGGAATGACCACTGTAGTAGTACCTCATTTTGACATTGGCCTAGTGCCTTTGCCTCGTCATTGCTTAGTTGGTAGACACTACACAGCTTCAGCTTCACAGGAACGATTTTTTCTGGATTTAATATTTCTCCCTCCGTGTAGTCATTCGTGTAGAGTACTAGAGATAAAGATATAGAACAAATTCATTCGGACAGGATACAATTTCTTTCAAAAGAAGTTGAATTTAAAAAAAAAAAAGGAAAATTAAAATGATTGGAATTAGCGCATATATCGAATTGTTTTGTTCAACATGGAAAACAAAAAAAAATAAGAAAATTAAATATCACATGGCTTGCCATTTAAAATATTACAAGTTACATAGTTTCTTCCTAAATTTTCCATAAACTTAATGATTTTAGTTGAAGTGTTGAAATAAATTTAACACGATTATAAAATTGCATTGAGGGAAAGTCATGCGCGTTATTGTTGCAACACATTAATCAACAAGCAGCATTTACTTAGGTTAATTCTCCGACCAAAAAACAACTTGTTTTGAAGATATATGAATTCCTATTTTATATAAATTGAGGAAAATCCGGAAGCATGTCTTGATCGATAAATTATAACTCATTTCATTGGTTGTGAGGGAACTGATATTGATCGATAAATTAGATTAAATGATATAATATAATTTAAAATCGTAATTAAATGACCAAATATATATCCTTACATATGCCAGTTAAGTTCTACAAAAAATATTGGCAAAATTTATAAGAAGTTTGGGTCATTATTAGTTTAGCCTCATATTGGTGTCAATAAAAGAATGAATCCTTTTTAAAATTCTAATTGATTTAAAACTAATTTTTGGTCTAGTGACAGACACATAGTCTTTATGTGAGAAGCTATGAGTTCGAAATTCGAATGAAGAAAATTATTTGTGGTAAAAATAAAGGTATTAAATAGTTGAATAGTTTGACCTCCAACTTTTACTAAAAAAAATTTATAATTGATAATACCTCTTAATGTTCCAGATTTATTATTGTAAATAGTTCTAGAAGATTTAACGGAGGGAAGAGGGGTAGGGCAGTCCGGATCCTATGAAATGTGCTTGGAGATCAAATTTTATATTTTTTTACTATTTTTTTAGATGGGTACAAAATCACTGTTTTCAGATAATTCTGGACCATCCAAAATAGTGATTTTGTACCTATCTACAAAAATAGTAAAAAAATCCCAAAAAAAAATATAAAATTTGGTCTCCAAGCACATTTTAATATGGAGATCATGTTAAGCAGTTCAGATCGACTATTTGGACTTTGAAATTGCAAAAAATGACTTGTTATAACTTAGGCTGAAATTATAACGTTATGACATTAGCCACACTATATATATATATATATATATATAATATATATTTATATTTGTGAAAGAAAGATGAAGATTAAGCTTTCAAATTCCATACTTATGTTATTATAACAAATAATTTCTCTTATTCAAGTTTTGAACTCTTAACCTTCCACATCAGAGGACACGTGTCTTTGCTACTAGACTAAAGCTGATTCTTGAAACTCCTTTTAATATTTGTGCAAAAAAATTAAACAATCCGAATTTAAACTCTAAATTTGAGTTACTTTAGATGATATGAATTCAGGGATAGAAGGGCCGATACCAATGCACGTAAGAACCACTCGGGTATGGAGAATGCTAATATATTTTTTTTTTTGAGTAAGGGTTAGAGGTCAAGCCATCTAACTATTTAATATCTGCAAATGATTGTTCCTTCTGAGTTTCAAACCTGCAACCTCTCATACACAGAGCATTGTCTTTGCCACTAGACCAAAAGTTGATTCTCAATACTAATAAATTTGAATCATTGCTTGTTTTAAATTTGTTACAGACTAAAAAGTGTATCTTTTGGACTGATTTATTTTGATTGCTGTTGTTAGTATACTATTTGGTCAATTTGTAATTTTGATTTTTTAAATTTGTGTAAAACTTGTAGTTTTAGCTTACCTTATTGTATCAGCATTGTTGTACCGATAAACTTATATTTTAATAGAACTGGATACTATTTATTTTAAAACAAAAACAGAAAGAAAAATATTGGCTAAAGGCTTGGTGCTATGTTAGTTAAATGAGTATATTGCAATAATATATGTAAAATTATGCATCAGTAGTAAATAAACTGACTTTATATAATACGCCACCTAGAATTTTGTAAAGAAATATACATAAGAACTAGGGTGTTCTTAAGCACACCAAGCCCCTTTGTAAACTTAATTCAAAAACCTGTCGGATTGGCTTCAAGCGACGCATCCAAATCGTTGAAACCGATCTACTTCACGAATGATGAGTTTACATGTCAAATTTATAAATTTTCAAACTAATTTAATACAAAGTAAAGCAGTCAAAAAATAATGAAAAATTAACACATTAAAATTAACTTATAAACCATCTTTTTTTGACCGCTTGACTTTATACTAAATTAGTTCAAAAAATTATAAATTTGACATGTAAACTCATCACTCGGGAAGTAGATCGGTTTCAACAGTCTGAATGTGTCGCTTGAAGCCAATCCGATAGATTTTTGAATTAAACTCACAAAGAAACTTAGTCGACATAAGAACACCCTAGTTCACTCTACATATAACAACTAACAAGTCAAAACATCATTTTATGTTCCTCATCTTATTCAGATACCCATCCGTGTGTGGATTTAATACGAATTTTCATTGGGAAAAATGTTTGGGTTCTAAATTCTATGATCGGTTGTTGCATTTTGATCTTGCGAAAACCCAAAATTCATATAATAATCTTTTGTGTATCCTCACGAGAAAAATAAAATTTTAGTATATTTCTCAATTCGAACAATTTTTCGATCAGTAAAATGAATTTATACAAGAACGTAGTGCTATTTTCAATTATAAAAAATACAATTTTTTTAAAAAGAAACAAACACTATTCATATATGTACGAAATATATTATGACCAGTGAGTGTTGTTGGAAAAAAAAAAACATTCAATTACGTCATGGAAATATTAGTTATGAAACTAATAATTATCTAAATGTTAATTTAAAATTATAATAACTAATTATTCAAAATATTAACATCTCAACAGTTCACTTCAAATATTTTTATCAGTTTTTTTCCCCACAAATTGTATGATAGAATTTTGTTTTCCTTCGAGACTTTTGAGTAAAACTTTTAAATTATGAGAATCAATCATACAAAACTTTTATGCTGCAAATATTGATTAATTTTAAAACACCCATAGCATTTTATCCTAAACTACATAGAAAATCACGTAGAAATATATTTTTTTTGGAAAAAATAGAGATTGATTGACTCCCATACCTTATTAGTACCTCCAATGCTGAAACCATCCAACTATTAATATTCACAAAAATCTCTAAGTAAGAATTCGAACCTGGTATCTTTTATCATAGAAAATATTGTCTTCTATCAAATTTGAACCTGGTAATCTAATTCTATCAAATTTTATGCACACAAAATTTTGCAGCTGTCGGGGAGACTTTAGTTTTGGAAGGCTACCTTCTGCTGTTTGAGTTTGAATCTAAACTGTTTGATCAGAATTTGAGTCAATCCGATCCATACCTATAATGCACGGGATCATTTTAAAATTTGTACTAATATATAACGAACAAACCGAATTCAAATTCAATCAGTGAGTTACCTTAGATGATATGAATTCACCTCCTTACGTAGTGGATATCATACCGGCACGGTAAGTTACGACGGTGACCACAGACATGTGACCGGTACACAAAATCAAGTGAATTATTGTGGGGGCAGCGAGGTCAACAGCAAAGGCCCGCAAGTAAAGGGATGAGTTAACAAATCACAATCACAAGTCAAAACAAACAACGAGGATTTGAGGAAGGACCATTTCCACATTACCATTATAAGAAAATATTATTTGCTTTTACAAAACATGACAAATATTCTTTGTAATTTTTCTTTCCTCCTTGTAACTCATACAATATTGAATTATGTATACTTCCGCAAAACAATATTTTTCAGATAAATGTTGAATTTGGTCACCGTTAATTTTTAATGAGTTTGAATATTGTCTTAAATTATAGAGGGAATGTTAATGGAATAAATTTATGCGTCATGTGACTTGACAAAAAGAAATTCATAAAATTAATTTTATTTGTCGCATCTACAATTAAGTATTTTTTTTTTACATTAATTTCATAATGTTCTCGTCCCTGCAATTTTAATTATGCTGAGTGCTGACTTGACAAAAAGAAATTAATTTTGAGAATTAGCAAATAAAATTCCTTTTAAAAAAAATAAGATTAGAGTCAAACTCCTAATTAATAATATAGACCATCAAATTTAAATTCAATGTTTATATTACTATATAAAAAATGATGTGTAATAAATTAATAATCCATAGTGGATTAAAAAACAGTCTGGATTAACACCTTGTTTGGATAGAGAGTAGAGGAAGGGAAGGGATATGAAGACTAGAAGGCAATGGAATGGAGTAGAAAAGAAGATTAACATATTTAATCTCTTCATATTTGAATGATTAATGAGGAAAAATAAAATTAACTTTTTTTTTTCGTCTGAATTTTTATTTGGTTAATTAAAATTTAAAAGGTTAATGAGAAACTTGATGGTTGTTGTAGATTTGTGACAAAGAAACTTGAATGAGAATTATATAGGTAAGATATAGAGTTGGACATTTGTGTCATTTTTTAAAAAATTATTTGCAACAAAATTTATTTCCATCCATTACACCTTAAATCAGAAAGAAAATCAATTCTATTAATTATTATCATGCAATGTTAAACTTTTCACCTCTTATACTCTTCTTCTCCGATATAATTTTGTCAACCAAACACGATTCGAGAGAAATGTTTATTTTCCTTCCATTTCCTCCCTTCCTCTACTCTCCATCCAAATAAAATAGAAACAATCTAGATTAAAGAAATATAAAATCTAGTACAAGATATATAAAATCTTATCTAAACTCTTCTCTACGTAATAAATTGCGTAAGAGATACGTATCAAATAAAATAATCACACAATATATAATTGTAATCTCGGAGCTTTGAGCATGAATTAATTATATACTGGAACATTTGCCGTTTATATAAAAATAAGGAAATTGGAATACAAGAATCTCCCACAGAGATGTGTGTAGAACTAATGTGTTCTTTAGTTCATCAAATTCGTTGATAAACTTAACTCTAAAATTTATCGAATTAACGAAATGAAGATTGATCATATTTTTGTTAAACTAACCTGAGCTTGCAGACTCATATATAACACAGCATGCATTTAACTTACTATATGTTAAGTATTTGTTTGATCGTTTGAGCCTAAATTTTTTGAAGATATGTTATTTTTTAATTTGAATAGAGGTGAGAAAATACAGAAATTTGTTTAATATTTTTTTTAATAAAATCCTACATTATAAAATAATCAAGTACACATTTTAATAATGAATCTGAAATATGTTATAATTGTATACTGTAGTAAATAAACATACATTATTTAATACCAAAGCATGCATTGTAAATCACACAACATCCAAATCACATTTAAAAGAGGTATGAAAAGTTAAAAGTGTGGGTTGTTTAAGAAGCATGTTCATACAGTGCTTATCAAATAATTTATCCTGTTGCGTTCAGACAAAAAAATATCTATATATATACAGAATAGTTGTGCAAGGCGACAAAAAATAATGCTTCCACAGTGATTCACTTTTGTCTTGATTTCAAGTGTCTGCAAAGATATAAATAAGCAAAACAAATTAAAACCACAAAAAACCACCTCAACAACCACCTCTAACACAGCACCTGATGGGTGCTCAAACAACCACCTAAAAAAACAGAGGTGACTTTGTTGAATTGTGCCATAATCTACTTGTTTGTTTGATTAGATTTGTCAAACATATATTTGTTGAATTTTACAGTTTCGTATCTTGAGATATTATGCAGGTTCATAATAACGATATGAATTGCTAAAATACACATTAAGGATATATAATGAATTGCAATATTAATCAATAATAAGTCATGAAGAATAAAACATTGAAGCTAGAAGCATCATCTCAAGATTAGATTTAGAAATCTGTAAAATTGGTAAAAATGCTTGAGATTGAAATAATTTACCTTAACCATTGCAACGGTCGTTACAACGGAATAAATCAATCACAGCCAAATCGATTTATTCCGTTGTGACAGCCGTTACAACGGTAAACCAGAATTTCTAGAGAATAATCGCTGTGACAACCGTTGCAACGGTTAATAGCGTTAGGATTTCTCAGCGCAACCAAACCTGTCGTCTGGGGTTAACCGTTGCAACGATTAAGGTCAGATACCTTATTTTGCTCAGCTCTCTATAAATAGAAGCAAAATCTAGGTTTGGATTATCACTCTAGCTACCCACAATTGCAAGAATTCTTTTCAGATTTAGAAAAAGTCATTGTTGCTTGTGCATACAACTTCAATATTCATACTACAATCTCAAGCATACTCAACCACAATCAATCTCTTGTAAGAAGTAGAGTGATCCTTTGGTGATCTTCTTGTTTGATTCATACATTTGAACCTTTAGTGCTCGTGAGCCATTTTCGTGCTCGGACCGTGTGACTTCCCAAGTTTTGTAAGGGCTCACCGGTTCCATCTTGTACTCCTTTCTCATTGGGTAAAGAAAGCCGCGCCATCTCGAAGGTCTCAAAGTCCCTGAAACGTAGGCGTTAGTGCCGAATTCCGTAAACAACTCTCGTGTCAAGTGTCTCTTAACTCTTCTATTTACTTTATACACACTTGCTTAGTTTAACATTATTCGAGTTTCCACGAAGAATAACTTATATACACGATAGTTAAAAAATACTTAGCTTTAAATTTTAAAAGACCCTATATTCACTTCTTTAGATGCCTTAGGGACCAACAGACTTCACATAATTACTGTCTCAGCCTTCCAGCAACCATGTCTCATGCCTTCATTTTATTTGTACTTGTTTTCAGATCCGGACCCTTCCAAATTAGAAAAATATTAAAAAATGCCAATTTAGGATAGTCTAAGCGTATATTTATTTTCAAGATAGTTACATCTATTTAATATTTGTAATATCCTTTTTACGAAACGTCTGATAGTTAGCTCTAATTTGACCTTTCAATAGATTTTTTTTTTTTTTCTGTTGATATCATAACTGTTTTTGTTTTTGTTGGATACCAAACATTTGGTACCGGTTGCAAGGCAACAAGAATAAAGTTGTAAACCTACAAAAGAAATAAAAACCATAACAAAAATCCTCAGACTTGCATCAAAATAGACACATATTTAAGCTCGCTGAACCTACAACTGATTAAAAATTTCTAGAAAATTGACCAAAATATCTTCTTTATTTAGCTAGCATCGGCCAAATCTGATACCAGTATCGTTCCTATCTTCTCTGTACCGGTCTGTGACCTTTCAATAATATTTTGAATCATTTCACACATGACTAGAGTGGAAAAAACGTGCCGCACCATGTCGTGACAAACACGTTGTGATTAAGTTAATTTTTCACGTGCTGTGTGCCGTGACTAAAATGTCAATGAGTGGTCACGGCATGTGAATAGTCACGGCACGTAAGTTACGTTGTGCCCAAACGTACTGTGACTCGCGTGATTCTTTGATCATAATTTAGGTTAGTTTATTCAAGATTCACCATTTAGTCAAGATCTAACGGTCCTAATTACCCGTGACTCGCGTGACCATGTACTGTGCCGTGACTAGATCTTTCACGTGATGTGCCGTGCCGTGCCAAATTTTCAAAAAATGATCACAGCACGCGACACGCGAGTCAAGACACGAACCGACTTCTGTGTCATTCTGTGACGGAGCCAGCTCCGCCGTGCCATTTTTCCCACTCTACTAACGACCGCATAGACATAGATGGATACAAAATTTTGAAAGTGTGGATCGATTCGTACTATGGATTTATATTTCTGCTTTCAAAATTCAAACATTCAATTCAAATTGTTCCACATGATTTTCACATGAAAATGTAATTGAAGATCAAATTTAACATTTTTTAAAATTTGTTTACTATTATTTAAATATATAAAAATCACTATTTCCGGATGGTTCAAAATCTTTAGACAAGGTGATTTTCTACCTATCTAAGAAAATAATATATTTAAAAAAAATATATAAAATTTAGTTTTCAGGTACATTTTTATATAAAATCACATCCAATAGTTTGAATTGATTATTTAAACATTGTAAATTGAAATATTAATCCATAACACAGACTGTTCTGCACTTTGCAAAGTACCGTAATCTCACTCAAATTTTAATAAATGATCATCCTTTTCTATTTTCAATTGCGTCTTACTGATCCCTATAAAATTGCACAGCACAGACATGGATGTTGTGCCATGTTGAAGCACCTCATGCGGAGTTTAGATCTTAGTCCAAAGTAATTAATAGATAACCGCATTTTAGGGAGGCCAATTTGGGTCCGATGCCCATCGGACTCAAAGTGAGTTTGATGGGTTTGATGACCGTCCGATCTGCTTTAAGATTCGTGCCCGCAACTTTCAAGTCGGCTTTAAAATTCGTGCGCACGAATATTAAAGCAGATCGGACGGTCCCGAAACCCGTCGGACCCAAGCTGCTCTCCATTTTAGGGGGTAATTCCACAAGATATGGACTGAGCTGCTCTTCAATTACAATAGTACAAGTTTATTAACTAACAATAAAGTTTCTCAAGAAATGTGATTTAAACTACATTTTGGGATCTGAGCTGCTCTTGTGTTTTGAGTCCTTTGACCATGTGTAACCTTTTTCTTCGGTGCTTCCCATCGATTTTTAATTAATATCTAATTTATTCGCAAATTAACAAATTACCCATCTCTTCTACCGAGGTAATTACTTCTAAGTCACAATTGGTTTTTGTTTATTTTGATGTATAAGTATTATCAACCCAGTGTGTACTTAACCGTAATGATAAAACAAAAAGAATTAGGATAATTTGATTTATTTATTTTCACTGTGATTAATTTATTTAAGCATGTAATCCACAATAATTATAAAACTATGCTCTAAAAATATCTGACAGTAATATAAATTATCTCCGTCCCTGAACGTGTCATGCACTCATGGTAGACATTATTGAACTACGATATCTAGTTATTATCTTGTTATATGCCATGGTAAGATAATACAAAAAAATAAAACAAAAGAAAACTGAATGGTGTAGCTATATTTCGTTGGAGGCATTCTGGGCCCAAGAAAAAATCCATACGAACAAATGCTATACATGAAACTACTTCATATATTTCATTGGGCCACTATTGAGGAACATAATTTTTTTTCTAATAGCTACATTTCAATTGTTGATTTAGATACAGACAAACGCTACACATGAAACTATTTCATATAGGAACATCAATTTTTTATATAGCTACATTTCAATTGTTGATTTAGATACGGACAAATGCTATACATGAAACTATTTCATATATTTCATTGGGCCACCATTGAGGAACATAAATTTTTTCTATAGCTACATTTCAATTGTTGATTAGATACGGACAAATGCTATACATGAAACTATTTCATATACCCCAAAACTATGCTCCAGCGAAAAATGACAACAAATTATATTTACAAAGGACTTTTACCCAACATTTTCGCGCTAAATTTTGCCTAATTTTCTGGAGATTAAAATGTGACGCTATTAAATAAGCTATAAGGTGCATTCTCAGGTGGTGATCCATTTGATCTCTACATGTATAGTACCGTTCTTCGAGTTTATGAGGTGGTACGTCTCGTTGATTCTCCCGTTATCTACAACATCTGATAGGGTTATATCTACATATCCCAGTGACTCCTACAAATCACATCAGAATATTTGTTAACAAAATAAATAAATAAAACCTACCAATAATCAGTGTCGGTACAGACCACTTCTCCTATTTATTAAGTTCTTTTTTTTGTGTTTAATTTTGGTTGTTAATCGGTATGGCAATATGCTTACCTTGGTACGAAACAAGCGGCCACTTTTCTTGTTCACGACTTCTATGTGAATTTTATCTTCTATTGGTGCTTTGTCTAGCGTAAATTGAAATTCCTCATCCCATCTGGGATCTCTACTTTTCTTTATAACCTATAATATTTGGAAAAAGGATGTCAGAATTACCACATCTACATTTTTAACATTAGCTATATATTAGTGAAACATTTTCATCAGAGATCCCCAGTCTTCGTACCAATTGGACATGAAACATGCTTTTCTTAGTAAGCCTACCTAGGGGTGCTTCATGTATTTTGAAATTTAGTTTAATTATTTTTTTCCTGAAGTTTTTATGCAGTTCAGCCCCCTCATGAAATATCAAATTTGTACTTGTAGCCTAGTGGTTAGAATTTTAACTTGCGGTTGTGGAGACTTGAGTTCATGTCCCAGCCATGCATTATTCATTTTATATCTCAGCACAACATATACATTACAAACAATAAAAGAGAAATACCTTTGTCTTCTTTTTCTCTCCTTTGAGAACAACCTCGACATAAGGATTATTATGTTTCTTCCCCTCGACATCCTGTGCGCTCTCTATGGTAACCAACAGCATGCCTCCAGTACTAGCACACTCATCCCCATCCTCTCCAGTTTGGACGCTACTATGTCTCTCCATTGACCACCTGTCCTCTTTAAACGGGTCAAAGGTGAGCTCCACAACTAGCTTCCCTCTGTTTTTCCGATTGTGTGCATCATTCAGGTTCAAGGATTTTAACAAGTCTAGAGTGAAGCTTGTTGTTTCATGAGGTGAGAGCAATCGAAGCGGCACCACTTGAATACCTAATTTGTCGTGCATCTTCACCTATGATGTTACATTCATGTTGTAATTTTAAAATTTGATTTCGGTAACAAATGGCACCACACCACTCAAGCACGACATCGTAATATGGTATTGCAGTCATGTATATGCATTGTTTTATTATGTCCGGTATGTGCAATTATGTCTCGATTTAAAATTCAATATCATTGGTAAGGGGGAAAAAGTAACAAAAGAACAAAAACAAGCAAAAGGCACATAAAACTTTGATGGATATACAAACAATTAAGAACACTAGTGTCCAAAAGAAGACATACAAGAGCATAGATAAAAAAAAAAATAATAACAGAATTAAGGAATATTGAAATGAATTAATTTTTAGATAGACAAATGAATGAAAAAACAAATACCTTTTCCCAGTCGAAAACGTGAAGCTCAAGAACCTGGGTTTGGGGGTCCTTCACAACAAATTTGAAATTTTCATTCCATTCAGGGTTCAAATTGCACATTTTTATAGAAGTCCTCTTTGACAGTAGCCTCTCTCCACTAAGTTTGAGCTTGACATAAGGATCTGATTTCCCAATTAGATCCATTTTTAATAAATCCATCGCACGGACAACCTTTACTCTTAGTATGCCCACCGGTCTTTTTGTAGCTCCACTAAAATTGAAGGTTTAATCAAAAGATCATGTAGACAAAGAGACTAATCAAATGATAATATGAATTTAAAAAATCTGGAAAATGTAATAACCAGTTGATCACAATTTAAATTAACAAATTATACAGCAGGAAAAATAAATAAAAAGTACAACCCTAAAAAAAAAACAAGGTAGTCTTAAGTCACGTCAAAGAAAAAGTAAAGTACTTAATACATATATTAACCTTGAGGCTTCCAAAATTGGTAATTCAAGAACTTGTGGCCAGTGGTACATAATAGCTATTTGTTTTGCCACCATATCCTGTTAACAGATCGCACAAAAGGAAATGCAACTTAATTAGTATAAATTTATATATGTATTGATCTCTGTGTTCCTTTATCAAGAAAAATATTGCCAATACCAGAACAAAATGATGCAAGCCGGGTATAGCCATGAGATCTCCATTCAGTAGCTTGAATCCAAAATCGACTTTTGGCTGGAAAAATGCAAATTTACTAATTACAAATAAGGAATATATTTGATTTTACTCTCTTTTAATCAAACCAACACTGGAGACATCCCTCTGCTGTCTTCTTGGAAATAAAATTTGCAATCTTCATTGCACATTTTGGAATTTTGCGAATATGGTGGCATCAAAGGGGAGCATGGGATGTATCCAGTTTATTATTGATTATAAATTATCTAAATCTGAGGATGAAAAGAAAAATTCATCTTGCTTTAGTTAAAATACCTATTACCTTCTCCATCAGAGATATATTAATGCTAGCGAAACAAGGGAAGGTTGGTACAAGTGGCTTCAGTGTTAGACGTGGAACCAATGATAGTTGCAAATCTATGAGCTAAGTACCAAAAACATGTAAAAAAGTGATACAACCTCAAATTTGTTGAATATGTACAAAATTTAAATTTTTTAAAAATAACCTGAGCTGAAAATTTGAAATGAAAAAGCTTAAGATCCACAACAATGTTTGCATTGCCAGCCCAACGAATTACTGGCTCAATTACTAACTCTTTATCTTGAATTTCATATACTTTGATTCCTATTAGACAAAAATAAAAACAGAGCTCATCATAGAAGGATATTTAGCAGCTGTCATGAATACATGTACTAATTACATATGAATCAAATTATATACAACTACTGCAATGAATGTTTCTCATATTATCACCATAAAAGATAAACAGGAAAAAAATTATATTTCCCTAGAGGATTAGAGCAAGTTTATTACTGATCAGTACTAATTAGTTATTAGTCCCAAGTCTAATGGTACCCCAGCAAACCATTGAAAGTGCAACACCCGTGTTAAATTTGGAGATGAAACAAACCTTGAAAAATAAGAGGAAGAGTGCCAAGTGTAAGAGTTTCAAATTCGACGGATTCAATTCCATATTTTCCAATATATTGGTCAAATATGGGCTTTGTTGTGCTTCTTATTGTGTTGCATATTGCCTATACAACATAAAGGTACGTTCAGCGTAGTTTTACTTAAAGAGTCTAAGAGATGTACTGGCTGGTTTGTATTGGTAACAAGCCATCTCCAATGAAACAAAAACGAAAATGTATATGACCAAATAATACATGTCATCTTCAATACTGATAATTGAGAATGTTACTGTTTAATATGGCATCAATGCCAACCTTGATAACATATGCTTATCTATGAACAATAGCCATAAGGAAAATAAGAGGAAAGAAGAGAACCTTATCCAAGTAAGGCCACATATCATGTAGAATCTTATTCAGCCAATCAATCTGGAAATGTAAATGAAAAAGAAAATCTAAAAAATTAAATTTCAGGTATTGTATTGTGACTTAAAACTTGGGTGCCTAGGTGATCAGCGAAAAAGAAAAAATAATCATAATGTCACACCCGTACCCTTTCATAATCTGGATTCTTTATCCACAAAGGAATCTCCGGCAGAAATTCATTGAATGATTTTGTATCCATATCACGTAGCTGTTTAGTTTTTGGTTCCTGAAAGATATCATGGCACAAAATTAAAAAAAATTGAAACAAAAAATTGTAAAATACACCCAAAGGTTTTGGATTTAAACGATACAAGTCATGACTAGATTCGGTCCAGATGCTCTGCACCCAGTAAGGTGCCGATTGATGTGGTAATAGTATCCACTCATACAATATGGTAAAGAACACACAGAGAAACTTGTAAATTATACAGTACAACCCTGCAGGTAAACATAAAGAATATTCTGAAAATTCAATCTATTTATATATATATATATATTTTGGTTTCAATAGTTCAATCAATTACGTGTATTCGGAATAGAAGAACACGGTTTTTTTATAGATAATCATCGCATATCAAGATAGGCTTTTGTACAGCAAAATATTCAACAAGTTCACATGCTTCCGTTACAATTTGTAAAGAAAACACTTAAGGTGGAAAAAGTCCAGACATTGCCTTTATTATTGGATGAGAAACTCTTAAAACCCTTTGCAAAGAAAACATATCAATTTACTAAAAAATGTGGACTTCGACAGAAACAGAGAATAATTATATCAAGTCAACAATAAAGGACAGCTCACCAAACTAATACGAGAAATATAAAAACCAAAAGCATATTCTGTAGTACAAAGAAAATCATTTTAAACAACAAAGTGGTGTGTTCAAAAGAAATGTCAAGAGGAAATATACAAGATGTAAATACAGCAGCTGGGCACAGAACTTTTCTTAAAAATATTAAATTATAAGGATTAGCTCCCTGAAATTTTGAGAACTGGAGATGTGCCAGAACCATTAAGAAAATCAAACATTGGCGCTTCATGATAGAAATGTCATCAATTTAAATATGGACTGTTGAATTTCAAAGTCAAACTTAAGCTGGGAAAGAAAACTGTGGCAGCAAATCTCGTCATTTTTGTTAGTATGATCCTATGATGG
This sequence comes from Carex parvula, assembly GCA_025461045.1. Classification (NCBI taxonomy): domain Eukaryota; kingdom Viridiplantae; phylum Streptophyta; class Magnoliopsida; order Poales; family Cyperaceae; genus Carex; species Carex parvula. The sequence continues at coordinate 187,393 of JAJGRW010001276.1, forward strand.
AAATGTCACCTATATATGGGAGTTATATAATAGTAATACTATAACAACTCAAAAGTAAAGTTGGATTCACAATCCAAAAGAGTGCAAACTGTATGTTCCAGAAATGAAGTGTGCAAATTGCTTCTCTTGTAAACTGAAATTGACACCCTGTATTGGAACTACATGTGAAGTAAGTACCAGAACTGAATACTTTAAAAATTTCTTAACCGAATTCTAAAATGTTAATACCATTGTTTTTTGGGTTCTATTGCAAAATCCATATTTTTCAAGGTCTCCGCACAAGCTCTCTCTTGTCAACAAAAGAAAGCAAATTTCATCTAATAATATATGCAAAAAAGAATATGATTAATGTAAATAAAACGAAAATGCAAATTCGCAGACTCACCTTCACACCTCTCGGCTGGGGATAGATGTAGAAGAAATAACCGATGAGCATGCCGACTGAAACCCCAAACCCGAATCCGATAAGGCTCAATAGTGTGCTCACGAATCCCATTTCCTATGAAGTGCGTGTGCAAGTGCAACTGCAGCTGCATGGAATTGATCGAGAGAATAAGGGGAGAGAAATTTAATTCGGAGCTTTGTAATGGCAATGAGAGAGAAAAAGAAAGAGATGCCGCATCCGAAGGCAAATTGACATCCAAAAAAAATTAATAAGATAGACCAGTTGTACGTACCAAGTGGAGGTTTTGCTTTGGTTCGTGCAGGGGATTGGTGATTAGTATCGAGTTATGAGATAGGAATAGACCGGGTTCACATTAAGGAAATGGAAATTGGAAACAAAGTTGGCCCGTGAAAAATATAATTTCCTACCTAATTAAGGAACTGTACTTAAATAAAAGAAGACCGTCCTTCCTTGGAGAATTATTAAGGCACATAAATAGACTAGGTTTATGAATTTAATGTACAAACTACAAAGAATCATCTCTGGCCGTAGCAAGACATGAATTGAGCACTTATAATGAAATTTGTCCAAATTATTTATATAGGATTATTATGGAATTCAAACTTTGTTAACACTTGTTATATACAAGCTTAACACTATACACTTCCATAACAGGCGATGAATTATATTCCAACTTAACAAATGCTTCATGCTTTATTCGTGCTCTTCAAAGTCTAAATGGTCGATCTGAACTGCTCAATATGATCTTCATAATAAAATGTGTCTCAAGATCAAATTTAATGTTTTTTGAAAATGTTTTATATATTTTTAGATAGGTATAAAATTATAGTTTTTTAGAAAATTCCGAACTATTAAAAAATAATAATTTTGTACCTATCTAAAAAAATGTAAAAAATTCAAAAAAAATATAAATTTGATCTTCAAGCACATTTTAATATGAAGATCATGTTGAACTGCTCAGATCGACTGTTTGAATTAAAAAAAAAATATGAAGATAAAAATGCGAGACACGAGCTTTTTAAATAAAAATAAAGCTTTATATGACTAGAGCAGATACGTTTACGTTAATTAAATTAGCACTTATTAACATACTATTTAAAATTAAATTTGATGAAGAGATGAAGATGTGGGCAAAGATAAGGAATTAAGATCCACTGCAATACCTGAGTGAATAGAATGAGATCTGAGTCGTCAGGTTTAATCTGGCACGATTCTCAAAACAAACCCCTTATATTTAAATAGGCATTGAAGTTCCAATTGTTCGACTGGAAATTAACCAGCGTACATTATACTCAGTCCGGTACCTGAGATGATACATATCTCCATTCCATTATTAAGCACGTTAGGTGTTCTAATTTGCCAACGGCTGAGATTGAAAGATGAATTTTCAGATTCAATATGAGCCCTCCAATCACATAATCTATCTTCTTTTGATTGAATGTATTTATTTTAGATGTAGAAGTCTAAATTTAGTTAACACCATATCCGCTACACAAACAGCCACAGATGTTACAATTAAAATTTAATAAACTGATCCGATCGGAAGTTTTTGTCGCTTGAAAAGTCGAAAGTTTTTTCGCATAACTGATCGGAAGTTTTAGAAGAGACGCTACAAGACGATACAACCCTTCCTCCTCCTTCCTGTACGATCGATCCTTCCTTCTTCTACCTCTTGTTCGACAGTACAACAATTTGTACACTTCCGCCTCTTATTTCTTTCCATTATTTAAATTTTATTTATTTCCATTACCTTTCGTTGCTTTTTCTCTTTTTCAATCTTTCGTTCTTAAAATTGAGGTGCTTCAATTGCGCATCTGCAAGCTTTTTTCGTTGCTTTCCCTCTTTTTCAAATTGAGGTGCTTCAATTGCGCATTGTTGATTTCGTTCTTAAAATTGAGGTGCTTCAATTGAGATGCAAGCTTGTTTCTTTCTTAGATATTCCCTAGATGTTTTCAATTATTTCTTAGATATTCCTCACAAGAGGATGGTTAGGTGATATCCAATGCCTGTTTTGCCATGGGATTGAAACAATTGATCATTTGTTCCTTACTTGTTCTTATACCCAACAAATTTGGTTTTGGTTAGGGAAAAGCCAAACTATATTGCATACATGGGCTACATTATCAGATTTAATAGAATATGCTTATACCCTTGATACAGTACACAAAAATGGATTTCTCATTGTCATCAGTGCAGTATGCTGGTCTCTCTGGAAACATAGGAATGAAATTTGCTTTACAGGTAGCCCCCTATCTTCTGCTAGAAATTTAATCTTACTAATCAAATCCTTAATTATATATTGGTCAGGGACTATGAAGAAAAAACTCAAAGAAGCTGCTGAGGAATGGATGCCAGTCTTAGAAGATGCCATTCCACTGGCGCAGTACATGCCCCTGGAGATGGTGGTGTACCAGCCTCCAGCCTCCTCTGATGGGCCTCTCTAGTTGACTATGCAGAAATCTCACTGCACCTTTTTGCCGATAGGACACTACCCCCTCAGCCCAATACTATGTGGCTTAGTATTAGCTAATCTAGTCTTTTTTTGGTCATTAGCAGTAACTAAACGTTGGGTCTGTTATTCTCTGGATGCTTATTGTATGTGTGGTTATTGCGTGGATGTTGCACTTGCTTTACTTTGACATGGTTGTAATTATTTGATTTTCAGTAAAATGAAAATGGGCCTTGGCCTTTTTTTAAAAAAAAAAAAAAAGTTTCTTTCCCTACATCTGCATGCTTGTTTCTTTCTTACGACAAGTCGGAAGATTTTTATTTTGTTTCTTTCAATTGCTCATAAATCACGATCCCCTTTTTCTATTATTTCTTTCTTCAATTTGTTTCTTATAAGAGAACATTGTTTTTTCTCTCCGCCAAACAAAATTTTGGTTCTAAACAAAATTTCTTACATTTTTGCATTCCTTCATTACTAGGTACTGCTACATGACAACCAAAGGTGTCATGAATGTTAATTTTGAATCTCGAGTGAATGAAGATGTCACTGACAACAACTTACAATCCAATATTGTTGAGTCATCGGTCACAGTTACTATAGGAGAAGATGAGCCGAGTGGAGAAAAGGAATTTACAACAGAAATTAAACTAGAGAAGGAAGAAAATGAGACAAATGAATGGTACTTTTAATTTATGAAAGTTCAATTTAAGAAGATTTTGTCATTTGTTTTTGCTTATTGTTCATAGTCTCTTTTTTTTTTTTTTTTTTCTATTTTCAACATATGAAGATTTTGTCATCTGTGCTTATTGTTCATGGTCTGTTTATTTTTTTTGCTATTTTCACAGATTTAAGAGGAAGAAACCCTTTCCTCCATTTACTGTTCTTCATCCCTATGGATACTGCAAATGGAATTTATGTGCATGAGTTGAGCAAAAGTTTAATGTTCAGCACTATCCGTCAAAGAAAAGAATGAAGTTACTACTTGTTGATGTTGAGGTAACATTAATTTTAGAGTGAGGCTACGGTATTATGCATAGCACGGTTGGGTCCGTGCTACGGCTCAATATTTGAGTTTTCAAAATCCTAACGGTCGATCCGAACCATTCAACATGATTATAAAATGAATATGTATTTGCAAACCAAATTTTACATTTTTTCAATTTTTTTTACTATTTCTTTAGACAGGTAGAAAATCACTTGATCTGAAAATTCTGGACCATCCAAAAACAGTGATTTTCTACCTGTCTAAAAAAATAGTAAAAAAAATTGAAAAAAATGTAAAATTTGGTTTGCAAGTACATATTCATTTTATAATCATGTTGAACGGTTTGGATCGACTGTTAGAATTTTAAAAACTCAAATATTGAACCGTAGCACGGACCCAATCCGTGCTATGCATAGTACCGTAGCCTCACTATTTCTTTTATTTAAATTTATTTTCTTCATTCTTATACTTTTTGGAAGATAGACATGTATGACAAGATTGTTTCTGCTGAGATCCCTGACCCTCAAAAGTATCCAGAGCTATACAGGTTGGTTGTCAAACACATGTTGCATGGACCTTGCGGCGCTTTACAAGCAGGAGTCCTTGCATGAGAAATGAGAAGTGCAAATTTTCTTATTTGAAACAATTCTCAGAGATCACAGTTCAAGATAACAATCTTCAACTTTAAATGTAGTTATTATGTAATGGTTGATGAAGAACATTTGAACAAATAAGACAAGTGACTCTCATATTTACATGGCACATGCATTAAAACCGAATGGGTGTGTGGCTGGTACCATATGAACATAAAAAAAGCCCTAAATGACACCTCATGACAGCAAAATCTGACCTGAAACTCAAATTAAAAATACATTTGAACTGTCAAATAGAGAACTCAAAAACACACAAAATAGACCCAAACTTTGCATTCATAGGATGTTTATACTATTTGTTAGGTATTTTTGAAGTTGGCCTTTAAATCTGTGAAAATCAGCATTTTAAATGCACACTGGACATAATTGCCCCTATTCCGAACCCCATACCAGTACAAGACATGGACCTTCAACGGACCTAAGATTTTCCTAGATTATAGACTGATCTTAGACCTACATTTTCATAAAAAAGAACAAAAAAATTGTTTAGCCAATCTCCGAAAATTTAATTTTGAAATCTATCTCTCAAACACCAAAAACTGCAACTCTTATTAAAATTCAGCAGCTATCCCCTTACCAAAACACTGATTTTATATAGTTCTGAGTCCCAAATTGACCTGAAACTTTCTGAGCATGTAATTCACATGTTAGGCTACATTTACATATAAAGAACTCAAAAAATGATGTAGCCAATTGCCCAAAATAAATTCTCAAGTCTGGTATGTCTGATGGTGATCGGTACTATTTGCGTATACTTCTTAATCATGTCAGAGGTCCAACTTCATTTGTAGATCTTTTGACAATTCATGGAGTTCTACACAATAGTTTTCGAGCATCGGCTGAAGCTGGAGGTCTCATAGAGGAAGATAATAGTATATCGAACTGTCTCTCAGAAGCCGCTAATTTTCAATTTCCTTCTGCTCTTAGAAGATTGTTTGCAACCATATTGGTCTATTGTGAGCCGGGGAATGTTCGAGCCTTGTGGAATGAACACTTTGATAAAATTTCTGAAGACTATCAAAGGGAGGACAATTCTTTCGAATTGGTACAGCAGATGGTTCTAAAGAGCATTGATGATTCTTACAATCAATGGGCAGGATCGTGAAAATGTATGATCTACCAGAGCTAAGTCAACTAGGTGATTTAAATGTCAACGAATTTCGTGAGGTGGCTGATGAGATGGTAATAATGGTTGATGAAGAACATTTGCACTTGTGTGACTCTCTAAACCCTGAACAATTGGCCGCATTCAATGAGATTATGCAGTGTGTTATCGATAAGAAAAGTAGAGTTTTCTTTATTGATGGACCGGGCGGAACCAGTAATTTTACTCTCTTTAACTTCAAGTATATTATGATACAAACTAAGCCTTGAATTTTTATTTAGCTTAGCTTTTTATTTTTATTTTCCTTCACTATTTATTGGTACCGTGTATGTAGCATATGTTATGTATCGCTACTTTGTCTTTTATTTTGTTTAGCTTAGATGGAAGAACTAATGTTATGTATAACTTTATTTTATGATTAACACATGCCTAAGGGTTTTTTTCTAAAAAAAAACGATAAATACTTCTTTTTTTATAATAAACTATTTATTGAACTAAAGTGTGTTTCACCTATTTCATAGGTAAAACGTATCTATACAAAGCATTACTAGCTAAAGTGCGTTCCATGAATCTTATTGCACTGGCAACTGCTTCGTCAGTATCTGCAACAAATAGCATCCCAAGAGGAAGAACTGCACATTCTAGATTTAAAATTCCCTTAAAAATTGAGAACAACTATGTTTGCAATATCAAGAAGCAAAGTGGAATTGCACAATTATTGTGAATAGCAACTTTGATCATATGGGATGAAGCATCAATGACAAAGCGACAAGCAATTGAAGCACTCAATAGAACAATGCAAGATATAATTGAAGAAAATTTACCCTTTGGAGGGAAGATCATGGTTTTCGGAGGTGATTTCAGAGGTAATTAATTAGTTATTTTTTCATGTCCAGTATAGGATCTGTACATCTACTGAATCTAATTGTTGATCCCAAGTTCAAAGTTCAGTCAGAAATTAAATCGCAAGAGAGGATTGTATGCTGAAAATTGTAAGCACTTTTACATGCTTAGAAAATAAGAAATATGCTATACATGTCTTTTGTACCTAAAACTTTACATAGACTCCATAAGTCTATAAACTAGAACTCGAACAAACAATAACCCAAGAGAAATCATAGGGATAAATGGTGACATAATTACCCTTAGCTTACTGGCCAAATTGAAATATCTTGTCACTTTGCTGATTAATTAGAACCAAGGACCTAAGTGTAAAATTCCAAATTCATCTATCTAAACTCCAAAATCATATACCTACATGCCAAAACCAAATTTGAACCATCTCGAACAGATCTACAAATGATCAGAAAAGATATCTACATGACTTATATACACCCTTCATTGATGAAAATATGAATTGAATATGAAATGACTCAAATCAAATCTTGTAGTACCACTGCACCTGTGCTATGCATTTTCCGTAAGAACCACTTCAAAAATAAATTATCTCATACACGTAATTTATATAATTATATTAGGTGCTCCCAGTTGTTAGGCGTGGTACAAGAGCTCAAATTGTTGATTCCAGTCTACGGAAATTGATGTCCCAGGAGTGTATACAAAAAATATAGTTTACCGGGAGGTCTTGAGTGAGGAATAAGGTATGACGAACCTAATTAATTTAATATTTCTAATTTTATGATATGTTTTTAATTTGAGCAATTATAATCTACTTCTCAACAAATGATTGTTCATTTTCAGAAATATTGGACTATATCGAAGAGAATCACACTGACAAGGATACTTCAATAACTTTTTCATGTTATATTTGATCATTTTTATCATTTGTTGTTGTTTCCTTTACAATTATTTATTATTTGGATCTCTGTTTTATTTTAATTTGTGTTTTTTATTTTCATTTAAATATATTTTTTCTTAATTTTGTTTGAATGTCAGTAAAAATATCTCTTTATATTCTATTCAATCTTATAATATGTCCCCGTCGCAACGCACGGGCACGATACTAGTTCAAAGATAAGAGGGTGCGGAGGGAAGAGTCTAGATCCCATGAAGTAACTCAAATTTTAAGTTTGGATTTAGACCATCCGATCAAAATCGGAATCAATCTGGTCCAAAATGGAATGCACATAGTCGCTTTAATGTTCGTGTCAAAGCAGAACGGGTCTGTATTGAAACTCAGAATTTTGAGTTACCTTAGGAGATATGACTTCTAAAGGGAATAAACGTGCAGGGTTTTTTTTATAATTGTCGTACACTAAAATTTAGTTCATAATCAGTTTTGAAACATGAAATGAAAACACATGACAGTGATTTCCTTTTCATCAATCCCTCTGTTCTTCTTAATTGAGTTAGTTATGGATTAATACATTTGGCGATTTGATTGAGAAGAGATATTGTGATTTAATTAAATATTCTGATAGAAGATATTAAGTTGTAGGCGGGACTTGTGATCCTGTTAATATAAATTCCTTTGAATTTGACAAAAAAAATAACATTAGGTACGCCTGCATGCAATGCAAATAATAGATCTAGTTTGTTGTCAGAAAAAAGAAACAAAAAGTAAATATACATTAGTTTCAAACAAGATAGTATCAATATAATTAATAACTCTTTAGTACATAAACATCTATGAATATTTGCTCAATTAATAGTAGATCACAATTTGATGCACATGTAAGCTGCGTATAACAACCATACATTATATTTGTAAATATTTTTGTTTTAACTATTTTTTTTTCCAATATTCTAATTTAAAATATTCATAAAAAATCCTTTGTCAATTTTTTAAATATGCGAATTATTCATCTAACTACTTGTGACGAAGACCAAACTGATTCGGACTCAGACTCAGTACGGATTAGTTGTTTTCAATCTTTTTGAATGATTAGGCACAAGTCTTAAGAAATGGTCCCACGGGTCCAACTAGTTCATCATTTTCTACGATGATTAATTGCATCATTAAATTATGTTGTGTCTTCTATGAAACTTTATTATGTTACTATTTTCTAAGTTTAATTATTTAAATTTTCTAAGTTGTTTTAATCATGTTAGAGTTTTCAAGAATTGATTAGAACTTCTAAGTTCATCATGTGTTGTTAATTCATAAGTTGTCAATTTAGTTTTTCTAAGTTAATTATTATATGATGATTGTATTATAAGTAGATATGACATGTCGTCTTCTTTTTAGACTTTAATAATATATAAAATATTTTATATCTTCTCTCCTGTGATTTCTCTTCTTTATCTAAATTCTCTTTTTGTTGTTCAATATCTTACTAAACCAATCATGACCTGCACACATAAAGTGGAGTTCGGAACGTGGTGTCGTCAACTTTTTAGCTCTTTAATTTTGAAGCCTATACTATTCTCATAAATGCATAAGAAGTTGATTATATATTTCTGAGAATTTAAAGGTAGATAATAAAATGGGTAAGATTTGCAATACTTCCTAAGAAGCCCCCTACCGGTGTTAACTATAGTTTTAGGCCGGGTCTATCTATATTTTCCTTTGCCTTCGAAATCAACCGCCAAAAGGTCCACATCGCTTACGCCTCGTTTTGTTCAACCGTCTCCACCCTCTCGTTAGCTTACAGATTTCGTCGTGGTATTCCACTCAAAGTCAAAGCAAAAGAAAAATAAAAAACAAAGACAGAATGAAGAATTGATCTCAGAAAATATTTATTTGGCATCTTTCTAGAAACATCAAGAATATATCCTACACTTTTATTCTATACAAGACACCACTTGTTGAAGGAACCTGCTTTAGGCCTAAAGAATGCTTGCTTCTCTTAGACTCTCTGCAATATTATTAAATCGGCTCACCGAATAATTAATTTATAAACAATTCATTAACAAACGCCAGCAAAGAAGTCTCGATCGAATCACAACTTTTCATGAGGAATAATTGTAGTGAGAAAAATAAAATAAAAAAATGGAAAATCGAATCATAAATTCGGACAATTTCAATGAAATTCATTGAGAAATGGAAGCTTAAATTATATTCTTATTATAAATTGAAATAAAGAAATGGAAGCTGATATGAGTACTCACACTGTACCCGTACCTTAACTGTCATATTTCTGACAATCTGTGAGGAATTTTGCGAATCTAAAACCACAAACATTTTCTACGTAATTTTCTCTTAATGAGATCCATGATGACATACTTTCGGACTCGTCATCACGCAAGTATTTATACCTATACTTGCAAATATTTTTTTACATATGACACTGGATTACATTTGAAAGTATTAATATTAAGTATTGTATATTTATACCTATAAGGTCAATTATTTTTGTTAGAGGAAAGTTGACGCCGAGACTATTAGGGAATGTTGATGGGGGGTTACGAGGTCCCTACTACTCATTAGAGGAAGGCTGACGCGGAAACGATTAGGGGACTGGAAAAGGGGATGATCATATCAATATCAAGTTACACATGCAAGTATTATTTATATCTTATTTTGCAAGTATTAATATTTTATGTTTCAAGTATTTATACCTATGAAGGTTGACGTGGAGACGAATGTAGAGACTGAAAAATGAGGGCCATAGTACAACCTTTCTTTAATTAGTGGGGACCATAGTACAACATTTCTCTATTGTTGCTACGGGTACATTGCGGGTACTGAAGTGGGGAGATTGAAATAATTATTCTAAAGAAAAATGAATAATATAGAGAGAATGTATAAAGAATAACTCTTTTTTTTTATTAATATATATGTTTTCATATCTAATATAAAATTATAAAATTTTTATTTATAGATTGAAAATTGTAAATGAAAAACTATCTAAATTAATTTAATTAATAAATGTAAAGAAGAATAAAAATGAGAGTTGCAAAATAAACATTTATTTATTATTTATTCATTACGATTCTAAATTTTTTTAGGAAGGTATGGTCTTTTTTTCCCTAAATCACAAACTTATCGAATTATCGATACCCACTTCATATTGGAGAATTTAAAAACAAAAGAACTTTAAGACGCTGACACTTAAATTTATGATAAAATTACGACGGTGTTTGACTATGGCTGTTCTACTGGGCTATACCTTCAGCCAATGGAGTCCCCTAGTGGATGCCACCATTAGAATACCCAAGTTCAAGGTGCTCATTGACATCAGAGGGGTGCCACCAAGCTGCTGTAGAGAAAGTGCCATTAGCCGAGCAATTGGATCGTTCGGGATATACCTCGGTTCGGTGGACCAGGATCTCAATGAAGACTTAGCGGTGTGGACGGCTGCCGTGGCAACGCATGACCTGGAAAGGATACCCCATGAAATCATTTTTGTTGAAGGTGGCTTAGAAACGCCCGTCGAGGTGTACATCAGAACTTGGCGTGTCAAGCCGGCATATTCGGAGAACGACATCCCCAAACCAACAAAAGAATACACTTCCCCCCCTTCCCCTGAGCCGCAGGAGCTTTTTTCTTCGAGTGGTGAAAACTCCCCTGAGAAGGAACCAACTGTTCAGCTACCAGTGCGCGTGCTTCATCTACTATGCCTGGACCATAACCAAGCTGGTATACCTGTTGAGTTGAGAGATATCCTCAGTAATCTGGCGGCGGAGGAACAGTCACCATCTCCTCCATTGACGGCTCCAAGACCACCAGTCAACGGCAACTTGCAGACTTCCCTACCACCTTCTAATCGGGCGGCACAGCGGCCAACCGGTGAGGCGGGTCATACTGCGGAGATGCCTCTGGTTTCACCCGATATTCCAGATCCAGTGCCACACAAAATCTTGGTGATAGCGACAAATTCTCCCCAGGCGGGTACTGGCCACGCAGAATGTCAGCACCAGAACATGGCAGTACGAAACGCTGCCACCTGGACAGCAGAAGGTTCCAAGAATCGTTCTCGGCACATGCGACAGCCTTCACAGAGTAGGGGCCAAAAGCCTCCAACTCGGGGTACCTCTAGGTGGGCTCGGTTTAATTCCGAGGGAAGGGTGGATGGCCACACGGGCCTTGGGCCCAAGCTACTCCTTAAGCACAAAAGCAGGCCTGCTGCAGCAAATACACCCAACAATGAGCATATAAATGAAGCCCAAAATCATGCCTTGGTGATTTACGATCCGGAAAAAATAGGACCAGGTGGACCCCCGACTCAGAAAAGGAAAATAGTGGCCTCTTGCTCCGTGAAACCTAAACACCCAGGTGAGTTGGTCGAAATAAACTTAGACCCACAGGGTTTTCTGCAGATCGGTGTCAACACTGAGCATCGAATGGCTATAGCAACGGCATGCGGGGCTAGCCTGGATCGGGTCACGACTGCTCTAGCTGAAGATAACGATGAAAGGCGAATCGAAAGGGAACACCATCATCAGTTAAATGAATCGCAAGCCAACCTCACCGACCCCGAGAATTTTGGGGATTTCAATTTCAGTTTTGAACCGAGCTCAAGTGATGAGTTTTCGGATCCAGATTTTTGTTAGCCGTTGCTGCTACAGGCTCAGGTTGTGGAGTACTCACTTTCAAATGATTCTCAAAAACTTCAAATTAATTTCATGGAACGTAAGGGGCCTGGGAAGTGCAGAAAAATGCATGGTGGTGAGGAAGACTCTTAGGGAAGCACGAGTGGATGTGGTTTGTCTCCAAGAGACAAAATGGAGCACTTGCGATTTTACAGATGTCTCAGGGGTACTTCCTTCCTTCTTCGAACGTCACTGTGTTACTCCCGGGCTGTTGGGGCTTCGGGCGGATGCTTAATTTCTTGGCGGCGGTGTTTCGACCTCACAACCTCATGGGCGACTAGACACTCAATTTCAGCGGTCTTGATCCATAAAAAATCGGGACAGCGATTTCTGGTAACCAACGTATATGGTCCCACCCAATCTGATAAGAAACAGGCTTTCATTCATGAACTCAAGCGCCTGGCTGATCTGGTTACCATGCCGTGGTTATTAGTAGGAGATTTTAATCTCGTCAGGTGGCTTACGGATCGTAATGGGGACATGAGGGGGATCAGCCTTATGTGTGATTTTAATGATGTCATTAGCGAAATGGAGCTACTGGATGTCCCCCTTAAAAATAGGCTCTTCACTTGGTCCAGCAAAAGACCGAGCCCCTCTTTTTCCAAAATTGACCGGGTTTTTGCATCTCCTCACTGGGCCTCTCACTACCCGCTCCTTCTCCTCACCGCTTTACAAGTGGTTGTTTCTGATCACGTGCCACTGATTCTCACCTGCAAGAAACCTCAAAAGGGTGCCAGACCCTATAGGCTTGAAAAATTCTGGTTTGGCTTCCAAGAGGTCACGCAGAAAATTAAGGAGATTTGGAATTTGCAGGGGCAAGGACAAACAAGAAGTAATGGTGATTTCTTATATAAAATGGATGTAATGCACAGGGAGTTAAGGAAATGGCATCTCGGCAACCACAGTGAGCTAGAGCTGCAGCTCCAAAATAGTACGAAGTCCATTTTATTTTTTGACCAGATTGAGGAGAAGAGGAATCTAACACCGGACGAATTCTCTCTAAGACAGAAACTAAGAGAAAGGGCTTATTTTCTCTCGTCCCTTTCTGAGACTAAATGGTGCCAAAGGGCGAGATGTCGATGGCTAGCAGAGGGAGACAACAATACTCGGTTCTTTCATGCCTTTGCCTCATCCAGGATGCGGAGGAATTCGGTGTTATCACTCAACCACAATGGTACCACCATTGCAGATCCAGAGGAAATTAAAGGAGCTTTCTTCCATCACATGAAGGAGTTGCTAGGCACAGAGGCCACTGTAGCTGATTTTGAACCGGCCACGCTCTATCAAACCGAAAACCTAGCAGGTATAGCTTCTGATTTTACTGTGCAGGAAATTCAGGTGGCAATCTCCAAATTGGCCAAAAACAAGGCGTCCGGTCCAGATGGTCTGCCAAATGAATTTGCACAACTGTATTGGCCGGAGATAAAAGAGGACGTGACAAGCATTATTTACGGGTTCATGCATGGCACCGTCAACCTCAAACCTTACAACCAAGCCAACCTCGTCATGATTCCAAAGAAGGACAGCACTCAGGGAGTGCAAGACTTTCGCCCTATTAGCATCATAAACCTAGTTCCGAAGATCATTTCTAAAATTCTGGCCACAAGGTTGTCCGGGGTGCTGCCGGGCTTGATTTCATACCGGCAAACAGCCTTTATTCGAGGGAGGCAAATCTCAGAAAATTTTGTCACAACAAGGGAAATGCTACAGCAGATCGCTCATTCTAAATGCCCGTCAGTTTTCCTCAAAATTGATTTCAAAAAGGCTTTCGACTCTATCAATTGGTCCTTCTTACTCAAGGTGATGCAGACAAGAGGTTTTCCGCCTAGATGGAATGGGTGGATCAGATCCTTACTTGAGTCAGCCACATCACGGGTAGTCATCAATGGTGAAGCGACGGATTTCTTCGTCCACAAGCGCGGTCTTCGTCAGGGGGACCCACTGTCCCCTTTACTGTTCATCTTGGCGGTCGATGTCTTGCAAAAGATGATCGGTGCAGTAAATGATACCTTACGGTCCCAAATCTCAAACAAATTGCAAGAACCCGTTATTGCCCTCCAGTATGCTAACGATACAGCCTTGCTAGCTTCAGCTGATCTAACCACAATGATTTCCTTAAAATTAACCTTGAGAATCTTCGCATCTGTTTCGGGCTTAAACATCAATTATGCCAAGAGCTCTTTCCTTCCTCTAAACCTCTCTCATGAACAAACAAGGCTGGTTAAGCTCGTGTTTGGGTGCGCACAGGCTACTCTCCCAATCAGTTACCTTGGAATGCCACTCACAACCAAAAGACCGACAAGAGGGGACTTCATGCCACTTATTGAAAAAATAGAGAAAAGACTGCAAGGTTGGCAAGGTAAACTAATTTCAAGAGGTGGTCGCCTCCAATTGATCAATTCGGTCCTGGCTTCAATACCGATTTATCACATGACCTGTTTTATACTCCCAAAATGGGTCATCAACAGAATAGATAGGATCAGGAGACGATTCTTATGGGGTAAGCTTGATGGTTTAGGAAGGGGAATTTCTTTAATTAATTGGGAACTAGTTTGTACCCCAAAGAGGATGGGGGGCCTCGGAGCACCTAATTTGGAATTCCGTAACATCTCCTTAATCTTGAGATGGTGGTGGAAGGCGTATGCCGATTCTGACCACCTTTGGGCACGGACAGTAAAATGCTTACGACTGATCGGTACTCAAACCGATGGTCCGAAGATTTGGGCTGTCTCAGGGTCATTCTTCTGGCAGCAGCTCATTAAGCTATATCACCTATTTTTATGGAGCACTAAATGGCAAGTAGGGACTGGGTCACAAATCTCCTTCTGGTATGATGCATGGCAAGATGAGCCCATCAGGAGATTTCGAGATGGCCAACCTAGACCACCACTTCACAGAATTTCACTCAGAGATGCAGTGCCTTTACTCTCTGACCTTGCGCCAGAGGCAGTGCCACCTCAACAATTCAGGCCGGAACCGGATAAGCTACTGTGGAAGTGGACAAACTCAAGCACGTACACAGCCAACTCATTTTTCCAAATCCGGTCTACAGGGGGGCTCATACATTGGGGTTTCAGCGAGGTCTGGTCCACCAAAGCACCAGCAAAGGTCCGACTATTTGCGTATCTGCTGCTTAATGACAGACTACTGACCCATGAGGTAATGTTTAGAAGACACATGAATTGTGACGGAAGATGTGCTATGTGCGATTCCTGCGACCTTGAGACAGCACACCACCTTTTCTTTGCTTGCACTTATGCAACTAAAGTCTGGAGAGAAGTAGAAATCTTGTTGCGATTTAAACTCATGCACAGGGCCAACACAGTAAGCCAAACTTTGGAGGTATCCAAATCACGATGTGGCTCGGTCGGTAAACGGGTCTGGGCATCACGGTTCATGAGCATTGTCTGGTTTCTATGGCGGCAGAGGAACGACAAAATCTTCTGCAGTAAATACTGCCCCCCAAAGGTACTGGCAGCAAGGGCTTTGGAAGAAGGAACTCTTTGGTTCAAATACTGCATGGGAGCAGCTACAAAAAAGGGCATAGGCTAGTCAAGGGACATCGGTACTGGGAGATTTCTTTTTTCTGGCACTTTACATATGTTTCATTCAGGGATTGTAAGCACTGTAGTAATGCTGTACCGGATTCCTAAATGAAATCCATTCTTAGTAGCTTCTACTAAGCTTTTCAAAAAAAGACTATGGCTGTTCTATCTTTCAAGTTGCGTAACTTTGAATTCAGAAGCGCTAAATCATTTCTTGATCCATTCAAACTAAATTCATTGCTAACCTAACCTCCTATCATTTTCTGGAGTTGCACAAACTTTTTGTTTTTGTTTTTGTTTTCTTTTTGGAGAAGTTTTTCTTTTTGTTTTTTAGTTACCTAATCTACCATCCTTGCAAAAGTCATATACGGTATACGTCTAATACAAAGAAAATAAGATAAATAGAAGATTACATGTTATGTTAGAAAACTACATTTATTACAATTAACTA
The DNA here is from genome assembly GCA_025461045.1 of Carex parvula. Lineage (NCBI taxonomy): Eukaryota > Viridiplantae > Streptophyta > Magnoliopsida > Poales > Cyperaceae > Carex > Carex parvula. Next base: position 203,422 of record JAJGRW010001276.1, read on the forward strand.
AATTAATATGTTTCATGCAAAAAAGTTGCAGATTTAAAATTTAAAACTTGCCATTGAAAATAACTAATAACTTTGATTCTTTATGTCATGCTAGCTAGTATATTTTATGTCAAGCCGAGTAACCGAGTAAGACACTTTTTTCTTTTATCGGTTTTACTTTAGTAATGGCGTCATGTTATATACGAGGAGGGATTCACTTACAACATTTGTGAATTACAACATCTTACAATAATTTGATTTTGCGATTTTCAAAGTCCAAACAGTCGATCCAAATCGTTCAACATGATTTCTATATTAAAATGTGCTTGGAGATCAAATTTTACATTTTTTTTGAATTTTTTTACTATTTATTAAGTATTTTACAAAACTGCTGTTTTTAGATAATTCTGGACCACTGAAAACAATAGTTTTGTAAAATACTTAATAAATAGTAAAAAAATTCAAAAAAAATGTAAAATTTGATCTCCAAGCACATTTTAATATATAAATCATGTTGAACAGTTTGGATCGACTGTTTGAACTTTGACAATCACAAAGCCAAATTGTTGTAAGATGTTGTAACTCACAAATGTTGTAAGTGGATCCCTCCTCGTTATATATATAATATATTGCAATATGAATGAGGCTATGTAATATGCATATTATGATCGATCTATTCTACGGATTCATATTTTTAGTTTCAAAATTCAAACAGGTCTAAACTGTCAAATATGATCTTCAATATGAAAATGTACTTGAAGATCAAATTTTACATTTTTTAGAATCTTTTTACTATTTTCTTTATATATGTAGAATAACCATATAAAATAGTAAAAAGATAATTGAAAAATTCAGAAGTAGGAATTTTCTATCTATAAAAAGATAGTAAATAAATTCTATAAAATGTAAAATTTGATTTTCATGTATATTATCATATAGAGATCATATTTAACAGTCCGAATTGTCTGTTTAAACTTAAAAATAGAAATAAATTTATAGCACGAATCAATCTGTATTATGCATATTACCATAGTCTTACTCTTGCAATATTGCCAATTTGCTACATATGCTGTGTTTCCCAGCTTAACTCGGCCGGTCGAGCGGACCCAAAATTGGACCGATCCGGCCATACGTAGCTTATTTATTTATCTTTTATTAACGACACGTAGGCAAGCTTATTTATTAATAGATAACAGGAAAGCGGAAAACAATCTTCTCTGGAGTGAGCACTGCGCACTTACAAACACGAGAAAATATGAGCTCAGAGCTTGGCCTTCTCCAGCTTGCACATGCAAAAGCCAAGAGAAGAGAGGCAGAGAGTAGGAGTGTCAATGATACCCTTTTAATCGTTTATTCTACCCGTACGTATTGTATTCGTTAAGATGGATTGAGTAAGATTTTTTTTCATTAGCTTATCGAGTATGGGTAAGAATTTTTTCGTTAGCTAAACGAGTATGGATATGAGTAAAAGCTATTTCGTACCCGTTATCCTATAAAGTAATTATATAAAATAATATTATATAATAATGTTTGAGCAAAGTAAAATTTATTTTTGTGATATTTCATATAATAATATTTTTGCAATAATTAGTGATATACATTTGTTATATAGTGTATGTTTTTTGCTATAAGAAAAATGTTAAACATGCTACTTTTATTTGTATGTTTGTTATTTAGTTAAATAATTGAATTTGTCCGAATAGATTTTTTGTTTCTAAATTCTTTTGTTTTATAAAAAACAATTTAGTTGAAATTAATTGTACATTTGTTTTGTTTTTGTTTTTTTTAGTAATGTGATTATTTATGTGTGAAATGATGAGTTTTGATGTTCTATTTGTAAAACATAATGAAATTAATTATTATATTACTATTATTATTCGTTATCCATCTGCTAGTGTTTGTTACCCGATAATTTTAACGGTATGGGTAGAGTAAGATAAGATTAATTCTTAATAAATAAAAATAAGATATGAATAAGATTAATTTTTAATTAGTATGAGTATGAAAATGCTTCCACCTAGCCGTATCGTCAACCTTAGCAGAGAGATGAGGTCAATTTGTGTCCGATGCCCATCGGATTCAAAGTGAGTTAGATAACCGTCCGGTCTGTTTTCAGATTCACACCCGCAATTTTTGCGTATACTTTTAGTTCGTGCGTGCGAATCTTAAAGCAGGTCGGACGGTTCCGAAATCCATTGGACCCAAATTTGAGTCCGATGGATATCGGACCCAACCTGCTCTCCAGAGAGAGATGGGTGGAACGCGAAGAAAAGTAAGAGAACTCAACCCGCTTGATCCCCCGAAATTTTTATTAATAGAAAAAAATAATAAATGAATGTCGACATAGAATATTGAATTCGTCCGAATTTCAAATCTAACAAAGACGTTACTGTTCGTAACGTCCAGGGGACGTTATCAACGGTAACGGCCCGATTAACCCATCGCTAATCGCAGCTGCTAAGGAGCTGACCGTTGAGAACGGTGACGTCCAGGAAGAAAAGAAAAAAAAAAAAAAAAAACTGTGGCCGTCGCCAACGATGACGGCCAGCCCTTTTTACTTATTTCTTCTTTCGCCAACGTCGCTTTTTTACTTCTTTCTTCTTTCGCCAACTTCATGAGCCTTAGGCTAATATCAGAGTTGTTATTTTGGTGTTATATACAAGGTTGACTAACAACTTTGAAATTTAGAAGGTTGACTAAACAACAGAAGCCAAGATGATTATTAGTATTTATATCGCGACAATAAAATATTGGAGCATATCAAATATTGGAGAAAATCAAAACCAAAGGGACAGATAAACAACTGGGCTCTGTTAATCAACACCCATTCATATAGAAAGAAGTAACAAAGCGACGTTGGCGAAAGAATAAAGTAAAAAGGGCTGGCCGTCATCGTTGGCGACGGCCACAGTTTTTTTTTTTTTTTTTCTCCCTGGACGTCACCGTTCTCAACGGCCAGCTCCTTAGCAGCTGCGATTAGCGATGGTTAATCGGGCCGTTACTGTTGGTAACGTCCCCTGGATGTTACGAACAGTAACGTCTTTGTTAGATTTGAAAATCTGACGAAGTCAATATTCTATGTCGACATTCATTTATTATTATTTCTATTAATAAAAATTTCGGCTTGATCCCGGTGGTACAATCCGTCCGTGCCTATCCGGCATAATTAATATCCTCTGCATTAACGCACCGTTTGAGTTTAGATCTGATCCGTTCGTTATTACACATTAGCACGAATCTTAAAGGTCCCGTGCATTTGATGGGGTCGGGTTTTCGAAAAGTTCTTTCTTCTGGGCATCTCTCATGTATCGGGTAATGCATTGGCACAGCGATTGATTACGCCATACAGAGACGGAGTGCATTTTTATACTTCTCAGTTGAGCAAGGAACCAATGAAGGCGGCATGAGCCTGTGCGTCAAACCTCCTTGAGGCGGCGATGACATGGGAACCGCTCAAGCTTTTTGGCCGGGTCTTGGTTTCTTCGTTGAAACAAAATGGTGCATTCACCTTTGTTTTTTTATATAATATGTGGGTCTGTTTTACTTTGTGCACCCAAGATGTTTGATGAAATGTCCGAGAGATCGTTTTGCCAGTGTATCTGGACGTAATATGTTTCCTGGTCAACGTCCTTATTTAATATTGATCAAGTGCCTTCTTTAACCATGGAGGCCTTTCATATCTAGAGAAAAGTATAGCTAGCCTTGAAATAAGGAATTATGCATCTGTGAGACTGTGACAGCACTTACTCAATTCACAATATTGCAATTTATCTTTGAGGTATGAGTGAGCCTATGGTGCTATGCATAGCACGGATGGGGTCCGTGCTACGGCCAAAAATTTGATTTTTTAAAATCCTAATGGTCGATCAAACCGTTCAATGTGATAACCATATGAATATGTACTTGCAAACTAAATTTTATATTTTTTCGAATTTTTTTACTATTTTTTTAGATAGGTAGAAAAATCAGTGTTTTCTGAAAATTCTGGACCATCAAAATTCTACCTATCTAAAAAAATAGTAAAAAAATTCGAAAAAATATAAAATTTAGTTTGCAAGTACATATTCATATGGTTATCACATTGAACGATTGGATCGACCATTAGAATTTTAAAAAGTCAAATTTTTGGCCGTAGCACGGACCCCATCCGTGCTATGCATAGCACCATAGCCTCACTCTTGAGGTATACTCTCAGTACGGATATAGGTTTGGCCTTTTGATACAATTTGAAACTAAAATATATGGCTTATAATTTCAAAAGACGTAGGAGCTCTCATATTTATCATCACATCAAATATCAATAATAAATCTCTAACTCATCTAAACACTCTCCTCGTTAACCTCAATAGTCATACAAATCAAAATTATACTGTTTAATTACCGTACTACATATCTCATGTACTATTTTTTTTTGTTGACAAAAATATTAAATTCTACAATTGCATCAAGCCTATATTATACATGGTTATACTATAATATTAATCGAGTATAGAGGCAAGTTGTAAACTAATGTTGTGAATTTGTATAGGGGCGTTGATGCTTTGAAGAAAGGCATGGCCTATGTGCAAGAGGCCAAGGAAGCTTTAATAAATCTTTTCGGGGACAAATTCCTTAAATGGGTAGTATATGACATTGATCTCTATAATTGTCTCTTAGCTGATGTATATGTTGGTAAACTTTGTTCAGGTAATTAATAAGATTCAATTTGAAATTATTTGTTTGAACTAGTTTGCATGATTTTTTTTTTTTTACAAATCTAAATCTAAAATGTGAAATTTTGAAATATAAGTTATGTAATTTTAATTTTATGATACAGGAACTATTGTTGTTGGAGGGTCACATATATATGGCATTATCATTTTTTCAACAAATGTCCGGAGCTTATTCGGGTTGGTTTAAGTATCTTTTGTTATTTCTCATTTCTTTTTCTTTTTTCTTTTTTAACATAAATTTCAAAGGATCTTAATTTCAAACTAACTATTTTCTAACTTTTGTGTAATAATATATTTTATTTTCTAACTGTAGGAAAGGACTTTGGTTTTTGGCTCAATCCAAACCCGCATAGTCCATGGGATTACAAGTCATAGAAGGGGAAAAAAATGTTACTATATGAGTACAAATAAACCGATCTACATACGGTATTGCTTATTTGGTGTTTAATTAATATATTAGATGGCATCACACGATACTGATTAACAAAATGATGTATTTTATTTGTTCTTAGTATCTCGTTTTTTGATGGTATGTGATGTATTAGGTTTGCACAATGTTGCATGTTTCTTATTTTTGGTTATCAAGTTGCATGTGAATTTTTATTTTCTATTTGCTTCCTATTTCTGGTTATGATTAAGTGGAATGCGATCTTTTCATCTTCTATTTCTTTATTATTTTGCTAATTATTTAGCAACCGTTGAATTATGTTTTTTGTAACATTAATTTATCATTTGAGTGATGTAAACTATTTTTCTCGACCTTATACCATGGATGATTTTGGAACGATTAAATTACTCAAGAATAAAATTTCAGTTTCTTTTATTTATATTTTTGAAGGGAGATGCAGTTGTACATAAATACTACAATAGTCGCATGATAATTCAAAACTTTGAAATAGCACGAAATTATGTCAAATTTAGTATATACTCTATCTGAATCATACATATTATATCTATATTTCTCGTTTTTATACTTTTTTGTGAAATTCATCATAGAATGTTGTAATATTTACAAAAATAATAATATTACGTTTGATAATTATAATCGAAATTTTGAATAATAATTAATTTTGGGCCTTTGATTGATAATTAGGAAACATATTGGGCCGGTTTAATTCTTTCCAGTTAGCTAATTATTATTATTATTTTTTTTCGAAAATGACTGGATTATGGCCTTCATTTTGTTATCCTGAAAAGAATTTAATGATAGTTATAAGTTATTAAATATATATTTTAAAATTTGAGAATATTACGATTCCATAGGAATTGGACAAATTGATTGATCAATTAGCTCACAGACATGTGCAAAGGGAAAAAAAATACTCATTTAAAATTTTCTATGATATAAATTGCACGCCCTTCTAAACGTATAGCCTACGAAGGAGGTTGAAAAATAGAAAATGTCTCTTCTTTTAAAAATAACACAATAACATATTCGAACCCATTATGTCTAATAAAGAATAAAATTCAGTGATCTTATATCCAAAAGTAAATGGCGAAGTTGTGTCCATCATATATTGTTGTTTTTTCATAGGCAAAAAAACATTTATTTGAAAATATTAATATAATAAAAAATATCAATTTCTAATGTCTGTTATCTTTCTTATCATGAATCTCATGATGAAACAAGGCATCTTAATCTTACTACTTTGTTATTATTTTATGGTAATTTTCTTAATCTTACTCATTCTTCCAAAAATAGCGGGGGCATAAATAAACTGAATCTATCTGAAATTTGGAGAAATAATTTTTATTTCATAACACAGCAAAGAGCGAGGATATAGTAATATGCATATTACTGATCAAACTGTGCTATGGATTCATATTTTCATTTTTAAAATTTAAATAGTTGATTCAGACCTTTAAAAGTAATCTGCATATGATATAAAATTTTACATTTTTAAAATTTTTCTTTACTATTTTAGTTTAAAAATTATTACTTTCGGATTGTCAAAAATTTTTACATCAAGTGATTTTTTACCTATCTATTTTAGATATAATAAAAAAATATTAAAAAAAACTTAAAATTTGGTCTCAAAGAATGATCGTTTTCGGAGACACTTTATGTTATCAAATTAAACAGTTTTTGACAGTTAAGAATTAATAACTGCTTCCCGCAAAAAGTTTCCTCAAAATAACTGCTGCCCAATCCCACAACAAAATCGGACCCAGCCCCGGCCTCAGCCCGGCCCAATCTCTCTCGCACTCTAACCCCACCACCGCGCCACGTGGTGGCGATGTGTTGCCGATGCGGCGGCGGTGGCGCCGCTCTCTCCTCCGTTAACCCATTCAGGCTATGCACGGGACTCCGCGCACTAGGTTATCTCATGCTACCTCTCGTAGCGGCCATCGCTGGGGCGGTATACTACGCTGTCATCGCTGCGGTGTGGGGCCCAAGGATCGTTAAAGCCGGACACGTGTCTGCTATCGCGCTCTTCATCGTCATCCTCTTTCATCTCCTGGTAAATTGAAGTAATCCAGTCATTTTGCATGCTTATACAGTTATACCTAGTAATTTACAGATATTATAAATATCCAGAACAATACCCATTTGAGAGTCCAATTAAAACCCAATTTAGTCATTATCTCCAAACACAATTTTGAATTTGTGTTATACTCTCAATTTCAGCTTATCATGTTAATATGGTGTTACCTAAGAGTTGTGTTTTCTGACCCCGGTACGGTACCGGCTGACTGGAGACCTCCATTTGAAGAGGATATTATAGTTCAATCTACTTTTCCAAATGAACACGATGCTTCTGATGTGCGGGACCCAACATCAGTTGATACTGGTATAAGACAGTGTGCTAGGTGCCAGAATTGGAAGCCTCCACGCTGTCATCATTGCTCCGTATGTAAGTTCAAAATCACCTTCCATATGAATACACAGTTTCTTCCATTGGAATGGTGTTTAATTTCATATTATGGATGTTCATTGATTTAATGTTCTTGTTTTATATACTAAATTAGGTGATAGATGTGTGCTTAAGATGGATCACCATTGTGTATGGGTTGTCAATTGTGTGGGAGCTCGTAACTATAAATTCTTTCTCCTTTTCCTGGTATCATTTGTTCTTATCCACTTTAATTATCATTATTTGCTGCAGTTGTATTGTAGATTTTTAAACTTAATAACATAGCTACATATTTTAGCCATGAAAAGATAGAAAAGAAGAAAAAGACAAAACATGCAATATGCTTTAATTAAACTTTGGTAGCCAAATCTGTACCTTCATTGCCATAAAGACTAAAAAATCTCTGTAAATGGGCTTTATGTGAAATTTCTAATATGGTGAGCTACCGTAGGTATATACATTTCTTGAGACTGCACTGAGTTCACTGGCTCTTCTACCTCATTTCATCTCTTTCTTTTCTGAAACCTTGAGGCATACCAACTCTACAGAGAATCTGTCTATAACCTTTATTGCTTCTAGTGAGTCTCTGATCTCATTTATTAAGTGATATCAAGAAAATATGAAGCATATATGTCATAAAATTACATTGTATCCATATTTTGCTGTGAGGATGCGAACATAATAAATATCAAGTGGATGCCAAACCTCTGAACCATGATATGAATTATATGCAGATGCAAATTTGGATAAACCAAATAATTAATGGACAAACATTAAACATACAAATTATATAGGTTTAATTGTTTAAAGCAGTACAATCATTTCATTAGCAAATAAGTATCAGTCGTTTCAGATTTCACATATTATACCTTGCCAATTTACAGTTTAAATTAGTAACTCATATATTCCTACATTGAGGGCTATTGTAGGTTCTCTTAAAGGAAAAACAAAAATGAAGTGTTATTGTAGCTTGTAGTTTTTTGTAGGCTTATGTGGACCACGCCCTTTTAACTTGGGATTTTCTATGTCTGAGTATGTTTCTGTTTATGCGGTGGATTTGATGGTCATACTTTTATGCATATTTGTATCCTTATTTAGATCCATGTTCACACCAAAGTAATTTCATAGGTTTATATCTTATATCAGTTCACATTATGGTTGAATGTTGTCAGATTGGTGTGGGGCCTTAATACCACATCTAACCCATATTGTCTGGTACCACCAAGAGATCTTTATTTTGTCGTGTTTTGTTCTCAAGGCACAGGAATATAGATTTAAACATCTTGACATGTTTTGTTCTTAAATAATCTAGTAATATAATGTTGGAATTACTCTCTTGCAGTTCCTTCCTCCGTAAATACAGGAATATAGATAAACTTGCTTGTTGTTATTAATGCTTTATTTATTTGTTCCAACATGCTGTGGATTTTTTTTTTTCAGTTTTAAGTGCTGCTTTTGCTCTGAGCTTACTATGTTTCATATCTATGCACGTGTCTCTTGTATTAACTAATACTACCAGTATAGAGGTAATGACATTTACATAACTAAGTGCAATTTAATGATTTTTATGGGTCTGAAAAAAAAATATAATTTATTTGTTTCAGATTTATGAGAAGAAGAACTCAGCAATTTGGAGATATGACCTTGGAAATTTGAAATAATTTGAGCAGGTGCCGTAAATTTTTTACTTGCATTTTGTTGCTAAAGTTTACATTCTTTTCTCTTAAAAAAGTACAATTTTTTATACTAAAAATGTGTTGTTTAGGTCTTTGGCACAAAAAAATGGCTGTGGTTTTTCCCTCTATACTCTAACGAAGATTTAGAGAACATCAGTGCGCTTCACGGCCTCGAATTCCCGACACGAGCTAATGTTGTATAAGGGCCCGTTCGGCAGCCTGCTAGGAATAGGAATGGGAATAGGAATAAAAAATTTTGCACTACTTTTTACTGTTCACCGTGAGAAAAAAAAATTCACTCAAGAGGTAATTTTTTTTTCCCACAGCAACAGTGTTGTTGCTGAACTGGGCCTAAAAGTTCCTTGCCTAGTTTATAGAATTAGTTGTTTATTTTCGTGTAGGTTATTCATTTGTTGTCATTCTTTTCTGTAATTGTCATTATGTAATCATTGTAATAATATCCTTGCTGTAAATTATAAAGATGATAAAGATGTTCATGAACTAACAAAATCTGCTGTAAATTATAATTCACTTCAGGAACCTTTCAAGGGTTTAAATGAGAATATCTCGAGCATATTCAATGAGTTGCCTTGGCTTAATGAAAAAAATATGAAAACTAAGTCTATAACAAAAAACAAAGTAAGACTAATTAGTCAACGTCCAACAAAAATCTTTTCCCAATTTTTTTTTTAAATTTGTTCTTTTCTTTTCCAACTCTATATATTTTCTGGCGACTGAGTTGACAGGATGAAGCAAAGCCCCACCAATAATACAAGGTGAGAAGAGTAGAGTTCAAGATAGACTTAGACCGTGTGATTCTGATTAAATGGCTTAGATATGATTGAAATTCTGTTCATTTTTTGGATGTAGAAGAAACCTTCCAATTGCTCCTCAAAAGTGGGAGAAATCTTATTATCTCAGGAACATATGAAAATGCGTGGGGATTTATTACATAATTTGCATTTAGTTTTGTTGATTATATTTTGGTCCTCATCCAAACGACAAGGTTAAATTCGCAATAGCTTAATTAATTAATTAACTATCTAATTTGTATACTATATATTGGATATGAAAATTATGGCCAGGGAGGTGCTGGAAAATCACAGAAGCTCATTAAATCGAAAGAATATTCTCAAAACTCAAAAACTCATAATAATTATCTATCATGATCAGTATATGATTTTGTCAAATAGCAACAATTAGTAACAATAGAACTAACACGCAAATTAAAGAATAATTAAAGCTCTCTCATGTCAAACTTAATCTGATACCTGTCCAAAAACCACATAATGAACACCATGAATGTTTAAAAGGTACACATAAATATAACGCCGTCGAGAGGAAAATGAATTCTAGAAGCCCAAAATCCATTTCCCAACTGAGAGGAGAATAATTTACAGCACAGGAAAAAAGTACGCAAAAATCTCCTTTATCACAAATTAATTTACAATGATCTGCAGTGCATAACCTTAAAAAATAATTTTGATCTGCGGTGCAAATATATGTCATCAAAAGTTTCATTCATAGGTACCTGAGAGTGGAAAAAAACGTGCCGTGTTGTGCCGTGACCAAGTTAATTTTCCATGTGCCGTGCCGTGCCGTGACCAAAATGTCAAGGGGTGGTCACGGCACACGAATGGTCACGCCACGTGAGTCATGCTGTACCTAAACGTGACTCGCGTGACCACTTAATCATAATTTTAGTTAGTTTATTCAAGATTCACCATTAAATCAATATCTAATGGTCCTAATTACACGTGACTCGCGTGACTACGTATCGTGCCGTGCCGTGACTAAATCTTTCATGTGCCGTGCCAAAGTTTCAAAAGATAGACACGGCATGCGAATGGTCACGGCACGAGACATGCGAGTCACGACACGTAACTGACACACATGCCGTGCCGTTCCGTAACAGAGCCGGCTCCGCCGTGCCATTTTTCCCACTCTACCGTACCTCCATTTCAAGTTTCAACCTGGTATGAGCTGCGCAAGTCGTCGCATGGCCCGCAACGGTCGTGCTACAGTTTCTGGTATAAGGAACCGGTAAACATGAAGATTTAAAAGAACGCCATTGCAAGGGCTACAACCTGCCCTCTTCCTTTTCTTCTCTTTCATCGTCGGTGATTTCTTCAGAGGTTTCTCATCTTTATTCCAACTGGATTCCATGTTAGTGTCGATCTTGTTGTTGGATGTCGATTTATTGTTGACAAGAAATGAGATTGACAGTTCTCGGCTTGAATCAGTATCCGGCAAGTCACTGAGGGACCCGAGCAATTTCGCTCGGCTCCTGGTTATCTCTACCTCCTTTGGTATAGCTAGAGGCGTAGCGGCCGGACAACTTTTTTACTGCTTTGAGATTTCAGGCTGGTATTGAGGCGTGTCAAACAGGATAGAAATTTGGGTTTAGGCATAATTAATTCCTGCAAGAAAATGAATTTGAGAATGTTTGTTTTTCTTCTTCTTAACTTTTTTTTTTTTTTTGGATTGGTTTGAATTTATATATAAAGTTTTAGTTTAGAAAAAGAGGGACAATATATATATAGTGTTTGTGGCAGTTTCCTTGGTGTTTTCTTCTGGTTTTCTAGGGAGACTAATTACTGAAACACGTTTCACAAACTTTATCTTGGGGTAAAAGTTTCTAAATTAATATTTGAAAATGTTATGGATCAAGCTTTGTTTCATATACGACATGAAGAGATTATGTAAGACAATTGTCAACTATGTAAGACTTATCTTCTTGAATCAATACTTGGTGAAGATTTGTTTTTCTTTAGGGAGCAGCTTGTCTTATCCTAGGGGAACTAACTGCTGTGATATGTAAATGGATATATCCATTCTTGAATCAAACAGAGAGTAGGTTAGCATATTAATTAGTTCTCTTATCTCTTTTTGTGAAATTCATTAACTCCTATATTCTACACCTTCTCGATAAGAAATGGAAATTAATTTGATAAATCTTTGTCTGATCAAAGCATGGATATATATGAAGAAAAATTATAATTAAGACATTATGTTCAGAGGATATATATGAAGAAAATTTACATTAATATTGGCTAATTACGGTTCCAATCTTTGGATATTCCTTACACACCAATTGTACAAAAAGAAAGAGAAAAGATAACATTAATTTTAAGGTTCTTTTTATCAAACGTGCTTTTTCTTAGTATATATATAATATGACAAATTTCGTTGTCATTGAGAACTTTGTTATTTCAACCTTAATGAAGAAGGAAAATATTGTTCTCTAGAATCAAACAAGTTATCACCCCTTTTAAGTAGCTTGAATAAGGGCTAAAGTGTTCCAATTTTGACAGAAGTTCACAGCCCTGTTGTCTCAAAATAAAATAAAATAAATACATAAAAGACGTTCACAATCACAGCAGCTCCTCGCAAAAGAAAAACTTGGGGTCGATTCCTTCTCCAGCTCGGCTCTAGACTAGATTGTAGTAGAAACTAGAAAGCACAGCTGTTTCTTAGATTTCTCTCTCCTCACGCAGCCGATCAGGCTTGGATTGGGTTTAACATAAAATGGGTAAAGAGAAATGGAATGTCAGTAGGCTTTAATTTAACATAAAGGTATTATTTTGGGCTTAATTACGGCCCAAGAGAAAGACCTTGAGTTGGGCTCTAGCCCAGTAAAGACATGTAAACTTTGAGTTTCACCAAAATGTACCAATAACTGTCATTGTTCTAGATTACTATTGGAACCAAATCCTCTGCCAAACAAAATCCTGCCCACCATTAAATTAGCCAATCTCTAATTGACACATGACATTTTCTTTCATTTTATTAATAAATTTTTTTATATGTAATTAATTTATTTTGGATTTTCTTTTCTCTTTCATCTCTTTCTTCACCTTCCATTCCAGAACTAAAAAAATTACATAGAGTAGAATAATTTGAATCGTCTAATTTTAAGTATGAATAAATTTTCAGAAATGAACAATATTAGATTTTGTAACAAATAATCTGAATGTTACTTATCAATACTTCATCTAAAACAAATTGAGTTATTAATATTTAATTATTCGATCAATTATTAATGTGTGAGGTATACTAATTATTTAATGGTATGACTTGATTATTTTAATTTTAATTTATAATTATTTATTACCTAATTTAATATATAAATTAATTGTTTATTGTCCGATCATCTATTGAAAAATTTATATAATTTTTATGTTATATTTTCTTTATAGTATTTGTCACAATTTAAAAATTAAAGTCTTTCTTCAATGAGTATTTTTATTTTAAAACGAAGCACGAAATATGGGAGTAGAACTAGGGTGTTCTAAAGCTCACCAAGTCTCTTTGTGAGCTTAACTCAAAAATTCATCGAATTGGTTTCAAGCGACGCATCCAAACCGTTGAAACCGGTCTACTTCACGAGTGATGAGTTTACATGTCAAGTTTTTAAATTTTCGAACTAATTTAATATAAAGTCAAACTGTCAAAAAATAATGAAAAATGAACAAGTTTTTACCGCTTGACTTTATACTAATTTAGTTTAAAAATTTATTAATTTGACATGTAAATGTATCACTCGTAAAGTAGATCGGTTTCAACGGTTTGGATGCATCGTTTGAAGCTAATTCAATAGGTTTTTGAATTAAGCTCACAAAGGAACTTGGTGAGCTTAAGAACATCCTAGTTCTACTCCGAAATATGGTTCTAATTTCTATAATTGCTAATTGTCAGTACTTAAAATTAACAAAGTAAATAAGCATATTAAATTCAACCCGCTATAACTGCAATGAGTTTTTTTTAATTGTAATATGTAAATATGATAAAATTGATGTTTATGTTATTGTATTTATTTTAAACTGTAGAAAAGCTAGATACGCCGACATTTTTATTAATATCCAAAGTTTAATACAAATTATTAATTATACCCAGAATCGGACCAATTATCGAAATATACCCAAGCCGGCCATTTTTCGGCCGGCTATGTTCCCTCCCTAAGCCGGCCAGAAAATGGCCGGCTATGTACCTTTTTTTTTTTCTTTTTTTTAAACCGCATTATTTTTGTTTTAGGTGATTTCTATTAGAGTCAAATATTTCATTTCTGAGTTTCGTACAAAATAATAAAGTACACACAAAATGCAAATAGAGTCCACACAATTTTTACAACTTGCATATAAATCATCTATTATTGCTACGTCTAAAAGGTAATCCCCGAAGTAAACCACTTGCGAAAGATGCCCTACGAGATGGTCTAACAGGCTCTGGTTGCTCACTAGATGGGCCGGCCTGGGCTCCAGATGGCGCTGCTTGGCTTGTAGATGGTCCGGCCTGGGCTGCAGATGGCCCTGCTTGGCTTGTAGATGCTCTTGTTGTGCGTCTAGTAGTGGATCTCCTCGGTTGGACAGATGGCTCCCCTTGCACCCCAACCGCCTCTCCTCCTATGTCAACCGCCTCTCCCATTGCTTCGGCATACATAGCAGCTGCATCTAAACGGCTCGTAGCTGTGCTACGCCGTGACCCTCCAGACCCACTTCCCGACGCCATTACTCGCTCATTTTCTGCCGCATTTGCTGCGTTTCTTGCCTCTGCATTTGCATGTGTTACTTAGTAAGTTGGTATAAATTGAAAAGAAAAATAATTTTGGATGAATGTTACATACCTCTTCGTTGCCTATCGGAAGTGGAACGGCGAGGCTGATGCCCCCTTCGTCTACCTTCCATTTCATCCATCGTCATTACATGACGGATGTTTTTTCTCCTCCCCTTTCTAATCCAACCACTACTCGGAAGGATTCTGTCTCCAGGGTTAGGAGGCCAGTCTCCCATATTGCCAATTGGATTGAACACATGGTTCCAAGTACTCACAAGATAGGGTGTTTTATACCAGTCTGCAACAAAGTCGTCCTCTTGCCAGTTTCGGTCACTGCAAACAGCTAAGACATGAGCGCACGGAATAGAAGTTAACTGAATACCTTTGCAAGTGCATTCCATTTGTCTGTCGGGACCGCGCGTCACAATATACATGAACTCCCTGTGAGTGGGTTCCATGTTGCCCATGTCGCTACGGGTGCAAGGAACGTACTCATTTAGGGATGAAACTTGGTACTGACCTTGGCCCTGCGTGTAACGCACCAATTTCATTTTTGAAGCTTTCCCCCAACGTTTTTTGATCTTTTGCAAAACCCGGTCAGAAAGAACCTGTCCCTTGTCTTGTAATTCCATTGCTCGCTGACGCCGCTCAACAAACCATCTGTTGCACGTGTAGAACGTATCCTCAACTACGGCACAAACAGGCAAGCTACGACTCGTTCGGAAGACATTGTTGAGTGACTCGGAGCCGTTTGTTGTCATGATACCAAACCGGTATCCTCCATCACAGGTTTGAAATTTTTTCTCATAATTGGACGGCTCCATCACATCATTAGGACGTACTTTGCACACTCTCTTTAAATACGTATTGCACTTCGGATTTAGCTGCACAAAAACAAAGGTGTTATTTCATTTTCATAAAATTCTTATAAGATAATTAAACGAAATGTTATAAGCTAGACATACATGAGCAAACTCTTCGAACATCTCTTTCAATCTTCTCGGCTTCTTCCTCTTTGCTCCTTCACTGAACCTCCATCCGTGCTGCATACAATACATGTGCACAAAAAGCTCGGGAGGCCATCCATATTCAGCTGTCAGTGCAGCTTTGATCCCCTTGTGCTGGTCCGATATGACACATATAAATTTACACGGGCCGAGCACTTCATTCCTCAACCACTGCAAGAAAAAACCCCAATTCTCAGTATCCTCCTGCCGCACAATTGCAAATGCAATAGGCAACAATTGGTTCTCGGCATCGTAGCCGCAAGCTATCAAAAGCCTCCCCTCATATCTCCCAGACAAGAAGCAGGCATCGATGCTGATCACTGGTCTCAGGTACTGGAACGCCGCAATGCATGGACCAAACGCCCAGGCTACGGCTCTGAACTGGGCAACACCTGGCATGATTAGTCCTGTTTCCTTATTCCGTACCGGGCTGGTCAGAAATTGGTGCGTCGAGCCGGGATTGTTGTGGCAAATTGCAAGCAACAGTGGTCTCAGCAAGCTGTATGAAATCTCCCAACTCCCAAATTGTCGGGCTATTGCCAGCTCACGGCCCCTCCACAGTCGGTTGTATTTAGGTGTCACATTGTCATACACAGACAAAACAATGTCTGCCACCGTCCGGATGCTCATACACGGGTCCTTTTTAATGGCGTTCTCAATGACATCGGCAATGAGTGATGTTGTCAGACATTCGTGGTCGTTCCTCGTACTCTCAGTCCTACATGTGTGAGGCTTGTCTTGCTTAGTTATAACCCATGCGTCTCCACATCCCGTCGGCTTTGCCCTAAGCTCGTAACGGCAATTCTTGTCCTTGCACAACAGAGTAACCTGATCCCTGTCACTTTTCCAAGATCTGAACTCCTGATTCTTAGTTATATGGTGCTCTCTGATCTTCTTCATTAGGTCTTCTTTGCTTTTAAAATATTGGTTTGCTTTCAGCTCACCTTTGTACTCAATCCGTTGCCCATAATAACCAATATCTGCTTCTCTAAACTCTGAAACATCATTGAGGTCTAGGAACGGGTGCGTATCAGTCCGGCCACTAAGCGGCCCCCCCTCATAAGTATGCCTTTTAGCTGTTTCAACCGGCCCGTCTTCATCGCAACCTTCCACGTGATCTGAATCCCCCCACATTTCTCCCTCAAATTCATCTCCGCTCCTCAGATCGTCCTCCGGTATTTCATTAATATCTTCAAAGTCCGGGCAGCTTGCATCGTCTACTGGTGCAGGTCTGGGGTAAGGTGATACTGGAGGTAACGGTAAAGGAGTGGCATTTACGGATCTAGGTGGGGTTGAAACTGAGTGTCTTGGTCTGCCTCGATTGTGTCTAGGTGGGGATGCAACTGAGTGTCTTCGTTGAGGTGCTGGTGGAGTGACGTAGTTGTAGGGTTCTGGGTCAGGTTCGTTGAGGAGTAAGGTGGAGTCACGTCTGTAGGTTTCTGGTTGTGGGGTATAATGTGGTGCCGCTGACCCAGAGCCCGAACTTCCAACCCCGGGCTCTACCGGAACTCTTCTAGCAAATATTTCTATTAGAAAATTCCCTTCTGACCTCAAATAACCATACATGCCTCTCCACGTACTCTCATCTACCAGTTTCGCAACCATAAATTTTCCGCTGGAGGGATGACAATATCGGGTTGCCAATTCTAGGTCGCACCTTTCTGGGTTGTAACCGGTGTGTGTGTAAACTATGGATTTCAGGTCTAAAAGTGAGATGTCATCTGGAATCATTAATGAATGAGCTGCATCTTTGTTGTAATACGCCCCTTGTGCACTATTAAGCATCTTTCCACCATAGTGTAATGAAATAAAGGCCATGGTAAACAAACTACATTTTAAAAAATGGTAAACAATTGTCAGGTTACTAAATGGTAAACATTTGTCAGGTAACTAAATAATAAACAATTAAGTAAATAGTAAACAATTAAGTAAATAGTAAACAATTAAGTAAATGGTAAACAATTAAGTAAATGGTAAACAATTAAGTAAATGGTAAACAATTAAGTAAATGGTAAACAATTAAGTAAATGGTAAACAATTAAGTAAATCGAAAACAATTAAGTAAATCGTAAACAATTAAGTAAATGGTAAACAATTAAGTAAATGGTAAACAATTAAGTAAATGGTAAACAATTAAGTAAATAGTAAACAATTAAGTAAATGGTAAACAATTAAGTAAATGGTAAACAATTAAGTAAATAGTAAACAATTAAGTAAATGGTAAACAATTAACTAAATGGTAAACAATTAACTAAATGGTAAACAATTAACTAAATGGTAAACAATTAAGTAAATGGTAAACAATTAAGTAAATAGTAAACAATTAAGTAAATAGTAAACAATTAACTAAATAGTAAACAATTAACTAATTAATTAATATATATAATATATATATATATATATATATATATATATATATATATATATATATAGAATTGAGCTATGCTACTCCATGGAGTAAAACGCATTGGTGCTCCACGCCGCTTTATTTTTATTTTGAAAGTCCAAACAACCGATCCGAACCGCTCAACATGATATCCATATTGAAATGTGCTTGGAGACCAAATTTTACATTTTTTGGAATTTTTTTACTATTTATTAAGCCACTTTGAAAATCGCTGATCCGGCAGTCCAGAATTTTTTACTGTTTTTCACTGTTCACCCGGATTTTCAGATTTTCAAAGTGGCTTAATAAATAGTAAAAAAATTCTAAAAAATGTAAAATTTGGTCTCCAAGCACATTTCAATATGGAGATCATGTTGAGCGGTTCGGATCGGTCGTTTGGACTTTCAAAATAAAAATACGGCGTGAAGTACAAACGCGTTTTACTCCATGGAGTAGCATAGCTCATCTATATATATATATATATATATATATAATATATATATTACCTCAACAGTAGCGAGCTGCCTCGGGCTGTGTGAAAATCTGAAGGGAGGGGGTGCTATTTTATAGAGTTTTTGGCATTTAAAAAAAAAAAAAGGTACATAGCCGGCCATTTTCTGGCCGACTTAGGGAGGGAACATAGCCGGCCAGAAAATGGCCGGCTTGGGTATATTTCGATAATTGGTCCGATTCTGGGTATAATTAATAATTTGTATTAAACTTTGGATATTAATAAAAATGTCGGCTAGATACAAGACAACAATTCATAAAGTTATGTTTTTTTATTAGTTTTAAAATGAAAGGTGAAGAGGATTCGGTTCCGATTACTATGGGCTTGTTTCCCATCAATTCACCCATTCAATTTCTTGGTTGTAATGATAAAAGGTTTGACCCTTCAATAATAATAAAAAAAAAAGATAAAAGGTTTGACCCGTTAGTTGAATTCTTTGCTCAGCTTCGATGCCCATATGTTGTTTTATAATCTTCCTTATTATGATTAACTTTTTCTTTCTTATTGACGTCGAAAATGGAAACATGGCATCCCACTTATTATAAATAGGGTTGTCAAAGGTATATTTTTAGCCGCTTACCCGATTCATATTGTATTCGATAAGACGGCTATAGATAAGATATTTTAATTGTTAACTTATTGAATATGAGTATGAATAAAAAAAAAAATTTCGTTAACCAAATGAGTAATGATTATTTCGTGCCCGTTACTCTATAAAGTAATTATAAAATCTAAATATATATTCAATTCAATTTTCAACTCACCTAAATATGTATTTGTGTTTTTGAATTTTCTTTCTATATAAAAAACAATTTAGTTAGAATTAATTGCACATTTTTTTATTAGAAATGTAATTACATATGTGTGAAATGAATGAGTTTTATATATTTAATTTGTAAAATATAATAAATTATTATATTAATATTATCTATTATTCACCTGCTACCGTTTCGTTACCCGATGATATTAACGGGTAAGGGTAGGGCAGTGTAAGGTCAATTTTTAATGAGTATGGGTAGAATATGAGTAAAATTAATTTTAATGGGTATGGGTATGGGTATAAAAATGTCTCCACCCGACCCGTACCGTACCCATTGACACCCCTAATTATAAAAATTGAATAAAATGAAAGAAATAAAAAAAATTGAGAAGTATGTTTATTGAAGCACGTACTATATATGCAACAGCAATTAATCATAAGAAATAAATGAACGAAGCAATATAATCCTCTCTCATGGCTACTATTACTAACAAATCCTCCAAGAAACTAGTACAGATTAGCTAATACTTTAACTAATATTTACATGATTCTAAACTACTAGTCTTATAGACATAACACAATATAATGAATTACATATTGTTAGATGCTTTCTAGCATATCAGCTGTGGTACAGCTACAAGTTGCAGCTTATCGCAATCTTGCTTCCGTCGAAGCAGAGCCGGTCAGCATCCAACTCTGTTGAAATCCTCTTCCCTATAGGAGAATTGAAATGACATAATTAATCAGATTTTGTATTTTACAATTTGGTAATATATCTACATATGCATATCATTAAATGTATAAGTAACAATTACCTCTTTTCTAATTATGCTAGAGTTCTACAAGGCGTCACACGGCCGGAACGGGATTTGATAAAGGAAGCTGGCACATGGAGATTCAGAAGCAAACTGATCCGTTCGCCACCGCTGCTGCTGAGTTTCCTCTGTTTCTTCTCTTTTGCAGCTGCTGAGAAAGAGAACGAGAGTTGATCCTCTGTTTTACCGCCTTTCTCTAGGACATCATCATCCTCTTTCTCTGGCAATGAGTTGCTGAGAAGAAATGAGAACGAGAGTTCTCGATCGGACTCAGATTCTGACTCCGGGAAATTGTTCAATAGCATCAGCACCTCCTCTCGGATCTTGGGGGTGTCCGACTCATTTGATGCAGCAGTATTCACGGCGACATCCTTTTTACTACCATTACTAGAGGATTTAAGGCTGCTGCCTCTACGTGTCAAGAAATGTAGAAACTTTGCCTTTGCCATTGGGTTTTGCAAGAAAATTGAGCTTTTGGAAGTTTTTTTCTTAACTATGCTGTGATATGTGTGTTGTACAAGTGGTTTGTTTGTGCTTATAAGGGATGGGGTAAAGTTCTTCTAGAAAAGAACAGTTTTGGGGGTACCACATACTGACTAGAGATGGACTCTCATATTTGGATGTACCGGGCAGTTGCTTAACTTGACCATTCTAGAAGCTTAGGATATGGTACAAGAAATATATGCCTTCTGTTAACTTTCAAAAGACGGTCTATTTGTTGGTCGAGTTTGACATTTATTATTGTGATATGCTTTATTCAGTTTTCAGATAATATCGGTGTATCAAATTTTTTTTTTTCAAAATAATATCATTTTGAAATATATATATATAAGGGCAATTTAAGTTCAGATCCATCACATTAACAATAAATGCCTACATTATAGTTTTGTTTTGATACTAATTGTGTAAAAAATATTTTGTAATTATTCAATAAGTGTTAGAAGTATATATATATATAGAGCTGGACTATGGTTAGTTGTGAAGTAAGAGGTTATTTTTACTTCACGCTCATGTTTTCATTTTGAAAATTCAAACAACCGATCCGAACCGCTCAACATGTTCTCTATATTGAAATGTGCTTGGAGACTAAATTTTACACTTTTTTGGAATTTGTTTACTATTTATTAAGCCACTTTGAAAATCGCTGATCCGGTGGTTCAGAAATTTTTACTGTTTTTTACTGTTCACAGTGGATCAGTGATTTTCAAAGTGGCTTAATAAATAGTAAAAAAATTCCAAAAAATGTAAAATTTAGTCTCCTGCACAGTTCAATATAGAGAACATGTTGAGCGGTTCGGATCGGTTGTTTAGATTTTCAAATTGAAAATATGAGCGTGAAGTAAAAATGACCTCCTACTTCACAACTCACCATAGCCCAGCTCTATATATATATATATTGAAATATAATATTTTTTTTTCCTGTACGCACTAAAGGCATAAATTGAGATACACGCACATATAGTTCTCTGTTTTGATAACAATAGATAGAGCTTAATAGGTACAAAAAAAATTCAAATAAATTATTGCTGTCCGTTTTTCCGACTACTAATTTGACATGAACTGAAATAAAAAAGAAGAAGTAAATGACAAAGAACGAGAATAATAGAATCAATTAAGGTATTTATTAGTACTGCCTCCGTGATTTGGTTAATTTCTCCAAATTTTATGGCACCAATGTATATCTTCGTATAAATATCTACTATTCTGATTGGATGCCATAAAAAATTACATTGTCACCAAGAAAGAGATTTTATTCATCACCATATCTTCGAATTTTTCAAATATATATTACGGTGAAGTTCAACACAGATGAGAGCCTGAGATAGATAGTATATAAAGGGACACCTCCATTAATTGCCAGAAAATTGGAGAAGGTAGTTTAAGGGAAGCCTCCATTTTTAGGGACCCATAGCTGAGATAGATACAGTTTAAGACTTATGGGTTTCTTCTTTGAAAACTTAACCGATATGCCATGGATCTGTTGTAACTTGTAACAAGATTCAAAGCGCCGAAATTTTTATTGTTACCATTAAAAAAAATCCAAATTAAATCGTTACTACTCTGTTGGGGCGCGTCAATTCTACCACCCTCGCTAACCCAGTTCGCGCACCAAATAGGCTGGTGCGCGGACTGGGTTGGCGCACCAAGTGGTGCGCTGACTGGGTTGGCGCACCAACCTCTTCTGCCTATTAAGGCACCAACTCAGTATACTGTGCTCATTCCATTCGACCCAAGGCAGCAGGCAGCAAAGAACATTCTCGCAAAGACCAAAGAGTAAGTTTTTTTCACTCCAGTCCTTTATATTTTTTTAATTATTTAATTACTTTTTTAATTTTTTGTAAATTTAAATGTTGGGTTTGTTCTGTAATTCAGGTAACTATGATTGGAATTGCTTGTTATTTTGGTGGTGAAGTATTACAGGGGCCCAATGGTGCTTATTACAGTACCCAACCCCAGAAAATGTTCAATATCGGCCGGATTTAGATTTCAGCGGTATAACTAGGGAAGTGTACCAGGAACTTGGTATTGACCCGAATTATTACGAACTGGTAATTTCCGCCAGAATTAATATTGGCCAAGGCAACCAAACATGGTTCCAACAACTCCCTGTACTAAACGATAGCAGTTGGGGGTTGTATACCCAAATGACATTAAATTTGACAACACCTTTCAAGTTCCTAGAGTTATATGTGGTTGCCAACCCCAGACAGAACCCTAGACAGAACCGTACACAGAACCCTAGTCGGGGCATGGATCAGTCAGTGACGGGTCCTACTCGGGCCCTAAATTTAGCGGGTACTAGTCGGTCCCAATCCACGGGGGCTGGTACTAGTCGGTCCCCATCCACGGGGGCTGGTCCTAGTCGGTCTCCATCCACGGGGGATGGTCGTAGTCGGTCCCCATCCGTGGGGGTTGGTTCTAGTCGGGGCCGATCTCGGGTTCCATCCTCCAGCTCTAGCCGGAACCGATCCGAAACTCCAGAACCACGTTATTATACTGACAATACAGACGAGGATCCTGAAGAACGAGAGGCAGAGGAAAATTGGGATGCTAGTGACGACGGTAGGCAGACAATAGATCACAGTGATGAGGAAGACAATCGTCCCGTGCTGGGTATGCGAAAGTGGCCGATATTGGGTCGTGGAGAGAGACACCCGTTTTCAGCTTTTCATGACACTTCGGGGTTTGAAGAGGCTGACCACATTTTTTTTGCGGGTTCAGAGGTTCGTTTTTGAACTTATATGAATTTTTTATTTCTTTGAAAATATAATAATTTAAAAATTTGAATTTTCAATTAGGTTGGAGAAAGAACAATGGTTTCTGAGGGGATGACGTACAACGACAAGGATCAAATGAAAGAAAAAAATCCACCACTGGCAGATACAGAAAAATATCGAGATCATACAGACACACAGCGACAGAGTAAGGTTGAGGTTTAAGTGCCAGAGCGACAAGTGCAAGTGGAGGTTGGTTGCGAGGGCCACAGGCTTTGGTAATACTTGGTCCATCACGAAGAATGAGGTACCGCACACATGCCACGCAGATGCATCCAGGTCAGATCATGCGCAGTTGACGTCCTGTATGGTCGCCAACTGCATAAAACTGTCTTTGGAAAAAAATGCTGATATTACTATCAGAGCTATCAGGGACCTGGTTGCTGAAAGGTTTGAGGGCATCGTCCCAAAATACAACAAATTGTGACGTGGTAGAGAGTTAGCGATTGCCCGGGCATTTGGTAGTTGGGAGGGGTCTTACGGGCTTATTGTCCCTTTGTTGGAGGCAATAAAAAGGGCAAATCCTGGAACTGTGTATGAAGTTGTTTCTAAGCCTTCACCAAAGGAAGGGTACCGGTATTTCATGAGGTTGGCATGGGCATGGGGACCGTGTATAGAAGCAGTAGGTCATCTCAGACCCGTCATCAGTATCGATGCTTGTTTCTTGTCAGGTAGATACAAGGGCAAGTTGTTGATTGTCACCGGATATGATGCGGAAAACCAGTTAATCCCACTAGCATTTGGATTGGTAGAGAGCGAAGAGTTTGAGAATTGGGGGAGGTTTATGAAGTGGGTGCGGGATAATGTAATTGGTCGAATAGGTTCATGTGTGTGGTCTCTGACCGGCACAAGGGCATAAAAAAAGTGTTCATTCAAGATGATTTGGGTTGGTCAGAGGAGAACGGGCAGTGTGCCCACAGGTTCTGTTCTCAACACGTGTTTGAGAATTTTGGAAAACACACTCAGGATAAGGTTGCTTCTAAATTCTTCAAGATGATGGTTAAAAAGAAGAAGCGAAGAAGATTACAAGATGGCCTTGATGCAATCGGAAGGCGAAATCCTGATTGGCTGACATACTTGGATACATGTGGCAAGTATAATGAAAATGACGAGAAAGAACCAGCTAAGCCATGGAAGGTTTATCAAGCTATGGACGACGTGAGTCGTTGGGAAATAATGACCAGCAATGGTTCTGAATCGCTGAACAATGTCTTCAAAACTTCTCGCAGGTTTGTTATTCACAATTCTCATAGTTTACTATTAATGAAATATTTTAGGTTATCTTTATTTTAACTGTAAATTGTAATTCTCGTAGGTTACCGGTTGCTGCAATTATTGAGGAGACGTTTTACAAGTGTGTCACATGGTTCGTTCAAAGAAGAGAGAAGGCCGTGGAATGCCAGCAAGAGGGTCAACTTTTCTCCACTCGTACGCACTTGAAGCTGAACAAGCACATCCGGAAGACTAACAAAATGACCGCGGTTCTATTCAATAGATCCGGGGAATTCATGGTGACATCACATGGTGAGAAAATCCCATTTGACATAGAGGCAGGCAAATGGGTGTACACGTCCCGAGACTGTAGGTACAAGGTCGTTGTGCAGAACGACCATGAGGTGCAATACTCTTGCCAAAAGCCTCAGCTCTACCGGAATACCATGTGTTCATGTGATGGCAGTGTGTAAATAAGGTACGAATGTGTGTTAAAATTTCATAATAATCTTGGATGATGAAACTTACAAATGTGTGAAAAATATAGGAACTACGATCCAAATGTCTTCGTAAATTACTATTACAACATCCAAACGCTTATCGACACATGGAGTGGAGAATTCCACGTGTATGACAATCAAGGTGATTGGTCGCCGCACGAAGGGGATATCTTAACGCCAGAGCACCGGTTAGTGAAGTTGGGTCGGAGAAGACACAACAGGATCCCAATGTGGATGGACATACTGGAAGGAAGGAGAAAGGGTCACGAGACCAACAGAGCTACCCTCGAAAGGAATGCGAGAAGAAGAAGGGATGCTAGAAACCGTACCCAATAATGTCATGGTTAGGGCTTTCTGTTTATGTATTAAGGTTAGGGTTTTCAGTTATGTATTATGGTACAAACTTTCGGTTTTGCATTAAGGTTAAGGCTTTCGGTAATGTTTTATGTATTGTGTGTTATATTTTAATATACTATGACTGCGGAATATGTATCGTTGTGTGTTATGTTTTATCTATGGTGTGTTCTTATGGAGTAGAACTAGGGTGCTCCTAAGCTCACCAAGCCCTTCGTGAGCGCGACTCTAAAACCTATCGAATTGACTTCAAACGACATTTTCAAACCGTTAGATGTTCAATCTATATTAAAATGTGCTTGGAGACCAAATTTTACATTTTTTGGAATTTTTTTACTATTTATTAAGATGGTTTGAAAATCGCTGTTTTTATTAAAATTCTGCACCATTGGAAAACAGCGATTTTCAAACCATCTTAATAAATAGTAAAAAAATTCCAAAAAATGTAAAATTTGGTCTCCAAGCACATTTTAATATAGATTGAACATCTAACGGTTTGAAAATGTCGTTTGAAGTCAATTTGATAGGTTTTAGAGTCGCGCTCACGGAAAGACTTGGTGAGCTTAGGAGCACCCTAGTTCTACTCGTTCTTATGTTTTAATGTATTATGTATTGCGGG
This sequence comes from Carex parvula, assembly GCA_025461045.1. Classification (NCBI taxonomy): domain Eukaryota; kingdom Viridiplantae; phylum Streptophyta; class Magnoliopsida; order Poales; family Cyperaceae; genus Carex; species Carex parvula. Next base: position 229,636 of record JAJGRW010001276.1, read on the forward strand.
ATATGAGATCTAAAATACGCAACATAAGAAGTAATATGAAAATAATATCTAAATACGCAACATAAAACTAATCAAAATAACGATCTAAAATACGCAACATAAAAATAATACTGAGTTGGTGCCTTAATAGGCAGAAGACGTTGGTGTGCCAACCTAATCCGCGCACCAGCCTATTTGGTGCGCGAACTGGATTAGCGAGGGTGGTAGAATTGATACGCGCCCCAACAGAGTGGTAACGATTTAATTTGAATTTTTTCTTATGGTAACAATAAAAATTTCGGTTCAAAGCGTGTTGAGAAAAGCATCCAGGCTTCAGTGACTAAACCAACTAACGGTATTAACCTGGCAAGGATACATCAAAGAAGGTTCTATTAATTTTTTATTAGTACGTTGCTAGCTACAATGCTACAGTGCTACAGTTTTCTGGCAATTTTTTATTAGTACGTTGCTAGCTACAATGCTACAGTAGATCAAAACGTTCCCCATTGAAATTATCAGACGGTTATTATTTGTTCCAATTGGGTCACAAATATTGCTGATACGGAGAGTTGAAGTAATTGAGTACTAGATATAACTTTTAAAATTTAATTTATACTAGATTAAATGGTTTTTATTTTAGAACTTGGCAGCAGCTGCCGAGGGACAGATTAAATGGTTAAAAAGGTTAAAAAAAAAAAAAAAAAAATAGGACCGGCCAAATTAAACTCATAAATGGTTTTAGAACTTGGCAGCAGCTGCCATCATCCACATATCCCACTGGAGATTTAGCTGTGAGATGCTCAAAGTTAGGGGTAGAGTTGGTAAAACGTGCGTGTCGTGTCGTGTCGTGCCGTGACTAATATACTGTGACTTTGGTCCCGTGTCGTGCCATACCGTGACCAAGTCAATATTTCACGTGCCGTACCATGATCAAAATGTCGAAGGATGGTCACGGTACGCGAATAGTCACGCCACATACGTACATACGTATACTACAAAAATTTGTCAATATCTGCAAGGGTAAAAATGTTTTTTACCTACAATATCTTAGCGGATACTCCTGTCGGTAATACCGATACGCTCATAAATAGTCACCTTCTGTCGGTGTACCCTCGAAAATAATCACTTTTAACCCTCGCGGATAGTGGTCTATTTTTGTAGTCACGTCGTACCCAAATGTGTCGTGTCCAAACGTGATTGGTCACGTTTGGTGATGTTTAACTATTTTTTTTTTCACAATTTAGGTTAGTTTATTCAAAATACACTATTTGATCAAGATCTAACGGTCCTAATTACACGTGACTTGCGTGTCGTAGCCAGATCTTTCGTGTGATGTGCCGTGCCAAGTTTTCAAAATATGATCACGGTACGCGAATGATCACGGCACGGGACACGTGAATCACGACACATAACCGACACACGTGTGTCGTTCTGTGACAGAGCTTGCTCTGCCGTGCTATTTTTTCAACTTAGTTAGGGATCAGACATGTAGCTTTTTATTGTGAGTTATATATTCTCTAGTTGTACTTTTATTTTATTTTATTTTTAGTTTCTAAAACTTTATAGTGTATTTGTTTTTTGTTACGAGAGAGGGGGACCATTTGGGTTCAGTTTTTTTTTTTTTTTTTTTAAGGTTGGCGGCAAAGTTTGTCACTAACATATAATATATTGATAAAAGAGTGAAAATTTACATATTTACACGAAAAAGAGAAATCTGCATCCATATCAATACCCCTGAATCTTATATCTAACTAGCGGAGATGGCCCATTTGGGTTCAGTTTATCTAGTGTCTATTGTGAGGCTCTATTAAAATATTATATTATTTTTTTACGGCTACTTGGATACTTTGTTTGTAGCATCTCCGTGAACGTGGAGAGAATATCTTTATGTTTTGTTGAGAATCAAACTAACACATAAACGGTTTAGTTATCGTCGTTAAATGCGGAATAGTTAGCTAGGCTGATCTAAGATAGTGTCAGTTTAACTTTAGACCGATCTAAATTCAACCTCTTATTTAGATTTTTTAATTTAATTTATTAAGGTTCGTTCTCAGTAAAGAGAGATTTTTTATATTTTTTTCTCTTAACTTAACTTAGATCTTCTTAATTGTAACTGACAAAAATAACTTTTTTAGACAAACCTAATTTGAAACAACTAATTACTTCATTTTGGTGCAAATCTCAAAATGATAATTCTTATTTTTATTTTTAAGTTGATCCTCATACTTCCTCTGATGTCAAGGACATACCAGATCAGGTACTGGCAGAGGAGGAGGGAACCAGGGACATGGCAGAGGCAAAGGAGTGTACATGGGGGACTTTTTGGAGAGTACCCAGGAGCATTTTGGGACTGGCAACCTCTAAATTCAACATCTGAAAGAGGCTCGGATGAGAATAAGGCAGAGTCGGTAGATTGGAGTCAGCTCTGATAGTACATGCTTTTGACTTGTTTTGGTTTTACTTTGGTGTCTGTGGTACTAAATTGATGTTTGTTAGTTCATATTTTGTAAAGCAGTGCCTATGTTTGCACTGGTTTTATCAGAGTAGGTGACGTAAGTGAATGAAACAGTGTAATACGGTTATGTTTAGGTACCTACTCACCGTCATTTGATTTCAATATGATACTAGTGGAGTAATCCACTACTTTTAAAAAAAATAACTAATTAGTATGTCTCTTTAATATTCGTGTGCACCCACTTCAATATTTGTGTGAATCAAGAGTGTATGAATCATAAAGCGAATCAGACGGAAGTGGAACCCATTGAACTCAAATTTGAATCCGATAGTCATCGTACGCAATCCCGTATCCTGTTCCCATGCCAGTTGTTATCTTCTTTCTGCTCGCGTAGAGATCAGAATAAATCTTAGACCTTAATACAAGGTAAGTCTTTAATTGATTATAGGATTTGATTGATGGTCTTCATTTTTTTATCGATCTAATATTTAGGGGGAGGAGGAAATCTAAGTTCGATTGTCAGCTGATCTATCCAGTAACTTTTCCCTTGTGGCATGATGAGGTTATTCAAACAATGGATTTCACATTTTTTGGAGAGAACTATTGACCGTCGGTTGAATTCTTGATTGCATGCAAGAGGGCTGCTCCTTTGTGGGTTCTTACAAAGAGTTGTCAAGCAATTCGAGTGTCTGTATTATTTTTGTAATTAAATTGAGGATTCATTATGTAATGTATTTTTCATTTATTTATTTTTGAATGTCATAATTTATTTATTTATTTCAAAAAAATTAAAATTAAATAAATGAAAGAAAGAAACTTGAGAAATATGTTTAGTGCAGTACGGACTCTATATTGCAACAGCAATTAATTAATCAAAATAAATAAATGAACGAAACAATATAATCCCATCTCATGGCTACTAACTAACAAATCCCCAAGAAACTAGCTAGCACTGATTAGCTAATACTTAACTAATATATACATGATTTTAAACTACTAGTCTTACATAACACAAAATAATTAATGAATTATTGCTGGAATCTCTAGCATGTAAGCCGTTTTACAACTTCAAGTTGAAGTTTACCGCGATCTTGCTTGCGTCGAAGCAGAGTCGGCCACCATCCAACTCTTTTGAACTCCTCTTCCCTATACAAGAGAATTGAAATAACATAATTAATCAGATTTTGTATTTTACAATTTGGTAATATATCTACATATGCATATCATTAAATGTATAAATTAACAATTACCTCTTTTCTAATTCTGCTAGACTTCTACAATGCGTCACACGGCCGGAACGGGATTTGATAAAGGAATCGGGCACATGGAGATTCAAAAGCACACCCATCCGTTCGCTACCGCTACTGCAACTGCTTCTGCTGATTTTTCTCCGTTTCTTCTCTTTCGCCGCTGCCACTTCCTTACATTGATCCTCTGTTTTACCGCCTTTTTCTAGGACATTGTCTCTGTCTTTCTCTGGCAATGCGTTGCTGAGAAGAAATGAGAACGAGAGTTCTCGATCGGACTCAGATTCAGACTCTGGGAAATTGTTCAATAGCATCAGCACATCCTCTCGGATCTTGGGGGTGTCCGACTCGTTTGATGCAGATGCGGCAGTCGCAGCGACATCCTTTTTACTACTACTACTACTACTAGAGGATTTCAGGCTGCGTGTCAAGAAAAGCAGAAACTTTGCTTTTGCCATAGGATTTTGCAAGAAAATTGAGCTTTTGGAAGTATTTATTTATGTTCTTAACTATGCTATTTAATTATGTGTTGTACAAGTGGTTTGTTTGTGCTTATAAGGGATAGGGTGGGCTTCGAGAAAAGAACAGTTTCTGGTGCCAATTAAGTACTGTCTAGAGATGGAGACTATGTCATATTTGGATGTACCGGGCAGTTTCTTAACTTGATCTGACTTTATCTAGAAGCTTAGGATATGGTACAAGAAATGCTAGATATGTCAATTCGTTTGTCGAGGTGGCATTTATTGTTATGCTATGCCTTCAGTTTTCAGATAATATCAGTGTATAATTTTTTTTTTTACAAATGTCATTTTGAGATATATATATATAAGAGGACAATTTAATTTAAAAGTCTTTTTGAAAATATATTAAGGGGGCAATTTAATTTAAGTGTCATTTTGAAATATATATAAGAGGGCAATTTAATTTAAGATCCATCGCATTAACAATAAATGCTTACATATAGTTTCGTTTTGATACTAATTTGTGTAAATTAATTTTCAATTATTAAAAAATATATTATTTATAGGATATATTATCTTTTTTCCTGAACGCACTACATAAATTGAGATACACTCATATACACATATACTTCTGTTTTGATAACATAATAAAGAGTTTAAAAGATACATGAAAATTGAAATAATTTTTGTTTTAGAAAAAGATAAAGAGGTCTAATTTTCCAATTTTTAATTTTTATGACTCTCTATTTGGATTTCAAACTAGCGCCTATGTACACGGAGCCGTGTACGTTGTTTTTTTGCTCCAGACCAAAGTCTAGTTCTTAAAAATGCAAATAGTGGTATGACTAAGATTTTGATACTATCAATTCGTTTTTACGATTTTTAAAATTCAAATAGTCAATTTGAAATACTTAACATGTTCTTATATTAAAATGTACTTGGAGATCAAATTTTATATATTTTTGGCCTAGATGGCATTTATTTTTTTATTCAGCACCATGTCATACTGTCAAAGGACGCTTCCATCTTGACGGACACATGACTGAGACAGTTTAGACTTGCAGGGTTTTTTTTTTTTTCTTTTTGAAAACGACCAATATGCCATAAATCCGTTGTAACAGGTTTCAAAGCGTGTTGACAAAAGCATCCAAGCTTCAGTGACTAAACCAATTAAGGGTATGACCTGCCAAGGAGACATCAATGGAAGTTCTAGAGTGAGGCTACAGTGCTTTGCATAGTGCAGATCCATATGTGTTATGGCCTTATAGATTATATTTTCGTTTTCAAAAATTAAACAGATTCGAATCGCTCAACATGCATGATCTCTATATGAAAATATACTTAAATATCAAAATTTATATTTTTTATTATTTTTTTAAATGCATAGAAAATCATTATCTTTTCATGGTTCAAAAATCTTTAAATCATGTGATTTTCTATTTATATAAAAATATAAAATTTGATCTTGAAGTACTTTTTAAATGAAGATGATATTGAACAGTTCAAGTTGATTGTTTGAACTATGTAAATAGAGATATTGATCCATAGCACGGACCATTCTGCACTTTGCAAATTACCGTAGCCTCACTCAAAATTCTTTAAAATTTTATTAATTAGATAATGCAACAAATTAATGCTACCATAGATCAAAATTATACTATATGTATTTTGTATAAGGTTATTTCCAGAATTCTTTCTTAAAAAAGAGGTTATTTTTAGATCCAGTTTCTTTTTATTTGTAGCAGGATTTGTGTTTGTCTACTAAAATTTGTTAAATCTAATAAAAAGACGTGTGAGTAACATATTAATTTTAACTGATTTGTTGTGACATAACATAATCTACAATTAATATTGATTATTGATTATATCATCCAGTGTTGAATATGGGTGATGATATTGACACAATAATTTTTTTATTAACACAACAAATTCAGATTTTTACTTGTATGGACATATATGTCCTTCAATTTTCTCTAGATACTATATCTTTTTTAGATGAACTTTCTTTATATTGAAGATCACTAATTATTTATTTTATTTCTATAACTAAAGTATAGTACTCTCGTAAAATCTTGAAAGGAATGTTTCATTTTTCAAATTTGAGAAGTATAGCAACAAAAATTTAAGCAATCATTTCTTGTAGTAAAAAGGAATAAAAACAATTTTTTTTAGTAACTTTAGTCGGCTTAGTTTAATTTGTACCATTAAATACTTCATTTCTTGTATCACATGTCATTTTATTTTTCTCACTTTTATTGATTATGCATTAGGTGGTATGTACAAATTTTCCATTGCTGAGTTTAGAAAACAAAATGGTACAAACTCCATTTTTAGGGACCCATAGTTGAGATAGATACAGTTTAAGACTTACAGGTTTCTTCTTTGAAAACTTAACCGATATGCCATGAATCTGTTGTAACAAGATTCAAAGCGTGTTGAGAAAAGCATGCAGGCTTCAGTGACTAAACCAACTAACGGTATTAACCTGGCAAGGATACATCAAAGAAGGTTCTATTAATTTTTTATTAGTACGTTGCTAGCTACAATGCTACAGTAGATCAAAATGTTCCCCATTGAAATTATCAGACGGTTATTATTTGTTCAAATTGGGTCACAAATATTGCTGATATGGAGATGTTGAAGTAATTGAGTACTAGATATAACTTTTAAATTTAATTTATACTAGATTAAATGGTTTTTATTTTAGAACTTGGCAGCAGCTGCCGAGGGACAGATTGAATGGTTAAAAAGGTAAAAAAAAATAGGACCGGCCAAATTAAACTCATAAATGGTTTTAGAACTTGGCAGCAGCTGCCATCATCCACATATCCCACTGGAGATTTAGCTGTGAGATGCTCAAGTTAGGGGTAGAGTTGGAAAAACATGCATATCGTGTCGTGCCGTGACTAATATACTGTGACTTTGGTTCCGTGTCGTGCCATACCATGACCAAGTCAATTTTTCACGTGCCGTGCCATGATCAAAATGTCGAAGAGTGGTCATGGTACGCGAATGGACACGCCACATACGTACATACGTATACTACAAAAATTTGACACTATCTGCGAGGGTAAAAGTGTCTTTTACCTACAATATCTTCGCGGATACTCCTATCGGTAATACTGATACGCTCATAAATAGTCATCTTCTGTCGGTGTACCCTCGGAAATAGTCACTTTTTACCCTCGCGGATGGTGGTTTATTTTTGTAGTCACGTCGTACCCAAATGTGCCGTGTCCAAACGTGATTGGTCACGTTTGGTCACGTTTAACTATTTTTTTTTTCACAATTTAGGTTAGTTTATCCAAGATACACTATTTGATCAAGATCTAACGGTCCTAATTACACGTGACTCGCGTGCCGTAGCCAGATCTTTCATGTGATGTGCTGTGTCAAGTTTTCAAAATATGATCACGGTACGCGAATGATCACAGTACGGGACACGTAACCGACACATGTGTATCGTTCTGTTACGGAGTTGGCTCCGCGGTGCTATTTTTCCAACTCTAATTAGGGACCAGACATGTAGCTTTTTATTGTGAGTTATATATTCTCTAGTTGTACTTTTATTTTATTTTATTTTTAGTTTCTAAACTTTATAGTGTGTTTGTTGTTTGTTACGAGAGAGGGGGACCATCTGGGTTCAGTTTTTTTTTTTTTTTTTAAGTTTGGCGGCAAAGTTTGTCACCAACATATAATATATTGATAAAAGAGTGAAATTTACATATTTACACGAAAAAGAGAAATCTGCATCCATATCAATACCCCTGAATCTTATATCTAACTAGCGGAGATGGCCCATTTGGGTTCAGTTTATCTAGTGTCTATTGTGAGACTCATTAAAATATTATATTATTTTTTTACGGCTAGTTGGATACTTTGTTTGTAGCATCTCCGTGAACGTGGAGAGAACATCTTTATGTTTGGTTGAGAATCAAACTAACACATAAACGGTTTAGTTATCGTCGTTAAATGCGGAATGTTAATTAACGGATAGAACTTACAAATTACTCCGTTAATATTCGTGCGGAAGCGGATCTTGCAAGCGTAGCAGTATTACTGGTTCTGCAAGGAATCACAAGCCGAAGCCGGAACCCGTGCGTTTTCCACGACCTAAGACCTTCAAGTGTTAACAGAGTTTTTTAGTGCGTTATTCTCTCTTTCTTGTCAGTCACTATTATGTTATGATATATATTTGAGAGACAGAGGGACAGAATCTAGTATATATAATACCAACACACCTCTTCATGAAGGATCTGCACCTCTTCATAAAGGGTCTGCACCTCTTCATAACGGGTCGGGTTTTGGATTCAGGTTTCCCATAACGGGCGTACTATTTAAAAAATCCAACATCTCTCCCACTCGCACAAAATGGGATACCCGCTATAAACTAAGAGAACGTAATCTCTTAACTCTGTTAAAATTCATACAAGGAAATAGGCCGTGACCAGCATATTTTAATTTGAGAGCATATGTTGTTATCCAACTGTTAGGTATGTATAACAACATCTAAGTAGAGTAAATATGCAGTACCCCAGATCATCAAGTTACATTTTTCAAGTATTACAGGATCTCTTTTATGTATTGATACAACCATACTTATATATTCACAATTATGTTACATAAACATAATTGGTGCACCAGTGAATATAACCTAATGTAACACTCAAATGATCTTTTTCTTTTATCTAGAATCTCTTCATTCTAAATCAATTGCTATTCAGATATGTTCCATTAGATCGCATCATACATGATCATTGGCAACATTCCAAAATAACTAATTGAAAAGAAACTTCAAGTATTTAGTAAAAAATCGAAGAGTACTATGAGATCCTTTTTATCTCTCGGGTCTCACACAACAAAGAAGAAGAGATCATATCTTCTGTTACCCTGTTGGTCAATTGCACATATGGTATGAAACATATGTTACTGTATTATTCTCCATTTCTTATGGAGCGTATGTCTAAATTAAAATTCAATACCGTACAAGTGATAGTTCAGATATACACAATATCTAACTTGAGTCCACATCTCTACTTATCATATAAATCCAATAACAGGACTCCCACTTGGCATAAGACAATTAAGGTAAATAGTGGGTATTTCACCTTCGGTCATAATAGTATATTCATATGACCTCATCTTGATTCTCTATCAAGGCGATATATATTTTAAGCACTTGCTCTCACATTTTGTATCATGTCTAGCTTAAAATCAATCTCATTTCTATGTCCTACTAAGACATAGAAGCGATTGCCTGTGTGAGAATGCCAATCAACTGTCTGACATACCTTTCATTTTATATCTTATGTGTTATGCTAAATATATTGGTATTAAATAATTTGTAACAATTATAACATAAATGAATAAGAAAATAGCATTCATTGCATTTATCCCACAAATACAAATATACATAATATACTGTTCAATCAAAAGTATAATTACAATCTACGTAACCCTAGAGACTTAATATGGCCAATAAACACATCTCTAGGTATTGCCTTTGTAAAAGGATCTGCCACCATTTTGTGTGTAGATATGTACTGCATGCAAACTTGCTTTTTCGCCACCATGTCTCTAACGAAGTTATACTTAGTATCAATGTGTTTGGTCTTTGAGTGATACTTGGGATCTTTTGTATAAGCGATTGCTGCTTGGCTATCGCTGTATACCAACACTGAGTTAGTTTCATTCTCATCGAAACCCAAGTGATTCAAAAATCTTTTAAGCCAAACTGCTTCTTGTACTGCTGCTGAAAATGCTACAAATTTAGCTTCCATTGTGGATAAGGATATGCAACTCTGTTTCTTACTACTCCAAGAGATAGCTCCATTACTAAGTAAGAAAACATAGCCTGAGGTAGATTTTCTTTCATCTAAATCTCCTCCCCAATCAGCATCTGCGTAACCCATGAGTTGCAGATTTTCTCCTTGAAAACACAATGAATAATCTGCAGTACCTTTCAGATATCTAAGTATTCTTTTTACTGCTTTCCAATGGGACTGTCCTGGATTGGCTTGATATCTACTCACCATCCCAACGGAGAAACTGATATCCGGCCTAGTACACATCATAGCATACATGAGGCTGCCAACAGCACTTGAGTAAGGAACTTTTTCCATTTGTGCTTTTTTATCTGGAGTCTTTGGACACATTCTTAAACTAAGACCTTCGCCTTTTGCTATCGGAGTATCAATGGATTTACAGTCTTGCATATGAAACTTTTCAAGTACTTTCTTGATGTAATGCTCTTGTGATAGAGCTAACATCTTCTTGGAACGATCTCTTTCAATCTTCACTCCAAGAATGTATGCTGCTTCACCCATATCCTTCATATCAAAATTGGAGGATAACCATTCTTTAATGATTTTCACATACTCTTTATTGTTACTAGCCAACAATATGTCATCCACATAAAGCGATAGAATCACAAATTTTTCTTTAGATCTTTTGACATACACACAATGGTCTTCATCAATCATTTCGAAATCAAATGATATGATTGCTTGATGAAACCGAATGTACCATTGTCTGAAAGATTATTTGAGATCATAAATAGATCTCAACAATTTGCACACTTTGTGCTCTTGACCTTCAGCAACAAAACTGACAGGTTGTTCCATATATATCTCTTCTTCCAGATTGTCATTTAGAAACGCAGTTTTAACATCCATTTGATATAATTCTAAATATAAACTGGCAACAATCGTATAGAAGTAAATCTTACAACAGGAGAGAAAGTGTCTTCATAGTCTATCCCCTCTTGTTGTGTATACCCCTTAGCAACAAGACGTGCCTTATACCTCTCAATCGAGCTGTCAGCTAGACGTTTAATCTTGAGAACCCATTTGTTCCCAATTGCCTTGCGTCCTTCAGGGAGATCAACTAATTCCCAAACATTATTTGATCTCATTGACTCCATTTCTTCTTCCATTGCTTTCATCCATTTCTCTTTAGCAGGACAAGTGAGAGCCTCTCGAATATTTCTTGGCTCTTCTTCATCTTGCATGACAATCATGTAAGATTCATTTTCGATTGAAAAATGACGTTTAGGAACTATAGCACGATTGCTATACCTAATTTGTGATTGTGCTGAACTTGGCTCAACATCATCTACTGACTTGCTCCCACTTGGATGAGATACTGTTGGAGGTTCAGGAATATGCACCAAACGATTTGCAACAATCAAATCATCTTGTCCTCTTCTTCATATAGAGAAAATTCCTGACCTATCTCACCCTTTCTTGGAAATTCATTTTCCAAGAAAATGACATCTCGGGACTCAAATTCTGTTACACTCCCACTCGATTGTTCACCAATGAACACATAACCTTTGGAATGTTCAGAGTATCGTATAAATATACTATGTTTACCTCGTGGACCCAATTTACCATGTTGATGAGACGAATCATGAACAAAGGTTGTGCATCCCCAAGGTCTCAGATTACTAAGATCTGATTTTCTATTATTCCAAAGTTCGTAAGGAGTTGAAGAAACAGATTTAGAGGGTACTCAATTTAGAATATAGGCAGCAGTCAATAATGCATCACCCCAAAAATTGATTGGCAGATTTGCTTAAGCCATCATTGACCTAACCATTTCCAAAAGAGTCCGATTTCTCCTTTCAGCCACTCCGTTTTGCTGTGGAGTATATGGTATGGTTAGTTGCCTAAGTATTCCTTTTTCTTCGTACATTTGTTTGAACTCATCAGACAAATATTCACGAACGCGATCCGTTCGTAAGGCCTTAACCTTTCTATCTAATTGATTTTCAACCAAGGTTATAAATTTCTTGAAACATGCAAGAGCATCAGATTTATGAGAGATCAAATAGACGTGACTGTACCGCGTATAATCGTCAATGAATGTGATAAAGTATCTACCTCCATGTCGTGCCCTCACATTCATTGGTCCACAAATGTCAGAATGAATTAATTGCAATGGAAATTCAGATCTGGTTCCTGTTCCAAATGGTTTTCTTGCCATTTTTTCCTTTTAAACAATTTTCACATGTTGGTAGACTAACCCTTTCAATCTGGCCTAACATGCCTTCCTTGGCTAATCTATCAATTCGTTGCTGTCCAATATGGCCTAATCTCATATGCCATACATTCACATTAACATTTTCATCAGCATATGATGTAATTAAAGAAAAATGGATATTAGAAGAAGTCATATTAATAACATCCAGAATAATAAAACCATTCGATACATATCCATAACCATAACACACATCATCCAGATACAACTTAATACTAGTGCCACACATGTTCAAAGTAAATCCAAATCTAAGAAGAACAACTACAGATACAAGATTTCGTCGAATGTCAGGTGCAAAGAGAACATCATGTAAGAGGAGGGTTCGACCATCACGCATATCCAACTTGCATGTGGCTATACCCTTGACTGGTACACGAGAGTTGTTTCCTACATAAAGTCATTTTGAACCTTGCGGAATTCGACGAAAATCCACAAACAAGTCACGATCTTTGGCTACATGGTCTGTTGCCCCTGAGTCTACAGTCCACAAAGGATGAGAATCAGCAATAAAAACAGAACTGGAAGCATATGAAAAATGTGAAGGTTTTTCTGTAATTTGTACCTTACGGGGCTCTTTGCATTCACGAGCATAGTGACCCTTATTGCCACAATTGAAACACTTGATTTTGACTTTATTATGCTTCTTAAAATTATTCTGAGAAGCCTTTCCCTTGCCACGATCCTGCCTCTTATGTTTTTTCTCTTGTTTGCCCTTGCTCTTGTGACCATAATTTGACTTACGCTTCTGGCCTTGCCCTCCATGAGAGCTTGAACCAGCCAAATGCACAGCAGTTTCATTTTCTTGAGGCTTTGATGCCTCAATACGATCTTCCTCAAGTTCCAGATGTCTTGCTGCATCGTTGAGAGTTGTAATACTCTCGTTGTGGGTCAGATTCACCTTCATGTGTTCCCATGTATGAGGAAGTGAACGAATCACTGCTTGAAGTTGTTGTTCATCAGTCAAAACATGGCCAGCGTCCTTCAACTCACTAATCATATTTGACATCTCCCTGAGATGTTGCCGCATGCTATGATTAGGACGCTTCTTGTAAGTGTCAAACTTGATGGTGAGTTGTCTCAGTTTTGTAACAGAAGTTCCACCGAACTTCTGCTTTAAAGCAAGCCACATCTCTTTGGCAATCTCATATTGCCTAAACTCACGCATCACATCATTGTCCATACTGCTCAGCAATGTAATACGAGCAATGGAGTTCTTCTTTTTCCAGGACTCATATGCAGCACTGTCAGTAATGTGCTTTTCAGTTGTACCTTTTTCTGGTTTGGTTAGGATATGATCCAGAACCGTAAGAACCTCTTGTTCTTCCAGGACATACTGAATTTTCATGGCCCAAATCTCATAATTATCGCCATTCAGTTTTTCACCCTTATTCAGTTCTGCCACAATATTCCTAGATGCATATGCCATTTTCACTAAGAAATTACAATTAAACTAAGTTAGGACATATCACAATTCTGATGGCTTAATAGAAATTATTTAATACCTAGCATAACACTTCCAGTTTTGCAACAACTGTGAAATAATTTAATAATAATAATACATATAGATTAAAATCGAAAGATCACTAAGTTTCACAATTGTTGAGGCATTTTTGTCAGCCTGTTATTTTAGTGTAGACCGACGCGAACGTTTCTGCAGATACACTCCCTCCCTCGAATAGGTAAAGGGGGAAGAAGCTTATTGTTTGATTGTGGGGATTCTTTTCCTTCCGGCAGGCGCAAGCCCCTGCCGTTAATTACCCTGGGTAGTACCCAGGAACCTCCGATTAAGGGGCTAGACGAAATAACATGATTAGGGTAGGGTATCTAAAGTGCAATCAAGAACAGAGGGCGATACTGAATCAGAGGGGTAGTATTGATTCAACCCTCGAGGGGCATACTAACAGTGTATGCCTAGTATTTACTAGGGCTTTTGTTTAATTTGGGGTTGCCTATTACATGCAAGGACTTTAGCTGATTTGAGAGTGCCTAGGGTTTTCTAGGGCTTTTGTTTGGGGTGCCTGTTTCATGCAAGGGCTTTAGCTGAACATATATGTTATGGGCGACACCGTACTACGTGAGTGGGTGCTTGGAACACTTCGACAGCCTACGGGTCGGACTGGCGCAGAGGATTTAGACAAGGGCGTATCATATGCCCGTGCCTATTACATGCAAGGACTTTAGCTGAACTTATGTATTTGTTGGGGTGGCATGGGAGCCTTTGAATTTGATGGCGTAGAAGTCTTTAGTTTGAGGTGGCGTGAGAGCTTTTGATTTGAGTTGGCGTGGGAGCCTTTGATTTTTGTTGACGTGGGAGCCTTTGGTTTTGGTTGGCGTGGAAGCCTTTATTTGACTTGGCGTGGAAGCCTTTGTATTTGGTTGGCGTGGAAGCATTTATTTGACTTGGCGTGGAAGCCTTTGTATTTGGGCGGCGTTGAAGCCTTTATTTGAGTTGGCGTGAAAGCCTTTGGTTTGGGTTGGCGTGGAAGCCTTTGGTTTGGGTGGCGTGGAAGCCTTTATTTTAAGGTTGGCGTGGAAGCCTTTCGTTTAGGGTGGCGTGTAAGCCTTTGCTTTTGGTTGGCGTGGAAGCCTTTATTTTGGATTTGGGTAGCGTGGAAGCCTTTGAGTTTGAGTGGCGTGGAAGCCTTTGGTTTTGGTTTGAATCTATTTTGGTGAATTGAGTTTACTTGTGTTTGGTTTATGTTTTGGCTTGTTCGGGTTTAGACTTGATTTTTGCTTGGATTTTGATTTGAATTTTGTTTGGATTTTGGGTTTGACTTGGGCTTGATTGCGGTTCTTCGGTTCGCTTTGAGCTTGTTGGCTTATTTGATTTATTCGGTTTATTTGGTTTAGGTTCTTTTGAATTTAGTATAGGTTTTTGGTTGGTCTTGGGTTTAATTTTCAATTTATGTAGATTTTCTTGGATTTGGTTCGAGCTTCATATTTAATATAGGTTTGGTTTGAATTGGAGTAGTCTTTTGGTTTAAGTCTTCGATATGGACTTGTTTCGAATTTGTTTTAGGCTCGGGCTAAGATGTGGTTTGTGTAAGGATAGACTCCGGTTTAGGATTAAGCAAAAATAAACTCCTTTAATGTTTTTTGTCACTTTAGTATATTTCTCATTTTTTTTTGTACGAGGATTCGTCAAAATAGCATTGATTGATTCAAGTTTGTTTTCAACTTAAGTTAGACTCGATCGGTGTCGCAACGGTAGTGAGATCAATCATGTGCATTTATTTCCATATTTTTGACATTCATTTTCTGTTATGCAGAGCATCATGGAAAGATTGGTCGATTATCAAAGTGAGTCTGTCACATAAATATTCGTCTGAAGGTCATAATCCATTTTCAAGAAGGTTGTACTTCTATATAATAGATTCTTCTTATTCCATGAAACTTTGATATTTCTTATTTGCACCATCGTAGATTGTACTTCTATATAATAGATTCTTCTTATTCCATGAAACTTTGATATTTCTTATTTGCACCATCGTAGTCAAACCTTGATATCTCTTATTTGCACCATTATAGTAACAATGAGACAACTTTTGATTGATATGTGAATTCATATGTTTGATTAACATGCTCCAGTGACATTTCTCAACTACTCCAATTATCACTTTAGCAATACGTCCTTTTTTTTATTTTGTTTTATTATTAATTTTTATTTATTTGTCAACGTGTTCAAGCTGCACACTCTTTTTTTTATTCTTTTGAAATTTCAGCAGCATCTCGGTCTTAACTTGATTCATTCGAATATCATTTTTCATGTCTAATTAAGAGGGAATTTTGACAGCATTTCTGCCTCATTCGCACTCATCATTAGCATGTTATGGCATCCTACACGCACCGAGTGCTTCGGATCCTTTTTTTTGTTGGCGCTCTACTCCACCGAGTGTTTCGAGCCCATTGAATCACCCTACCGGCACCCTACACGCACCAAGTGCTTCGAGTCCGATAGTAGCGAGTGTTTGTGTAATTTTACCCAACCGGCACCCTACGCGCACCGAGTGCTTCGGGTCCGGAAGTGGCAGTGAGGTGTATCTTGTGAATTTATTTTATTTTTAGAATATTTTTTGATAAAATGAAAAAGGATGGAGAAGAGATAAGAGGATAAAGGAAAGGAAAGAAAATATTCACTTCAATGGCAATGCAAAAATCTTTCTCCTTTATCTACCTTTTTTTTACTCGTCAGGTGAATGTGAAATATACTCCTTTTTGTATTATTTTCTCTCAATCTCACTATTTTATATTTGTGTATAATTTTGACTCTATCTCTCGGTCTTCTCTGTCTTTTCTGTGTTCTCTGGTTGTTCTTTTATAGCACAGGAGCAAGGCGCTTTCGTTGTCAAAAATCATGCTACGCTGCTCCTCAAATTAATTCCGCCAAGCATGCGGCTCTTTTAAGTCAAATATTTCGCAATCATTGTTATAATTATATATATCATTATATTGGATTACACCGTTGTAGCTATTGCGATGAGCTTGCTTCAGTTTTTTTTTTTTTTTTTTATTTTGTTAACGGTGTTGGATTGTGTATGGTGATAGCTAGGCACCGTTAAGTCCTTTAAACTTTAAAAGAATGATCTGCGCAATATTTATCTTTAGAGGATCTGTTTCAACCAATGAGGAATTCGTGCTGATGCAAGCCTTGATATTATTTTATTATTTTTTTGACACTTGTTATGACGAGGTGTTTCATTTTACTGATTTCAGGAGAATCATGCTTTCTAGACTTACAAACTTTATTATTATTATTTTAGTACATATCTCCTTCTTGATGTTTGTGCAACAAATCTTCTTGAATTAATTCACATTTCTGTTGCCGACTAAAAAAAATCATCTGAGTCCGGTCATAAATTTCAGGGAGCCATTTGGGCATGATATATCGCTAAAGGTCATCAATTTATTTTATTGACGGTGATAGGCACCATTAAAGTCATTAATCAGATTCAATATCAGAGCGGTTTCAGCTGATGAAAGATCCACACTTATGGTCGGTTATTAAGTGTCCCCGTAACGTAGATTAATATAATCTTGTCACCGTTTTTAATAATATTGTATCTTTTCATCGATGGGCTAAGAAAGCAGCTCAAATCAAATTATGAGGTGGCCCATAATGCATGAAAGGCTTATGATCTATACTCCAAAAATGTTACCCGGAGCCCTTTATTAGAAACTGGATTATCACAACATAAGAAAACTTTGACCAATAAAGAAATTGGATTTGCCAACTTTGAATCCAGTAACGAACTCGAATTTGCAAAGTTTGATCCAGTAGTGACTTATTTCTCTCCTTTTTTTTTATATTTATTTATTTTATTTTTTTTTAGAATGATATTCGCAATCAGAGTGGATCGAGAGGTGGTTTATTTTCCAGATGTAACCATCGGTCTCGCATATTTCCTTTATTATTTTTTTTTCTTTTGATTGTACCAAATTCTTCTCTTTTTTTTTTTTTTTTTTTGAATAATGGGTGCCATGTCATACATGTTTCACAATAGTCAGAGTTAAATGAAGTCTGGTAGTTTAAGCGTCACATTTTTAGGGTAAAACAACAATCATCTTTTAATTCCATAAATTTTATTATCAGTAATTATTTCACTATGCAAAACTCCCATTAAAAATTATACAAATAATGCACAACAATTTTTTTTTTATTAAAAAAAATATTCGGACTAATTATGCATAACAGAATAATTTGATACAGAAAAAATTATTCGGACTGATTATATAAATTGTATAATTGATTAAACAAAATTTGTTTAAAAAATCTGTATGGTTCTAAAAAAGTTTCATTAATAACATCAAAAAAATAATTTCATAAAAATAATTTCGATTTTTGCAAAACCACTGTTATATTAGATGTATATAGAAAATAGAGAATCAAGACAATAACAAGAAAGTCATTGTAGTGTAGTGGTAAGGTATTTGTCACATGTTGCATAGAACTCGGGTTCAAGCCCTAGCGGCTACAATAAAAGCCTTTGTTTTTTTTTCGCGGTTCATCATCAAGATATGGACCAAGTCTATTTAGCTTGAACCGGTGTATACAATCTCTCCATTTCCTAGAGTAATGGACACATCCATTAGCGCAGGTTGAATTAAAATTGGATCTCATACAATTTGGAAGTATAAAAATGGTCCACACCAAATATCAACCATCCAATCCGGAAAATTGGATCTCATACAATTTGGACCAAAAAATTGTCCAACCCAGTTGTATTAGATCCAAAATAAACTAAAGATGCATTGTTTTGCTTTGCATCTCCAATTTCCATTGTACAATACCACTATTTTGCTATGCATCTCCAAAAGATGCATTTAAAAAATCTCCAAAACAGTTCATTTAATCTAAATACGTTTTATAAAATAAAATTTGTATTCAGATTTATTAAATTTACAAAAAAAATTTGTAAATCAAATCTAAAAATTTCTATATAGAAAAATTAATTAATTTTGCAAATCTAATTTATTTTCGAATAAAATCTGAAATTTGTCAAATCAAACCAAAACAGTGAACAAATTTGGCGTTTCTGAAACATAAGAATTAATTAAAAAAAATCCGTATTGTGTATTATAAATACCAGAATATGTGAAATTAGTTTTCAAACATTATTCTAATGTATAAACAGATTTTACTGAAAATTTAAAAACAGAATACATGCTATAAAAGCTCTGATACCATTGTTAATTAACAGATAGAACTTACAAATTACTCCGTTAATATTCGTGCGGAAGCGAATCTTGCGAGCGTAGCAGTATCACTGGTTCTGCAAGGAATCACAAGCCGAAGCCGGAAGCCCTGCGTTTTCCACGACCTAAGACCTTCAAGTGTTAACAGAGTTTCTTAGTGCGTTATTCTCTCTTTCTTGTCAGTCACTATTCTGTTATGATATATATTTGAGAGACAAAGTGTCACACCCCAAACCAGGATTTCCGGATTAGGATGTGATCAATCCCCGCCTCGTGTCTAATAATCAATAAACACGCAAGGCTAAACAACATAATAATCAAACAGCAGCGGAAGCAATATAATGCAAACAAGCAATAGTCATAAATATCAAATAAACATAAATATACACATCATCCATACAATCCACCTCGGGATAAAATAAACATAACTAGTCAAAAGGGATACAAAAATCTATCGAGTCCAATGTATATAACAAAAACATCGGACTCGCAAAATCCTAAACAAAGCCCCTAATCTATATCAAGTGATGTGACCGTCGGGGACAGCTCCTGACGCCTCCTGCTGCGGACCGTCAGACTCTGTACCTGCCTACATCCATAAAAAGGAGGGGATGAGCGAATGATCGCCCAGGATGTGACCCAGTATTATCCCTTCAGGGATCCTCTTAAGTCAAAGCATATTTTAATTCGAAATCTACGTAAAGTCGGTAATTCACTTTTAATGCATATGTTGCAGAAATTAAAACCTATCATAGTACTACAAAAGAAAAATATACATATAATAGATGACATGATGTGATTTTCCTATTATGCCAAAATGCTAAAGTTTCCCAAAATAAAATATGAGGATCAATATTATACTCAACCGAAGTCCAGTACAATAGGTACCGTGTGTACAAATTGATATAGTAATAGTACGGATAATTTTGTCACCCCGTGCCGTGCCAAGTTCAATCAAATTGAATTTGTATCTCAAAAGTGACATAACACAAGGACTGCGATCAGCGGGGCAAAGATACCCGATGCCTAATGACATCGAGCTTTGCCCACAACAGAAGGGCACGCTAGCCGATGGTTATATCGAAATTCGTGTAACATCCAAGGACTGCGATCAGAGGAGCAAAGGTACCCGATGCCTAAGGACATCGAGCTTTGCCCACAGCAGAAGGGCACGCTAGCCGATGGTTACACTTAATTCCATGTGTTTTCCTTCTCTAAGACGATTCATCACCAAACATATAAAATAGGAGAAAACTACAAGCAAGACGTAAGAATAAGTCAATCCGTTTCCTCATGAGCAGAGACGGAACTCCACCATCCGGCCAGATCAATGGGACATCATAACAACAAAAATAAAATCTGCCACCGCATCCTCAGCAGCCGTACTAGGCAAGTAGCTCCTAATGTAGGGGGGATAGCTCCCGAATCGTCTCCGGACTCGAGATCGGTCCGCACAAAATGTAAAATGATCGACAATGATATACTACCAATCTCATGCATATAATAATAATAATCCTAATAAGACCTCTAAGGAATCAAGTGATCCCTCAGCCCAATGACCCACAAACCGTCACGCATCCCATGCCTACGTGACGGAAAGCAGTCATTCGGTCTTCTATCTCACGCTCACCAATGCACATGCTTAACTACAATAATATGTTGTCCTCTACGAGAAGGGGACAACTAATATCCTAATATATTACTAATTAAATTACACTACTCCTAAGAAAGCATTAAATTTTCAATTTAGAAGGGGTTGTGCAAATCCTAAATTACAGTTCAGAAAGGATTAAACATGCTCTAATGCAACTACAAAATTTAAAGTGCGGATGTCAGGTCAAGTGGTCGACTGGTGAGAGTACGCCACGAAAGAAAAATACAGATATCCCACACCTGATGACTGTAGGGGTAGAACGTGCTAATAATCTCCGGAATCCACGTAATCCCCGCCTGCTCCTGTACAAGCGTCAGCGGAATCGGACCACGGGTCGAAATCAACGTAGGTCTGCTGACCTGTAATTTAGACGTAACTTAATTAAATTCTAGACTAAATATTCGCAACCCATTACCCAGTTTAATTAGTTTCACTAAGTGTTCGTGTTTAATTAATTAACTAACTAAGATTCGAATCTAATTATTAATCTAACGTACTTAAATCATTTGTTATATT
The DNA here is from genome assembly GCA_025461045.1 of Carex parvula. Classification (NCBI taxonomy): domain Eukaryota; kingdom Viridiplantae; phylum Streptophyta; class Magnoliopsida; order Poales; family Cyperaceae; genus Carex; species Carex parvula. The sequence continues at coordinate 250,681 of JAJGRW010001276.1, forward strand.
TTAATTTGAAAATAAACCGTTAGTTAAATCCTATAAGATTAATCGGTTCCACTCATTTTAATTATACGCTAAAACACGTGGATTATTTATTACTTTATATATTGCAATAATTATTCGCATTTTAAAACGTGTAGGGTAAAAGTATGCTTACTAATTAATTACCCTAATAATCATGTGAATTTATTTCTAAGTATGTGTAGAACAAAAATACGTTGTTAAAATCAATTGTTCTATAACTTTTAGATTTAGACATTTAGTTTACTAATTTGTACGCGCTAATTTATACAATATATTACGTTGCTTATTTAATTATCCTACTTAATCCAATTTGTAACTATCTTAACGATGCATAAAATAATATTATGTTGATAATTAATTATTCCTTATTAATTAACAACATATATATATATATATATATATATATATTTAGGTTATGTAATTAAAACTTAAGTTATTAATTTGAATTAACTACGGTGTGGGGTGTTTTAATTTAATTCGTATACTACTTTGAAGTTTAACAATAACTAGTAATAATTTATGAGGTGTCACTTGTTTATTTTGAATGAAGAATTATTTGCTCATACGATCAGACTACACATTATACTTGTGTTTATATGTCATTAGAATATACATTAACGTATCAAAATACTAGATATATGTTGACCCCCATTCACTACATGTAGATTCGCCCCTGCAAGCAACAACACTGAATAGGCGCTGAATAGAGGCGCTGAATAGACTATGGGGGTCAAACGTGAATGGGGGTCAAGCATATAAAATTTTTCTACTACGAATGGGGGTCAATTTCACACTATTCATAATATTTTACTTTAAATTATATTAAAATAAGATATAAAAAAAAAAATTCAAAATGAATGGGGGTCAATTGACCCCCATTCACTACATGTAGATTCGCCCCTGCAAGCAACAACACTCAGCCCGGCAAAAATCAAAGTCGCTGCACCCCCACAATATCTCGGGTACCCAGCCAACCAAAGAGCCAAAGATCGAAAATTCGAACCGAGCACCAAGAAGAGGCGCTGAATAGAGAGGGAGATCGGCAACCTCACTAGTAACCGAAGAAGGGAATCACGGCCAGAGCAGGAGAAGAGCCTGAAGGCTGAGGGTGAAAGAGGGAGCAAAGAGAGAGCACAGGGGGGTTTAGGGTTAGTGTTCAATAGGCAGCGGAAAAGAGAGAGTAAAATAGAGAGAGTGATAGAATGGAGAGGAGGTAAGGTCAGAGGGGTGAATCAGCGAAGCCAAATGAAGAAGAAGGGGGGGGTTGATTCGGCCTGTCGCCAGCGGGAGAGAAAACAACAAAAAAAATCAGAATGAGGTGGCTCTGTCGCCGAAGCATCCCAAGTCCACTAAATCCAAGTTTTCAATTTTAATTGAGGAGTGCTTTAAGATCTGTGCAGAGTAGAACTGAACGGTTCAGATTATTCCCAAATTAAATTAAATCAATCTTAGGATTCGATAACACTTGCGTTTAAAATTGATACGAAATTTTTAAATGGTTCTTTGATTAATCTTATAGATTTATTCGTTATTTCATTAACTATTAATTTTATAATGGTTATTAATATTTTGTATTTCTCCCTTAAAATTTACATTTGTACAAATAAATTCTACAATTTATAAAATTCACTAATTAGTTAATTAAATAATTTAGATAAGTTACTTTATTCATTTTATTTATTACCCTTTGTGTTCCTTGATTAATCAATTAAAAATTTTAATTGGTTGTTAATTTTAATTATCGACTAATTAACTACATTTGAATTTACGGGTTATAACACAAAGGGACATGATCTAGTATATATAATACTAACACACCTCTTCATGAAGGGTCTGCACCTCTTCATAAAGGGTCTGCACCTCTTCATAACGGATCGGGTTTTGGATTCAAGTTTCCCATAACGGACGTACCATTTAATAAATCCAACATTAAGTTACCTAGGCTGACCTAAGATAGTGTCAGTTTAACTTTAGACCGATCTAAATTCAACCTCTTATTTAGATTTTTTAATTTAATTTATTAAGGTTCGTTGTCATTAAAGAGAGATTTTTTATATTTTTTTCCTCTTAACTTAACTTAGATCTTCTTAATTGTAACTGACACAAATAACTTTTTTAGACAAACCTAATTTGAAACAACTAATTACTTCATTTTGGTGCAAATCTCAAAATGATAATTCTTATTTTAATTGTTAAGTTGATCCTCATACTTCCTCTGATGTCAAGGACATACCAGATCAGGTACTGGCAGAGGAGGAGGGAACCAGGGACATGGCAGAGGCAAAGGAGTACATGGGGGGTTTTTTGGAGATTACCCAGGAGCATTTTGGGACTGGCAACCTCTAAATTCAACATCTGAAAGAGGCTCGGATGAGAATAAGGCAGAGTCGGTAGATTGGAGTAAGCTCTGATAGTATATGCTTTTGACTTGTTTTGGTTTTACTTTGGTGTCTGTGGTACTAAATTGATGTTTTTTGGTTCATATTTTGTAAAGCAGTGCCTATGTTTGCACTGGTTTTATTAGAGTAGGTCTGAAGATTTAGTTAGAATTTCATATAAGCTGATGTAAGTGAATGAAACAGTGTAATACCGGTTATGGTTAGGTACCTACTCACGGTCATTTGATTTCAATATGATACTAGTGGAGTAATCCACTACTTTTTAAAAAAATAACTAATTAGTTATGTCTCTTTAATATTCGTGTGCGCCCACTTCAATATTCGTGTGAATCAAGAGTGTATGAATCATAAAGCGAATCAGACGGAAGTGGAACCCATTGAACTCAAATTTGAACCCAATAGTCATCGTACGCAATCCCGTATCCTGTTCCCATGCCAGCTGTTATCTTCTTTCTGCTCGCGTAGAGATCAGAATAAATCTTAGACCTTAATACAAGGTAAGTCTTTAATTGATTATAGGGTTTGATTGCTGGTCTTCATTTTTTATCGGTCTAATATTTAGGGGGAGGAGGAAATCTAAGTTCGATTGTCAGCTGACCTATCCAGTAACTTTTCCCTTGTGGTGTGATGAGGTTATTCAAACAATGGATTTCACATTTTTTGGAGAGAACTATTGACCGTCGGTTGAATTCTTGATTGCATGCAAGAGGGCTGCTCCTTTGTGGGTTCTTACAAAGAGTTGTCAAGCAATTCGAGTGTCTGTATTATTTTTGTAATTAAATTGAGGATTCATTATGTAATGTATTTTTCATTTATTTATTTTTTAATGTCATAAACAAAAATCGGACGTGTCCCACTTATTTCAAAAAAATTAAAATAAAATAAATGAAAGAAAGAAACTTGAGAAATATGTTAGTGAAGTACGGACTCTATATTGCAACAGCAATTAATTAATCAAAATAAATAAATGAACGAAACAATATAATCCCAACTCATGGCTACTAACTAACAAATCCTCCAAGAAACTAGCTAGTACTGATTAGCTAATACTTAACTAATATATACATGATTTTAAACTACTAGTCTTACATAACACAAAATAATTAATGAATTATTGCTGGAATCTCTAGCATGTAAGCCGTTTTACAACTTCAAGTTGAAGTTTACCGCGATCTTGCTTGCGTCGAAGCAGAGTCGGCCACCATCCAACTCTTTTGAACTCCTCTTCCCTATACAAGAGAATTGAAATAACATAATTAATCAGATTTTGTATTTTACAATTTGGTAATATATCTACATATGCATATCATTAAATGTATAAATTAACAATTACCTCTTTTCTAATTCTGCTAGACTTCTACAATGCGTCACACGGCCGGAACGGGATTTGATAAAGGAATCGGGCACATGGAGATTCAAAAGCACACCCATCCGTTCGCTACCGCTACCGCAACTGCTTCTGCTGATTTTTCTCCGTTTCTTCTCTTTCGCCGCTGCCACTTCCTTACATTGATCCTCTGTTTTACCGCCTTTTTCTAGGACATTGTCTCTGTCTTTCTCTGGCGATGCGTTGCTGAGAAGAAATGAGAACGAGAGTTCTCGATCGGACTCAGATTCAGAATCTGGGAAATTGTTCAATAGCATCAGCACATCCTCTCGGATCTTGGGGGTGTCCGAGTCGTTTGATGCAGATGCGGCAGTCGCGGCGACATCCTTTTTACTACTACTACTACTAGAGGATTTCAGGCTGCGTGTCAAGAAAAGCAGAAACTTTGCTTTTGCCATAGGATTTTGCAAGAAAATTGAGCTTTTGGAAGTATTTTTGTTCTTAACTATGCTATTCTTAATTATGTGTTGTACATGTGGTTTGTTTGTGCTTATAAGGGATGGGGTGGGCTTCGAGAAAAGAACAGTTTCTGGTGCCAATTTAAGTACTGACTAGAGATGGAGACTATGTCATATTTGGATGTACCGGGCAGTTTCTTAACTTGACCTGACTTTATCTACAAGCTTAGGATATGGTACAAGAAATGCTAGATATGTCAATTCGTTTGTCGAGGTGGCATTTATTGTTATGCTATGCCTTCAGTTTTCAGATAATATCAGTGTATAATTTTTTTTTTTTTACAAATGTCATTTTGAGATATATATATAAGAGGACAATTTAATTTGAATGTCATTTTGAAATATATATTAAGGGGGGAATTTAATTTAAGTGTCATTTTGAAATATATATAAGAGGGCAATTTAATTTAAGATCCATCGCATTAACAATAAATGGTTACATATAGTTTCGTTTTGATACTAATTGTGTAAATTAATTTTCAATTATTTAAAATTTATAGGATATATTATCTTTTTTCCTGAACGCACTACATAAATTGAGATACACTCATACACACATATACTTCTGTTTTGATAACATAATAAAGAGTTTAAAGATACATGAAAATTGAAATAATTTTTGTTTTAGAAAAAGGTAAAGAGGTATAATTTTCCAAATTTTAATGTTTTATGACTCTCTATTTGGATTTCAAACTAGCGCCTACGTACACGGAGCCGTGTACGTTGTTTGTTTGCTCCAGACCAAAGTCTAGTTCTTAAAAATACAAATAGTGGTATGACTAAGATTTTAATACTATCAATTCATTTTTTATGATTTTCAGAATTCAAATAGTCAATTTGAAATACTTAACATATTCTTATATTAAAATGTACTTGGAGACCAAATTTTATATATTTTTGGTCCAGATGGCATTTTTTTTTTAATTCAGCACCATGTCATACCGTCAAAGGGACGCTTCCCACTTGACGGACACATGACTGAGATAGTTTAGACTTGCAGGGTCCTTTTTTTTTTTTTTTGGGAAAACGACCAATATGCCATGAATCCGTTGTAACAGGATTCAAAGCGTGTTGACAAAAGCATCCAAGCTTCAGTGACTAAACCAATTAAGGGTATGACCTGCCAAGGAGACATCAATGGAAGTTCTAGAGTGAGGCTACAGTGCTTTGCATAGTGCAGATCCATATGTGTTATGGCCTTATAGATTATATTTTCGTTTTCAAAAATTAAACAGATTCGAATCGCTCAACATGCATGATCTCTGTATGAAAATATACTTAAATATCAAATTTTATTTTATTTTATTATTTTTTTAAATGCGTAGAAAATCATTATCTTTTCATGGTTCAAAAATCTTTAAATCATGTGATTTTCTATTTATCTAAAAATATAAGAAATTTTTTTTTTGATCTTCAAGTACATTTTAAATGAAGATGATATTGAACAGTTCAGGTTGATTGTTTGAACTTTGTAAATAGAGATATTGATCCATAGCACGGACCATTCCACGCTTTGCAAATTACCGTAGCCTCACTCAAAATTCTTTAAAATTTTATTAATTAGTTATTGCTACAAATTAATGCTACCATAGATCAAAATGTTCCCCGTCGAAATGATCAGATGGTTATGATTTGTTCCACTTGGGTCAATATATTGCTGATATGGAGATGTTGAAGTATTTATGACAGGATAAATCTGTAAAAGGATGTTTTTAATTATTTTGTTCCTGAAAATTCATGGATTAACAAGTGAAATAGAAGAATAAATAATATCACCTTAATGTTAGTTAATTAATTGAAGATATTTAGTTAATTGATTGAAGATGTTGGCTTTTGTTGAAGATATGAAAGACATGTTGGGCTATGTATTTTTTTAAAATAAATAATGATTTTCTACCTATCTAAAAAAATAGTTTATCAAGGACATATATGTATTTTGTATAAGGCTATTTCCAGAATTCTTTCTTAAAAAAGAGGTTCTTTTTAGGATCCAGTTTCTTTTTATTTGCAGCAGGATTTGTGATTGTCTACTAAAATTTGTTAAATCTAATAAAAAGACGTGTGAGTAACATATTAATTTTAACTGATTTGTTGTGACATAACATAATCTACAATTAATATTAATTATTGATTTATATCATCCTGTGTTGAATATCTCTGATTTTAAAGCACTTGACAGATTTTATTGGTTTGATGTGACACATGATCTAGAAGCATTTATGAATTATGATTAGTGCTCCATGGTTTGACTTCTGAGTTGTTACCAGAAAAGGATGCCCCAGTCACCGTTCTTGAAAAGGTCTGATTTTGAGGTATTTGAAATAAATGAAGTAAATTGATGTCGCGTCATCTAGAAGCTTATCTGCTTAATGCTTAAAGTTGGTTTGTTAGTAACTGTTGATTTTGCGGAATAATGTAAATAAATGATGACTGTAAATATTGTATTGCAATCTAATTTGAGTTGTTTGTAGAGAGGGCTTTATATATATTTTTTTTTGAAAAATGCATGGCAGAGGCTGCCAGTTTTATTTGAACTCAAAAATTACAACAGTACATCTGACATAACTTATACAACTACGTAACATATAGTAAACAATATTATGCCCTGTTAACAGAACCGAGCCCACAACTTTGCCTCCTGCTTAATTCTCTGCGCCAACTGTTGTGGCTGGAGCTTGGTTCGTCTGAAAATGAATTCGTTTCGTTGCTTCCATAGAAGCCAGCATGTGCACACAAACCATCGTACCCAATCCTCCTTTTTCATTCTGCCCGAACTGCTGAGTGTGCTCCAGGACTCCCTCCAAGTGAGTGGTACGGATTCCTTTAGGTATCATGATTGTGTTGTTTAGAATGGCAGAAACATGAGTCCAGACTTGCATTGCATACGGGCAGTGAAACAGGAGGTGAGAGGCTGTCTCAAGTTGGCAGGTTCCACACATTACACATCTCAAATCACATGTTATCTTTCTCTTTTGCATAGTATCATGGGTTAGAATCTTGTGCCTCAGCATTAAAAAGGAAAAAATCCTTACTGATGGTGGTGCCTTACAGGTCCATACATCCATGAATTGCCAGCCCATTTTGCCCCCGGATATCATTGTTTTATAAGTGGAGTTAGAGCTGTACTCCCCATTTGTTGACCATCGCCATCTCAAAGAGTCTCTCTGGTCCGTTATAGGGGTGGGCAGCTGCACCTCCATTTGTGGAGCAAGGCTCTGAAGGATAGGAAGTGCCTCCGCCAGAGAGATTTTTTGCAGAGGAATTGGATAGCTGATGCCATTTGCTAATGGCAGGCCCTGCCATGAGTCGAACCAAAAGGAGATTTCCTTTCCACTGCCTATGACACAGTAAGCACTCCAATGGAAAAGGGATTTGATGCCATGTAGGTCTCTCCAGAAAAACGAGCCAGTAACTGCCCATAGTGTAGGTCCGTCCACTTGAGAGCCCTTCCAATATAATTGTGTCATTAATTTGGTCCAAAGTGAATTAGGGTTCGTGTATGCTGCCCACCACCACCTTAGCAGCAAAGCCCTATTCTGTAACCTTATATCTTTGATCCCCAAGCCGCCCCATCTCGTAGGTAAGCATGCGGTTTCCCAGTTAATGAGTGAAATGCCTCGGCCATTCCCTTCATTCTTTCTCCACATGAATTGTCTCCGAATTCTATCAATTCTTTGTATCACCCATTTGGGCAACAAAAAACTGGACATAAAATAAATTGGGATAGACGATAAAACAGAGTTCACGAGTTGAATCCTGCCACCACGAGATATAAGCTTGCCCTTCCACCCTTGTAATTTTCTCTCTAACTTCTCAATTAAAGGCATGTAAGCAGCTTTATTAGGCCTGTTGATGCTTAACGGCAATCCCAGGTAAATTATGGGCAGTTGGGTCTCCTGGCAACCAAGAACTGAAGCTGCAAGGTTGGTTTCGGCTGCTGACATGTGAAACGGTACGAAACTGCTCTTGGAGAAGTTGATTCCCAGCCCCGAGATCTTAGTGAATAACCTTAGCATTATTTTGAAGGTGATTAGAGAAGTAGGATCGGCATTAATGACAAACACCATGTCATCTGCATACTGTAATGCCATCAAGGATTCATTAAATTTATTGGAGATCGGTTTTTGCAGTAATGAGTTGCATGCTTTGACCATTTGTTGAAGTACATCCACAGCCACTAAGAAAAGCATTGGGGACAGGGGGTCCCCTTGTCGTAGGCCCCGCCTATGTTGAAAGTAGCGTGAGTGTTCACTGTTAACTACAACTCGGGAAGAGGATGTTCGTAGTAAGGTGTTAATCCATTCGATCCAAGGTTCTGGAAATCCCCTTGCACGCATGACACGGGTTAGAAAATTCCAATCGACCGAGTCGAATGCTTTGGAGAAATCAATTTTGGCTAAAATGGTTGGCCGCTTAGTGGCCGCCACATGATGCAAAAGCTCCCGTGTTGCTATGAAATTTTCTGTTATGTAGCGTCCTTTGATGAATGCCGTTTGGTGCGGTGAGATCATGTCGGGCAGGACCGCACTCAATCTATTTGCAAGCACCTTTGAGATGACTTTGGGCACCAAGTTTATGACACTAATTGGCCGGAAGTCGAGTACCGTTTCAGATTAGCTTTCTTCGGGATCATGATGATGTTGGCTCTGTTCAGTTCAGAAAGCTCTAGTCGGTTAGCATGGAAGGATTTGAACATTGACAATATGTCATTCTTCAGAGCCGGCCAGCTTGTTTGAACGAACTCGTTTGGAAGACCATCGGGGCCTGAAGCTTTGTTCTTGGCAAGCTGCTTAACCGCGATGTACACCTCCTCCTCTGTAAAATTCTGCTGCAGGTGAATGAGGATGAGAGGGGTGCGGTACAGTGGCCGGGGATCAAAAGGAAGGCAGCGGTTTGTGTTGCCTAGGATGCTGTTGAGGTGGTTTAAGAAAATCATTTTAATGTCAGCCTCCTTGGTAATCGTAGCTCCATCATGTTTCAGAAAGGTGACAGTGTTTTTCCGCATGCGTGCTGATGCGAAGGCATGAAAAAACCTCGTGTTTTTGTCACCCTGTTGAAGCCATTTACATCGGGATCTCTGCCGCCACATGGTTTCCTCGATGTTTGCAAGTTCGTAGGCCCAGAGAGGGCTTTATATAGTCAAAGAAATAAAATAGCTGTTGCAATTAAACGGTTGTCTAATTATGTTGTCTATTCTCTTTTTTTATAGGAAAGTATAATTACAAGAACTACTAAAGAGTATCTTTGAGACTGCACAACTGATATTAGTATTCAAAATAACCATACAAGCCAAAAAGTAAACATAATATCAAGTTATTTAACCAAATCTGAGCTACTGCTAAATTCAAAAAATATGCTAAAGTTACAATTGTGCATGATACTTTTATCAATGGTTCACTACACCTTGACTTTAATAGACAGTTAAATATATGGTATATACTTGTCAGAATGGAACCAACTAAATGCTCTATTTCCTTGTACTCCAATTACTTCAACAAACCCAGACCAACTATCTTGGAGATGGTCCTTTTCAGGACCTTTTACGGGGCATTCTTAAGTGTTATGTTTGGATGACACAAGAATAGCAAGAATAGAGGCTATTATAGAATATAAGCTATTCGGAATAGTAATGTGCATTTAAACAAAATTTTTGCTATTCGGAATAGCTAAAATAGCTGTTATTCTCTATTTCTTGTAAATGTTGGAATAGCTACTATTCGGAAATGTGAAATGAGAGAAAAAAATGTTTTCTTTTTGGATTTCCGCCAATACAATTCCGAAATGACAAATTTGATACCACTTTCCGCTATCTCCATGTCGTGACAATTCATTTGAGATCCCACTTGCCTATCTTTCCTCTTAATTAGCATCTTGTTAACACTATTATTTATCAGTTACAGCTATTCACTATTCAACATATACAATCCAAACAACATTTTTACTAATCCGAATAGCACTATTTTCACACTAATCTACTATTTTCACACTAATCTGAAAATCACTATTTTTTCTCTATTCTCATTTACTGTTCTAAAATTTTGCTATTCTAGCTATTTTAACTCTCATCCAAACGTACTATGTTTTGTTAGAATATAGGGGTATGACTAATATCTATTTTGATTCTATATGGTTTTCGACATTCCCTTCAAAATTAAAATATCTTATAGCAAGTTAAAAAAGATAAGGTTCTGACCAAAGTTATCCTAAGTAAGCGAGGTTGGACACTGGAGATGTGAGTTGTTCCTTTTGTGGCCAATCCGAAACTGTGAACCACATGTTTGTAACTTGTACTTATATTACCTCTTTATGGTCATTGTTAAAATTATAGAAGAAATAGAGTAGGATTGATCTCAGTTGTTCATCATTGATCAAAGGGCTAGGATTAGATCAAATAGGAAATTCTATTTAGGGAAAAGAAATAAACGGTACTCTACTGTATAGGTACCAAAAGTAGAATAGAGATAACGGTAATATTTTTCTTGTAGCATAAAAGAGCTTGTATCATGAAATTCAACAATAAGAAAGTTTATCTCCTCAGAATTCATACAAATTCAACATGGTATCAGAGCTTCGTCTGATAATTTCATAAACTCCAAAAATCGCAACAGTACCATTTACCAGTATACTGATAGCCAAATGCCAGTAAACTGAGAGCATAACCAACATACCATAAACCCATAACAGAAAGTCAGAAACCATAAACAAACGAGAATGAGTCAAGAAAGGCAGCAATCATCAGATGCTACATACTCCTCTCGACTCACCCATAATATGTTAAATGGCAAGAATTATGTATCATGGGCAAGGGCAGTGACCTTATCTCTTAGCAGCCGAGAAAAACTCGAATTCATCATAGGAGAATGCAACAAACCAAAGATAGCAAATCCAGACAACAAAACAGAAACCGAAAAACAATCGCTACGAAAATGGCAAACCACAGATCACAGGGTCATAACTTGGCTCTTTGATTCCATGGAATCAGAAATTTCTGATTTATTCCATTATAGTTCCACCTCACGAGAATTGTGGGAAGACATACAAGCTTTTTTCAGCCAACAACAAAATCACTCGCATGTCTTCAGACTCATGCAAGAAATCGAACAAGAAAAGCAAGGGTCTAAAACCAACACAGAATACTACGGTGCCATGAAGAAAAAATTCGATGAACTTCGAATTTACAGACCTTTCACAACAGACCCAATAGAGCTCCGAAAAAGACTCGATCAAGATGAGTTATTTCATTACCTTGCGGGTCTCGATTCCAGTTATGAAGCGATCCGATCACAAATCATACTCGGATCCGAACTTCCCAAAACCTCTGCCGCTGTTGCAATGATTCAAAGGGAAGAAACAAGGAGACTCACCATGGGCGGTCCACAAGCCTCCTCCGGCGAGGGACACGAGACCCAAGCCTTTTCTACTCAATTCCGGCAAAACCCTAACTCTCAATTTCGGCCAAATCAAAAGAAAGGAGGGGTGTGCTCTCACTGCAAGAAGGAAGGCCACACCCATGAGAGGTGCTGGTTCCTTCACCCCCATCTCAAACCCGAAAAATGGAGAGCTCAAGAGAGGAATAGAGGAGGCGGCGACGGGATCAGTAGAGGGGGCGAAAGAGAAAAAGAGAAGAAAGGATATGCGGCTGGGGGTCCTCTGTCTCAATCCGAACCCAATTCGGGTACTGGCTACATGGCTCAAGTCCAACCCGAACCCAACTCAAATTTGATGCGAAACGGGTCAGACGGGTCGCAGGATTCCATGCAGCATTTATTTCAGCAGTTTTCTGTGTGGTTCAAAGATCAAGGTGCTCCTAGCTCATGTGGTATTGTTTCTCACTCAAAAAATTTTAATTTATATGACCAAATAATTTTAGATAGTGGAGCAACAAACCATATGTTCGGAAATAGAAAATTTTTCACCAAAATAGACTTGACTAAAAATAATCAATATGTCTTAGTGGCAAATGGTACGAAAGTACAAATAGATGGCATAGGAGAAATTAACGTTTGTAATCATAAAATAAGTAACGTATTATATTTAAAAGCGTTTCCTATAAATTTAATTTCTATAGGAAAATTGACACAAGAATTCAATTGCAATGCAATTTTTTCTTATAAAAATGTTGAATTTCAGGACCGGGTAACCGGAACGAAGATTGGGGAAGGAATTCTTGAAAACGGGCATTATCTTTTCAACTTGTAAAAATTAGATTTTTGTGCTTCCGCAAAATCCATTAATTATGATGTTTGGCATAGGAAACTCGGGCATCCATCCGACAAGATTCTAAATAGTGTATTAGATTTTTCAAATTCAAAATGTATTAATTGTGACATTTATAAGTTGGCAAAACAAACAAGGCTTCCCTTTTCTCAATCTTGTAGTAAAAGTGAAGCGATGTTTGATTTAGTCCACTCCGATGTATGGGGTCCGGTCCCAATTGATTCTTATAATGGATTTAGATATTTTGTTATATTTATTGATGATTTTTCTAGATCCACATGGCTATATTTATTAAAATCAAAAAATGAAGTTTTTAATTGTTTCAAAGAATTCTTATATCTTGTAGAAAATCAATTCAATTGTAAACTTAAAATTTTTAGATCGGATAATGGAATGGAATTTATAAACCAAAATTTTATAAATCTTTTAAAGAAAAAGGAGTCATACATCAAACAACTTGCATAATACTCCTCAACAAAATGGAGTATCGGAAAGGAAAAATAGACACTTATTAGAAATGACACGAGCATTATTATTTCAAAATAATGTTCCAAAAAAAATATGGTCGGATGCCATTCTTTGTGCCACGCATCTAATTAATAGGTTACCAAGCGCTATTTTAAAAATAAAAGTCCACTAGAAATCCTCTACCAACAAAAAATAAATCTTGATCATTTAAGAGTGTTTGGTTGTACTTGTTTTGTAAAAATTAAAAGAAAAGATAAACTTGATCATATGTCAATAAAAGCAATTTTTTTGGGATACTCTACTTACAAAAAGGGTTACAAATGTTATGATCCTATTAGCAAAAAATTATTTATGTCTAGGGATGTCATATTTTGTGAAGAAGAACCATATTTTAAAGAAATAATTAAGACCCCACATACACAAGAACAAGTAAGACCTATAATATCTCATGTAGAGGGTCAAGAAAGTGAACAAAATGTTAATCATATTTTCGATGATAATCTTGAAGTAGAGACTAACACAAATAATCTTGATAATAATAATAATGAAATAGAAGGAAATTTAGAAGTTAGACGGTCTTCACGAATAACACGACCATCTACTAGACTTAGGGATTATGTAACCTATACGGTACAATATCCTACTGAAGAGTTTCTATCATATGAAAATATTTCACCCTTACATCTTGCTTTTTTGACTACCATCCAAAAAGAAATGGAACCGAATAGCTACCAAGAGGCTATTACAAATCCGGTATGGTGTCAAGCCATGAAAGAAGAGCTAAAAGCTCTAGAAAAAAATGAAACTTGGGTAATTGTACAATTACCAAAGTTAAAAAAACCGGTAGGGTGTAAATGGGTTTATAAAATTAAATACAATAGCAATGGTACCATAGAACGATATAAGGCAAGGTTAGTTGCAAAAGGTTATACCCAAACATACGGAATTGATTACAATGAAACCTTTGCACCGGTGGCCAAAATGAATACCGTTAGAATTTTATTTTCCATTGCGGTAAACAATAATTGGAATTTATATCAAATGGATGTCAAGAACGCTTTTCTTCAAGGAACACTTGAAGAAGAAGTATACATGAACCTACCCTCGGACATAAATTGCAAAACAATTCTAACTTAGTGTGTAGGTTAAATAAGTCGATTTATGGATTGAAGCAATCTCCTCGAGCATGGTATGGCAAGCTTAGCTCTTATTTAATTTTATGTGATTTTAAAATTAGTAGTTCGGACCATTCTCTCTTCACAAAAATTAATGGTAAACACACTACCATAATTTTGGTATATGTTGATGACATTATAATCACCGGAAACAACATAAATGAAATCAAAAAAATCAAAAGCCAATTGAAGGAGAAATTTGATATCAAGGATCTTGGATATCTAAAATACTTCTTAGGAATAGAAGTAGCTTACTCTAAGTTGGGACTTTTTATTTCACAAAGGAAGTATATTTTAGACCTCTTAGAAGAAACCGGAAAATTAGGTTGCAAACCGGCCTCCACACCCTTTGATAGCAAATGTAAATTAAATAGTGAAGATGGTGAATTGTTAGATGATATGAATCAATTTCAAAGAATTGTAGGAAAATTAATTTATCTTACCGTAACCCGACCGGATATTTCATTTTCGGTAAGCCAAGTTAGTAAATTCATGCATTCACCTAGAACATCACACTTAGAGGCCATAAATAAGATTTTAAGGTATCTAAAGAAAACACCCGGTAAAGGAATATTAATGAAAAACAATAATTCTAATGTCATATGTGGCTATTCCGATGCAGATTGGGCTGGGAGTTTCGATAGGAAATCCACTACCGGCTTTTGCACATTTGTAGGCGGAAATTTAGTCACATGGAAAAGCAAGAAACAAAACGTCGTGGCACGATCTAGCGCGGAGGCGGAGTATCGAGCCATGGCTTCAACCGCAAGTGAATTAGTATGGCTCAAACAACTTCTCAAGGATATGGGCATCGAATTCAATCAACCCATGAAAATGTATTGCGACAACAACTCCGCACGACACATCGCATTAAATCCGGTGTTCCATGAACGCACCAAGCACATAGAAGTAGATTGCCATTTTGTGAGAGAAAAAGTCCAAGCCAAAGAAATAGAGACACCGTATGTACAAAGCAATGAACAATTAGCGGATGTCTTTACCAAAGGGTTGGATCCGAAACAATTCGACAACATTACAAGCAAGCTAGGATTGTATGATATATACATTCCTAGCTTGAGGGGGAGTGTTAAAATTATAGAAGAAATAGAGTAGGATTGATCTCAGTTGTTCATCATTGATCAAAGGGCTAGGATTAGATCAAATAGGAAATTCTATTTAGGGAAAAGAAATAAACGGTACTCTACTGTATAGGTACCAAAAGTAGAATAGAGATAACGGTAATATTTTTCTTGTAGCATAAAAGAGCTTGTATCATGAAATTCAACAATAAGAAAGTTTATCTCCTCAGAATTCATACAAATTCAACAGTCATGGATTATCAATCATAATGGATTTTACTATAACTGTGAGACTATTGATGATCTCTGGTTTTTTGATGCATGAATACCATTAAAAGACTCCTTATTAGTCGAGCTAATTAGAGCTGCCACCTTATGGGTAGTTTGGTTAGAACGAAACAGTGTTTGTTTCAATCAAGTAACCCTTAAACCAGTCCATATTTAGCCTCAACCATTATAGCCTTAACCTCATTTTGGTGCAAATCAAGACAAGATGATTCTTACTTTAAACTATAACAATTGTTTACCTTTTGATACTACTACCTTGCATGATCAGGAAGGCAGTCTGATCATCCTCTTCAACTCAGATACCCTGGAAAGGGAAAGCTCCTAGTCAGAGGGAGAGGACGATCCTTCTCTTGATTTAGAAGGGTCGGATCTAGAAGAGCACCTCCAAATAATGGAGGAGATACGAACTATAGATGAGGCAGGGGGTCTAGTACCCTCCTCTTTCTTCAGCCTCTCACTACTCTAGGTGCCGTGGCTAACTTGAGCTTTACATCCTCTATAATTTTTTTGTAATATCCTGATTAGTTCTTCTAGCAACCTTTTAGCTATTTCTATGAACTTTTGTTGCCAGGTGATGCGCGCAAAGCGCAACGAAGTTTCGGTACGCTTGAGAGCGTACCTTTTAAAACCACGTTAACACTCCACGAGTAAGGGATGCAAGTGCACAACCCCTATCGTGTAGTATAATCGGGTATCGATCCTCAGGGACGGTTAATTGCGAGGTTAGACTCTAAACAAACTCGATTGAAAACTAGAAGTGGAAAAGGTTTGGTTTGGTATTTAATTTCCTAAAGGGTCAAATCAAACAATTCAAACAGTTCAATTAGATGTAATAAAATGATTGGAAGAAATGTAAATTGTGTTTTGATTATGGATAAAAGGCGTTTCCAGGGTTTCAGACTTCATCTCTGATCTGCCTCTAGTGGTACGGCCCGTACCAAGTTGGTACGGCTTGGCCGTACTTCACTTGGTAAGGCAAGGCCGTACCACCCTGATAAGACCCGTACTGGCTTTCCAGAACAGAACCTACCAGTTCGAGTGAATGCATTCCTTTGCTGGTACCTTGTGCTAAACTCTTTAGAAAGGTTCAATAGACCATACCTAAGGTTCCTAACCCTCAACCATCGTTTGTTGGATCAAGATCTAGGTTGGAATGCAATTGATTGCCTTTTAGGGTTTCTACACCTCAACTCTCGTGTGTTGGTACAGATCTACCCTAGCTGGTTGATTGGAGGTCTAAGGCACCCTCTAATCTGTCGATTAGAGGAGAATTCAACCTTTCGGCTTCAATTCGAACTATTCTACCCTAAGCATTTGATTTGGATGAGAGATTGAGATGATCACATGACCTTGATAGGTTCGATCTAAACCTAGAGGCACATCATACAACAATCACAGCAAGCAAAGCAAAAGATATCAAAGTAAATCACAATCAATCAAACTAAAGAGTTCATACAAGATATAAGTCAAAGAAAGTCAAAACAAATCAAGAATCAATCTCTAACCCTAGAAACTAAAAGAACTACTCACAGCACATGATCTGATCTAAAAATACAATAAAAGGGAGAGAGATAGCCATGGATCGAAGGGATCGAGAGGAGGAAGCTAGATCCGTCGAGTTTCGCCTCTTTCCTCTTCCTTCCTTCTTGCTCCTAGCTCCTTAGCTCTCTTTCTCTCTCTTACTGTGCTCTCAAATGGATCTGGAATGGAATAGATGTCGAAATTGGAGAGTTCCTCGCCTTAAATAGCCTCTGCCAAAATTTGAATCTGTCAGGCCGCCTTTATGTACGGCCCGTACCAAATTGGTACGGCATGGCCGTACCAGGCGTGATGAGCTGAAAAATGGCTAAGTCTGGTAAGACCCGTACCAAACCTGGTAAGGGCCGTACCTCATCATCCAAATGGCTAAGTCTGGTAAGACCCGTACCAAGCCTGGTAAGGGCCGTACCTCATCATCTGAATCGCCGTTTCTTCGTGTGTTTTGCTCCAAACCTACAGAAAACAAACAAACACTCAGCAGTACCAAATTCTAAACATATATCGATGAAATGCACATGATTCTGGTGAATTATGGCACGAATCTGGTACTAAAACAGGCCTAAAATAGACTAAATATGCGAGGTATCAAATTCCCCCAAGCTGAACCTTTGCTTGTCCTCAAGCAAAAAGTTTCAAACTCGGGTAAAAGTGCTAGACAACTAAATCTAAATGCGGATACAAGTCTAAATGTGAAAACCTACGTGAGTCTGCTATAATCAAGAATTTCTAGAATCGATTCGGTTGTAATTCAAACATCCCTTTATAAACCTTGATTCACTCCACCAATTAGTCAATTGAACTTCTTATTTTGAGATGCTTCTAACAATGGAAAGATTAATTACTTAGGTTTGATCGAAACAATTTCATTCTTTTTCCGAGTTAGTGCTTTTATTCAAGGTGATTTTACTTTTCATTTGCCCTCCCCCAAGCTTGAATCAAGCTTAAGGGTAAGAAAGTTGCGAACGAAGTGTGTTGGTATGAGCAAAAATTTCTTTCTTTATTTCTAATTGGGAGACGAGCTCAAAGGCGCCCATTCGAGGCTTATTGCCAGTACTCTTATTTTCTCCATCTTTTCTCTTTTGTTTTCTTGTTTTCTCTCTTTTTTTTTTTCTTTTTTTTTTCTTTTCTTTTTGGTTTGCTCATACCATGAATACACACATCTATTGGTATTCATTCATACCAATGGATATTCCAAACTTTCTTAATTTGAAAATCCCAATTCAAAGGCACAATTCAGTTTTTTTTTTCGAATAATCTCGTTCGATTCAATTCTAAGTTTGTTTCATCTTTTCCATTATTAAAAACATCTCAACCTAAGTAGTTCAATAACCAATTGTGGGTTAGTTCCAGTTCATTCAGGTCTATCCTAATTACAACAAAATTGTTTCAAGTTATTCTCAATTCTAGCAGTTCACGCAAATTTTCACCTAACAATGCACGAAAATACGAAAAAATACAAGAAAAATAACAGTAAAGTAAACATGACCTACATGCAAATGTCATCCCCCCAAGCTTAGCCTGAGCATTGTCCTCAATGCTTCAAGACTATGAGATAAAAGAGATAAAAGAAGCTCGGGGAAAAGATAGCGAACCTGATCAGTCGGATGAGCGCATGTCTATCTGTTCCTAAGATGCAAAACAGGTAAAAATGGCTTGGGCTGCCTCCCAAGGAGCGCTCGTTTTAGGTCTCGAGCTCGACCTTCTCTTTTCAGGCTTCGGTTGGAGGTGGATCGGGTGGCACTGGAGGGAGCACCCACTTCTGAGGTACACGGACCGTGCGATCACACTCTTGCATCAGAAAAATCCGCAAGATTCCCATCAAGTTCTTGATCAAGCGCCCGATCGCGCTTTTGTGCGCTTCCAATTTCTCCAAGAGTGTAGCAGTCCGATCGGGTTCAAGATCTGCACTTATGATCACAAGACAACATCTATCTAGGTCTAGAAACTCATACCTGAGGTGAGCTGCTGGAGGCTTGAGCTCAGGAGTCAGCCGCTCTGTCTGGGTCTTGACGCGGGTAGCATCAGGTGGCGTGCGGGTCGCATCAAGTGAAATGGCATCGCGTGCTGACCAATCCGACTCGCGTCCTTCGGTTTCCAGGTCCTCAGACCATGGCATGCGGGTCGCATCAGGTGGCGTGCGGGTCGCATCCACATGCTCTTCAGGTGGAGATGCGGGTCGACTTGGCTCGATGCGACCTGGGTCCACATGTTCTTCCGTGGGTGACGCGGGTCGTGTCTCAATGATGCGGGTCGCGTCAAGTGCGGTCTGGTCTGTTGGCTGGGCTGGTCCTTCGCATTCTGGTTGAGCTGGCAGCTTTCCCGGTTGAGATTGGCGTGAGATGATGATGTGACTCAACTGCTCCAACAGCTTGTTTTGAGCGGCCATCTGTGTGGACATGTTTTGCATCTGTTCTCACAGCATCTGGTTCACCTTCCCTTGCTCGTGTATGAATTCGATCTCAGCGGGATCAATGTACGGCTCGGGTGGATCGGGTTGGAATACGTAATTGTTCGAGTCATCGAATGGTGCAGGGTCGTAGAAATTGCAATTGTTGTTGCTGATATAGCCATCCTGCTCCGGTTCCTCACTCCAATCAGCCAGTGGGCAATACTCATAAGAGTGTCTCCTGTCTCCACACATGGCACATGGCTGTGGTTGCTGGTTTCTGGCTGCCCTCATGCTCATTTTGATTGAATAACTCTCAACGGCCTCCTCTAGCTTGACAGCTTTGGCGTATAGAGCTGCGATCTGATCAGCTTTGGATCGGCCGCCTCCTCCAGCTTAAAAATTGTCACGGCCATACCAATGTCGGTCTGTCGCCATGTACATGAGATCCATGGTGTCTCGAGCTCCTTAGATAGTAATCGCCATAGTGATCCTGAAAAAGAGAAAATAAAATAAAGTAAATAAATAAAAAGGAAACAAAATAAAAGAAAATGAAGGATACAAGATAAAGTCTAGATTAATTAATGTAAAATCTAACTAGGCAATTGGTTACCGTCCCCGGCAACGGCGCCAAAAACTTAATGCGCGCAAAGCGCAACGAAGTTTCAGTACGCTTGAGAGCGTACCTTTTAAAACCACGTTAACACTCCACGAGTAAGGGATGCAAGTGCACAACCCCTATCGTGTAGTATAATCGGGTATCGATCCTCAGGGACGGTTAATTGCGAGGTTAGACTCTAAACAAACTCGATTGAAAACTAGAAGTGGAAAAGGTTTGGTTTGGTATTTAATTTCCTAAAGGGTCAAATCAAACAATTCAAACAGTTCAATTAGATGTAATAAAATGATTGGAAGAAATGTAAATTGTGTTTTGATTATGGATAAAAGGCGTTTCCAGGGTTTCAGACTTCATCTCTGATCTGCCTCTAGTGGTACGGCCCGTACCAAGTTGGTATGGCTTGGCCGTACTTCACTTGGTAAGGCAAGGCCGTACCACCCTGGTAAGACCCGTACTGGCTTCCCAGAACAGAACCTACCAGTTCGAGTGAATGCATTCCTTTGCTGGTACCTTGTGCTAAACTCTTTAGAAAGGTTCAATAGACCATACCTAAGGTTCCTAACCCTCAACCATCGTTGTTGGATCAAGATCTAGGTTGGAATGCAATTGATTGCCTTTTAGGGTTTCTACACCTCAACTCTCGTGTGTTGGTACAGATCTACCCTAGCTGGTTGATTGGAGGTCTAAGGCACCCTCTAATCTATCGATTAGAGGAGAATTCAACCTTTCGGCTTCAATTCGAACTATTCTACCCTAAGCATTTGATTTGGATGAGAGATTGAGATGATCACATGACCTTGATAGGTTCGATCTAAACCTAGAGGCACATCATACAACAATCACAGCAAGCAAAGCAAAAGATATCAAAGTAAATCACAATCAATCAAACTAAAGAGTTCATACAAGATATAAGTCAAAGAAAGTCAAAACAAATCAAGAATCAATCTCTAACCCTAGAAACTAAAAGAACTACTCACAGCACATGATCTGATCTAAAAATACAATAAAAGGGAGAGAGATAGCCATGGATCGAAGGGATCGAGAGGAGGAAGCTAGATCCGTCGAGTTTCGCCTCTTTCCTCTTCCTTCCTTCTTGCTCCTAGCTCCTTAGCTCTCTTTCTCTCTCTTACTGTGCTCTCAAATGGATCTGGAATGGAATAGATGTCGAAATTGGAGAGTTCCTCGCCTTAAATAGCCTCTGCCAAAATTTGAATCTGTCAGGCCGCCTTTATGTACGGCCCGTACCAAATTGGTACGGCCTGGCCGTACCAGGCGTGATGAGCTGAAAAATGGCTAAGTCTGGTAAGACCCGTACCAAACCTGGTAAGGGCCGTACCTCATCATCCAAATGGCTAAGTCTGGTAAGACCCGTACCAAGCCTGGTAAGGGCCGTACCTCATCATCTGAATCGTCGTTTCTTCGTATGTTTTGCTCCAAACCTGCAGAAAACAAACAAACACTCAGCAGTACCAAATTCTAAACATATATCGATGAAATGCACATGATTCTGGTGAATTATGGCACGAATCTGGTACTAAAACAGGCCTAAAATAGACTAAATATGCGAGGTATCACCAGGCTTGTCTGATGCCTGAGGAAGTTGTACACTACAGCAGCAATACCTTTCTGCGACCGGTCGAATCGGTCGTAGAAGGTATTGTCACCGGTCGCAGAAGACTCGAACACAGTTGCTCTATCGCTGATGACCACCCCGCTGACGTCACCAGTCGCAGAAGGATCAGGCGCCGGTCGCAGATGACCCTATAGCGACCGATGAAATCTGTAGCTGATGCTGTATGCTGACATGGTGGAAGACCATCAGAGACCACTTGGCCGGTCGCTGATGGGCCAGATTCGACCGCAGAAGGCTGTTGTTTTTATATTTTTTTTGTTATTTTTCTTTTCCCCAATTGGTACGAAACGTACCAAGCACCAAGCAATTTAAACAGAATTTACAAGCAAATATAAAATTCACCGTCGTCGTTCTCGACAAATATACAATTCACATGCAAGCAATTCAACAATATAAAATACTGGTACGAAACATACCAAGCACCAAGCAATTTAAAAGAAATTCAAAAACAATTTCAATTGGTACGTACGACGCAGTTCACAAACGACATAAATAAGAAATATGTAAAGTACTACATAAATATCCAATATCAAATATCTAAAGTACGACATAAAAATAAAATATCTAAAGTACGACATACAAATCAAAACATCCTAAAACTAGTCATATCCTAAATCATCCCCGCTGTCATACTGTGCATCGAGACAGTGCGAGCTAGAACCTCCCTGTGAGAATATAACTAAAGTTTTTAGGGTTTACAATTTTTAGGAGTTTACTGTTTATTTTGTTGATTTGCCATACTTGGTGTTCTTATTGGATTGAAACATACTCAAAAATCGAATTTCGTACCTGATGAGACGAAGAACATCCCTGATAGGTTTAATTTATATATATGTTCGGTCTGATTTTTATCACATAATAGCACCAAATATCATGTATTTTAGTATAATATAGGATTAAATACCCCTAGAATCAAGTTACTGCATTCGTCTGTGTGTAATTCGCAGAAAAACAAGAAAAAGAAGCAAAGTGCGGACGCACAGTCCCAGAGTGCGGCCGCACTCGCCACTTAGAAGAAAAAGCAAGCTCCAGAGAAAATGTCCGAGAGGAATGCAGACACACTAAATGTTGGTACGGACGCACTTTCTACTTAGCCAGATTTTCCCGAAGAAATCCAGCAGCAGAGAAAATAAATGCGGACGCACTGACTCGCACCTGACCCGCACTTAGGAAAATTTATGATTCTGAGCAAAGGAAGAACGGAAAAGTCCGAGCGAAATGCGGGCGCACTGGGAAGCTGTGCGGACGCACTCAGCACTCGGAGAGCAAATCAGAGCACAAACCAAAACCCGTGCGGACGCAGTGCGGACGCACTTGGGCCGCATTTAGCCTGAAAACTACTATTTCGGAGGATTTTCTATTTTCGGCACTTCAGACCACGATCCAAAGGTGGGAAATAGAAGGTGGAAACGTGGGGAACACTTTGGGACAGATTTAGAATGATTTCACACGTCCATATGCTCCAGATCCATTATAAAAGGAAGGGAATTTCTTCTCCATAATCATCACCATTCTAAGAGAGAAATTCACGAGATAGAGCATCAACCACAGGAGCATTCAAGAAGAAAGAAGATGAATTCTCATAGCAAACGCAAGGAAGACTAAGGTCACTACTAGAATTTTGGTTTCTTGCATGGATAAAATTTCGGTTGTTGCATGGGCTTATTCATGCAACAAGCCCGAAAAAGACTTGTTGCATGGGTTATCCATATAACAACTACCCATGGTACAAGCCTCGATGCAAATACTCAATTTCAAACTTGTTGCATGGGTTATCCATGTAATAACTTTTCCAAATCTTATTGCATGGGCTTTCTCATGGAACAAGTACCCATGCAACAAGTCTGAGAATTGGCGCCTGCAGGAAGTATTTGCAAGGATAAATAGCGTGGGCCCCATCTGAGTATTTGCAAGGATGAAGAGCGTGGGCCCCACCTTAGTATTTGCAAGGATAGACAACTGAGTATTTGCAAGGATAGAGAGCGTGGGTCCCACACGGGTTATTGCATGGCAATTGAAGGGAGTAATTGCATGGATAGAGAAGGTGGGGCCCCATGTTTATTTCCATGGGTATGTAGGTGGGCCCCACCAGGTTATTTGCATGGATAATGCTGGTGGGCCCCACCAGATTATTTGCAAGGATATCATTTGGACCTATTGCATGCACTGTATTACCTCATATTTGTAATGATATTCCGATGGAAATAATTGACATTCCAGCAATATATTATCGTGCCGAATTTCTATAATCCTCCTGGTACCAACTTGGTACCAACCCAGTGGCAAGCAAGAAATTTTTTTCATTTCCCATTAAAACATAATAAAAACAATACAATAAAACATGTGCAAGCAAGAAATCTTTTTTATTTCCCATTGAAACATAATAAAACAATACAATAAAACATGTGGCAAGCAAAAAATCTTTTTCATTTCTCATTGAAACATAATATGAACAATACAACAAAACATGGAGAGTGACATTTTAATTATCATAAACCTACATTTTAAATTCAAGCAAGCATTGTAACATAAGACCAAAAAGAGGTTGATGGTGAGGCAACTTATTTTGGGTTGTAGTACAAGTGGGAGATTGCGCATTGAGGAGTGCTTGGAATTGCCTCCCTGATTCTATAAAATCAGCACCTAGACCCTACATATATCACATTAGCATAGAATGGAAGTTAGTATAGCATTTGGTGACTAAGCTAACAACACAATATTTGGTGACTAAACATATATAAAAAGTATAGCATTTTGTTGTACATAGGATGGCATTTGATGACTAAGCTAACAACACAATATTTAATGTACAAGTAATTAGCATAAAAAAGGTTTGAGATATTAAGAACTTGACATACCCAGTACATACCATTCTACGAGATTTAATTAACCAATTCTACAATAAAGCATCAAAAACCAAGAAAAATATAAAAATTCTGAACAATAAAACTGGTTATATACAAGCCAGTACATGAATCAAGATCCAGTTAGATTTATCTTAGATCAACCCTACAGTATTCAAAAGCTGTACTTTGGCCTCAAATTGATTAATTTGTGTAACTAAGCTTAAATTACTCAGCCTGCCCCAATTAACTCTTATATTTCCAAATTGTTCTAAAGCCCAATTTCGCATCAATTAACTGCAAGTTTGTGGAATCCTAAAATCCTAAATTGTGTGATTTACCCAATTTAGACCTGTTATTATGCAATTAACCATCAGTTGTGTACTAAGCCCCATTTTAGTCTTGTACTCCGATGCTATGTTTAGTGGCATCTAACTCCAATATCATCGCTCAAGTTCCAGACATGTCTTTGAGTATCGATTTTATACTTATACGAGCTAAGCTAACATCCTGCACAGGGTGCAGTTTCATATAATCTAAGTTAGAATAAATAAATAAATTACCTTTGGAGGGTTCATGATCAAACTTGCTAGAATCTGACCAGAGGTGTTGGAGCAAAGATCTACAGAAGCAACCTTGTAAAGTTGATCTTTTACATCCTCACTGAAGCCACATAGCTCCATATACCCTCCCCTTTTTCCACATTCTCCATAATACCCTTCATTACAGCATGAATTAAATACTTCTAGTTAGGCACAACTTGTCATTAGTTTGGCAAAATGACATTGCAATTTTGTTGATAGATACTTCTTAAACTCCATACAAGCTCTTCTAATGCTCTACTAAAAAGCTAAATATGTAACACCAAAAATAATTTCGATGCAAATGATTATCTGGTAACCACTGGACCAGCTACTGACCAGCTACTGGTACTTACTAAAACCAGCAATGCAGTTGAACACATCAAAATATCACATGGACTCCTTTTATACAAGGAACTTCACCAATAAGGGAGAAACTAAATAAATGCCCCTAATACCACCTCACCTCCAACACAAATAGATTATAAAAAAAGAAAAAAAAATCTCATTGTTGTCCTCAATTCTGATTTCTAATTGCTTCCTGCTAAAATTTCCAAACCATCTAACTCCGATGCTATGTTTAGTGGCATCTAACTCCAATATTTTAGTCTTGCATTAACTATTACCAAAACGTGCAATTGGCTTGTAATTCTTTTTTATAATGTGCTCAACTTATCCAATTGTGTGAAGAACAAAACTAAACAAGTTAAACAATTTTGGTATGCACCAATTATGGTACAATACCAGTCAGTGCATACCAATTCTTAACCTTAGTTTGAGATCTGACCTGAGTAGTATCTTTACTGAGCCAATAGTGAATTTCATGCCGCAAAGACCCATTTTTCAACGCGGTAGTCTATTTGACATAATGAAAATTTCAGTAAATAAAAGTTTTGCAAAGATTAAAGAATTTAACCAAAATTCAATTTCTCGAACTTTGTGGGAAGTACAGGGTTTACCTTTAGAATGATATATGCATCGCTCATGAAGAATTTTCCATGAGAAGATTTCGGCACAACTACTGATCGGGAATTTTCAATTCGCCAAATTTCTAAGCCACTATCAGATATTAAGGATCACACGATAATTATAGAAATTAAAATTAGATCATCTTTTACTATGGGAAACTCAATAACATGAAGATTAAAATTTTATTGTATAATGATGAAAATCTCAAGAATAGAAATAAATGGATACGCCTTTTGGCTAGCTTCCTGAAAAGCTAGGTCCAGGTCCCGCAATGTGCTTGCTCTAGCAAAAGAATTAAGGAAAAAATGACAAGGCATACCTCAATGTGCTTGTCAGCCCCGCTGTCCCAGCCCCGCACCTCGTCAGCCGACTAGCCCCGCTGTCTAAGCCGACCAGCCCCGCGATCGCCTCACCTGAGCCGCCTCCAGTCTCGCACGAGGGTTTGGTGGTGGGATTATGTGTGTGTGGGGGGAGGCAGTTAAATAGGGGGCGCGTCTTTGCTGGCATGATGAAGCAGCGGCGCTAACAATCCCACGGCGTATCACCGGAGACTTGAGTCGGAGAGTCAAACGGGTTGGTAACTGGGTCGATAAGGGGAGAAGGGGAGGGCATAAGAAGAGAAAAAAAAACACTAAGGCGGCTGTGGAGAAAGAGAGTTAGGGTTTTACGGTAATAGAGTTAAGGTTTTAGGAGGGAAATGAAAATTTTCAGGAGGGAAAGTATTCTCAGAGAGGGTGGTGGTGAAATGTATTCAGGTTCGGGTTGTCGCTCGTCTCCACCTGCGGTGTCATTCTGCTCCTCAATAAGGTCTGTCTGCAGTTCGAATACGGGCGGCTCCGGTGGTTGCGGCTCGTACTCTTCTGAATGCGATGGCTCTGCATGCATCTCATCGGAAGTTTGATCGGGCATGGGAGGTCCCTGATAAGCTGTACCGCTCCTTAATGTTATGCTCTTGCAAGTCTCTCTCGGGTTTTCTTCCGGTTGGCCCAGAAATTTGCCTTTTCCACGTGCGATACTCGAGAGTTCTCTTGCCATCTTAGAGACATTGTCTTGTAAGTCTTTGTTGCGGTTTGTTAATGATTCGATCTTTTGTGCGACTTCGGCGTTAGCCTTATCTTGCTTCTCTAGGAATCTCTCCATTAATGATGTGATGTCTGGTTGCTGTGGTTGATTGTATTGCCTTGGTTGGTAATTCGGTTGAGGATTGTTGTATCTTGGTTGATAATTGGATTGTGGTTGGTAGTTCTGTTGAGGTGCAGCAGGCCTTTGATTGTTTGCGTATGAGAGATTTGGATGGTTTCGGTTGTTCGGATGGTATGTGTTGTAGGCGGGCTGAGGTCGAAAGCTGTTATCGATTGCGTTTGCTTGCTCTATTTCTTCCTCAGTTTCCGTCACATTCATACATTCGGTCATCTCATGCGCTCCTCCACAATTGCCACATGCTGTTGCGGCATTGACTGCTGCTACCGTTCGCTGCTTGGTTTGCTTGTTGAGTGTCATTTGCAAAGCATCAATCTTTGCGCTCAGCATGGATATATCATCTACTCGGTGCATGCCAGGTGTTGGAATTGGCTTCTTTCGCTCAGAGATCCAGTAGTGTTGGTTGATTGCAATCTCTTCAATTAGGTTGTAAGCCTCGTCAGGTTCTTTGTTCATGATTGCTCCTCCTGCAGAAGCATCAATAGACAACCTATCGGTAGGGTTTAGACCATTATAAAAAGTTTGGACAATCAACCATCTTTCTAGACCATGATGTGGACAACACCTTAACATATCATTATATCTATCCATGCCTCACACAATGTTTCACCATCCCTTTGTTCAAAATTAGTAATTGCATTCCTAAACCTTGAAGTTTTGGGTGGTGGAAAATATTTTGCAATAAACACATTAAACAATTGGTCCCAAGTTTGAATGGAATTGGCCGGTAAGGAAAACAACCATGCTCTTGCTTTATCTTTTAATGAGAATTGAAATAGCCTTAGCCTGATTGCTTCATCGGTAATTCCGTTGATCTTTATCGTCTCGCATATCCCTAGGAAAATTGACAAATGAAGATGTGGATCTTCATGTGGAAATCCTCCAAATTGTTGTTGCGAAACCATATTTATGAGAGCATGTTTGATCTCAAAATTACGGTTTGTAACAGTTGGCGGGTTTATACTAGAATTATGATCATTCGCGCGCGGTACACAATAATCTCGTAGAAGTTTGGGTCTTGCTGCATCGTGAACTCCATTATCACCATTGTGTCTTCCATTGTTAATCGGTGGGATATCCATGTTGATCGAATCTGAGTCTTCTTCGCCTTCAGAATTAGTCGATGAAAAACTATGATTGGTTCTTATCGGTGATGTGGAAGCGAATTGTCCTCTCCTACTAGCAATCCTCTCGGATCTTCGTACGGATGATTCGGCCAGCGTGCAGTGTCCTAAAAAGAAAAGAAAATCTGAAAATTAAATTAAAAACCGAAAATAAAAAGAAAATAAAAATAAAAACGAAATTGAAAAATAAAAGAAAAATAAAAATGAAGAAAATAAAAAGAAATCTAGGCGTTTCTAATTAATTGGACTCAATGGTCAAAGCAAGGACGTCTCGCGAGGCCTTGCACAATGAACCGTTATTTCCCGGCAACGGCGCCAAAAAGCTTGATCACTCAAAAGAGAGCAATGTTTCTTTTAATATTTATAAACTCGGAAATGCTATCGTTTCGGACTGCAAGCGCACAATTCTTATCGAGTAGTATATACGAGGTCGATCCACAGGGAATATTGGTTCAGTGCTTCGAGCGATCGAATCACAACCTTTCGAAAGGCTAGACGAAATCTGAAAATTGGGAGATGTTTGTTGATCAATGTAAATTAGGAAACAATTAAAAATAATCAAAATAAAGATAGAGATGAGAATTCCTAGGGTTTCGGCACACCATTGCTACTCAATCCGCCTTAACAATATATTCCTGTTGCGTCTGATTTCCTGTTGTTGTTTTATGAAAGATAACCACATAGGTCACTGCGATTTATGTTACGCAAGAATGACAGATCTTTCATCGAGACTCTACATAGGACACTGCGATTTTCCTTACGCAAATGACTGGTCTCTAAACACCCCAAATTACTACACAGATCACTGCGATTTTCCTTACGCAAGTGATAGAATTTGGTACGTGTTTTGTTGGTCTGGTTTATGGTTTCTCCGCTAATTTTTTCTTCACATAAACCTAATAAATCTCAACGAGGCTAATTCATACAAATAGTTTCTCTTGCCATTAAAGTACTGTCACTACCCTAACGAACTCAAACTAGATCATTGAAGTTAGATGAAGAGATAGTAAATCACAAAAGCATTTTGATACAACAACAAGAAACCATAATCAACAGAAATATATTAATCAAAACATCAAGGGTAACAAGGTTTACGACATAGTTACAAGCACTCCTCTCTTCTCTCTTTAATCAAATCTAACCCTAATTACAAATATAAGTTATTCTTCTGCCCATGGGCTTTATATAGGAGTGGAGGGACGTCTGGAGGTTGATTGGAGGCTAAGAAACCGATCTGGAAACAGCTGTCGGCAGTTATTCCCCAAGAGGCGCCTTCGGATACGGACCGTATTGGGTGATACGGTCCGTATTGAGACCTTGACGGTTAGGGTTTAATGCTTCCAGCGCTATCTTCTGGTCTGTATTAGGCATGGTCTGTATTAGGCAATACGGACCGTAATAGAGACTTAGTCGATGAGCGTTGCTGATCCGATTGACCTGATTCTAGCTCCATTTGATGTAAAATAGTCTCAAAACCTGTTTTCTGCAATAAAACATAAAGAAGGGTGACAGTAGCCTTTTTCTCTAATTAATTAAACATAAGTGTGAGAAAATATGCAAAACCTAAGCCAAAATCCTACATAAATCATCGTTATTTTGACTCTGATCATGCGCTTGCAACTAACCTATTCATTGGGTACGAAGGTTTATAAATATTAAAAGTTAAAAGAGTATAAAAACACCATACCTAAAATACTCAACAATCCCACGCTACGCCTCATCTCCTCCATGAATTGGTTGAGCTGTGGTTGAAACATGCCGAACACCTGACTTGAAATCGCATGTATGTCTTCTTGCCTGAGAGGAGGCGGTGCCGAAGAATATGATTGCGCTTGCGAAGAAGACATCTGCGACCCACCTGGACAATACATCGATCTCGTCTTGCTTGAAATATTAAATCGAAGATAATTAATATTACGTTATAGAATTTAAATACAAATTTATAATTTTAAGTATGTGTATTTTACCTAGAGCACCGAGACCATAGTTATCGCCGTGAGCATTATTGTCTGTGTTGGCGTACCAGACGTCTGCGTCAAAAGTGGGCCAAAGGGCTCGATCAGGCCCATATTTTGAGCTCATATCCCAATCGTAGTCTTCCTGCAAAATTTATAAAATAAAACAAAAATAAAGTAAGTACAACAAAGAATGAATATTAATATAAGATTGTTATGTTCTATTACCTGTGCCTTTTTCGCCCTCGCAGATATGAATTGCCCCGTCTTCTTGCTAGTATGCATCGGCGTGAACAGCTCGTCAGACCACCTAGGCTCGCGCTGGTTTTCATTCTCTTATTTTGAATAAATATTTCAACACAAATAAAATTATCAAAGTTAGTTCGAGTAAATTGAAATTGGAATTAATTGTTTTGATGAAATAAAACATCTTACGAATCTTTGTTTGTGAACCAGCAAGTTCACTGAGCCCGTGGTTGCAAAAGAACCCTCTCTAGATGAGGCCCTATTTTATTGATTCTGCTCGCTCCTAGCAAACTCTTCGGTGCACCAATACTCGCACAATTTAGGCCAGTTACCCACTGTTATCCAATCATACGTGCTTGGCACCCCTGGGTCCTTCCACTCCAGAATGTTATCTCCATACCTAGCTTTTGCTTCGTCTCTGCACTTGTGAAGCAAATTTTGGAGAGCTTTGTTGGCTACGCTGGCGAAGGTCTTCCATGCCGAATCCATGTCTTCACCTGAGGGAAACTGAAAGTGCATCTCCATGCATCATTAAAAAATCATTGGTTAGCTCAAAAAGAGAAACAATAGGTTGGCCAATTTTAAAAAGGAGATTTTACTCACCAAAAACTCGGCCTTGACCTCTTTTTGTACATCGTCAGGATAGTCATCAAATTTCGTGCACACGGGAATGAAGGATAGTGAAAACATGCGCATTGAGAGATTATTTTGTTGACATTTTTTGTCGCTTCCAACACATCTCCATCAAAAGATCTGTAAATAAAATTAGTTTTGAAAAAACTACAAATGGTTATTGCTACATACTCAGAAATGCACAAAAAATGAATGTACCTATAACCGACCCGACGAATCACTGTTCTGTCCTCCGGCCTTTGCGGCTGCTGAATGTATGCATTTCGGCTGCGCGGAGGGTGCTTGGATCCACTGGATGATGCCTCCTTCTACTTACCCTTTCTGCTCGGCATACCTACAATTCCAACAAAATACCGGATTGACCTTCTTGTTCATGTAACAAGGACCGTACATCCAACTACGATCAACCTCCATTCCTCTCAATTATGACATATACATTTATAAGCTATTGTATAAACATGACCTTAGTTCATTCAATTTAATGACAAATTCAATTTAGGTAAAGCAAGTAAAACAAAAAATCTAGATCTATACTTTAGACCCTCCAGATATCATCAATTGATAGCGGATCCTCTAAAGCAAGTCATGGAAGAAACACAAAATCAAATCAAGTGTTGCATCATCCATGCAATAGGACTTGTATACAGCCATACAAGCGGTATCTACAGAGGCGGGGTCGGAGTCGGAGTCAGCGAGGTCAGAGTCGGCGTCTTCCTGCGGGGTCGGGATCAGTTGGCATCGGTCAGGGTCAGGATCGGTCGGGGTCGGGGGGTCGGGGTTGGTCGGGGACGGGGTCGGGGCTCACAGAGGCGGCGGAGTTCGGGCGCGAAGGGATCGGCCGCGTGGTTTTTTTTTATTTTGGAAGAGAGAGAAGGATTGACGGCTTTTTTACGGAGACCCTTCAGCGACCGGGCTAAATCGGTCGCTGAAAGTTGTGGGCGCTGGTCGCTAAAAGGGGTCGTCGCCGAAACTAATTTGTTTTATTTTTTAATGGAGAGAGAGAGGGGTCTTCAGCGACCGGCGACCAAACCGGTCGTTGATGCCGGTCGCTGAAGACCTATTTTTTGTTGTAGTGGTAATATGTATTTTTTTTTTATTTTGTTAGAATTGGTATGTTTTAGTACCTCCATTTTGTATAAACTGCTTTTTAGTTTCATAATGAAACTGGTAGAATTACCCACTTTTGTCCCCAAAAAAAAAAAAAGCAAGTGTAAAAATATACATCGACACAATATGTAGACATATATATATCGGTATAGTATGCAAGTATACATTTCAATATGCATTAAAAATTCATAGGGGTTATTTGTTTATTATTCGTGAGAGTTCCAAATTCGAATTAATTTTTTTTCATAAATTTTAAATTTAGAGTTTGAGAAGTTTCACTTTTGTTAAAAAAAAAAATTTATCATTTGTATAGTTGTTAAAAAATGATATTCGCATCAGCTATTTTTAGATCATCTGTAGTTACGGAAACTAAATTTTTGTCATATGAAATTTTTTATATCGTCTTTATTCTTAACATTCTCGTATTATCAAATAACAGAGGAGTAATCACAATTTTGTTTTAATTTTGCGATTTTTTTTTCTAAAAATTGTGGAACTGTCTAGGGCTGCACAAAAAATTCGTAGTTCGTAATTCGATTCGAGTTTGATTCGAAAAAGTTCGAAAAAAGTTCGATTCGAAATTGAGTTCGTTCGAAATTAATTCAAACCAAACTCAAACTGGACCTAGTTCGTTCAAAATAGGTTCACAAACCAAATTTAGTTCGAAATTAACTCAAACGTTCCGCTGATAACTTATGTTCGCTGATGAAAATATAAGGCTGCCCTCAATTCTGACTTTTGAAAATTATTTCTTGAAACAAAAAGCCTAGTCCAACTAGAAATTTTGAATTGTCAGGTGGGTATGTGTTGATAATGATATCTGGTTCATGTTGATACTAGAAATTTTGCTTTTCATGGTAGGATTATGAGTTTTCGGGTAATCCAGGCTAATGATGCAAATATAGTGTGGGATGTTGAAAAGCATCTATAAAGTAATTTGTAGATGTTTAGTAGTTAGTTTAATGAAGTGAAATATATGGCTGAAGCTTTGGATACCTATGAGGATTTTTTAGAAGGGTTTTTCAGTAGCTAGTGCCTAGTTGTAATGAACTTTAATTTTTTGTTTACAATAATATTTTGGTTTGTAATAATTCTAAGATTTTGTTGATTGTTTTCTACTTCTATTGATATTTAAATTGTACTTTGATACTTTGGATATTTGAAAACTTTGTTGGCTATTTGGAAAATTTTGAATATTCGTAAATCGTAACAAAGTTCGAAATTGAGTTCGTAAAAAGTTTGATTCGAAATTGAGTTCGTTCGAAATTAATTCAAACCAAACTCAAACTGAATGTAAGTTCGATTCGGTTCGGTTCGTTTGTAGCCCTAGAACGATTTTTTTTTTAAATAGAATTACTGTAAAATCATTTAACGGAACCAGCCTTTCCTGTTTCAATTTTAGAAATCTAGCCTCCACCGATCCTAGGGACCGGTGGAGCAAAAAAAACCCAAGCTACACCGGTCCTAGGGACCGGTGGAGCATTGTTTTGCACTGCCACACATGTTACACCTAGGACCACACCAAAAACACCCTACACCGATCCTCAGGATCGGTGGAGCTTCAAAAATTCCTCCACCGGTCCTGTGGATCGGTGTAGGCAGGTTTAGGGTTAAAACGAGCAGCCGCACCCTTCTTCCCCTCTCTTCTTCTCTTCCCAGCCTCCATTCTTCTCTCTTCTCTCTTCTTTCTTTCATTTTTTCGTTTTTTTCAAATTCAATAGAGGAGTTGCCATATGAACAGATCGCCACCACCATTGTACTCAGCATCATCTTCTGATTATTATTGTGAGTTTTTTTTTACTCATATGTTTATATTTAGTGTTGTAAAATTGAAAAATATTTGGAGTTAATTTGGTGTTTGAATTTTGTTCCGCAAAATGTCACTGCTATTGATCAATGTGTATTATGGTGGTAACCTCCAAAGCACTTCAACAGGTGTTGGTTATGACATAGGGGCTGCATTTACCTTTACCGTATCTGATTCTACCAGTTTTGCTGTTATAAGACGGCAAATATACGTTGGACTTGAATTGCTTCCAAGTCGAGTCAAATTGACAATCAGGGTACGTATGAACACAGCACAACCCGGATCGTACCATTTCTCACTATTTCGGATAGAAAATGAGGAAACTTGGGATGTCATTAAACAAACTGCAACTAAAGTGGCTGGATTTAAGGTTATAGAATTGGTAGCTGAGGCACACCAGGGTAGAAACCAAATCAGTTATGATCCGTGTCCAGATAGTTTGCCTGGAGGTAGTAACACACCGTCGGTTCAGACCGGCTTTCATCCTGACTCGGGCAGTGTACCTGTACCCACCGACACACCTCCGGTTCAGGCTGGTGATGACCCTTGTGAGCAATCAGATCGAGACAATGAATCTGATACAAGTTCTTTTGATGATGACGATTCTGATGAAGCATGGGACGCAGATATGGACGAATTTGAGGCTGAAATGAACGCCCGAGAAGTATTGAAGGAGTGGCACGAGTCGATCCCATTCCTCAATCGAGGACTTAAGCATCCATGTTCATCATTCAACGATGAATTGCCAATGCCATACAAGGATCGTGCATTTTTTGCGAACCCCCCCAGGTTAGATGAAAAATTTGCTGAAGGTCAAATGTTTGAATCCAAAGCCAAACTAAAATCAGAACTTGCTGATTTTCACCTACCCCGAAACACAGAGTTGGAAGTGCTAAACAGCAGCAAAACTAAGTATAGAGTTAAATGTAAATCTTCTAAATGCCAATGGAAATTGTATGCAATTGTATGTCCAACTGGTGCATGGACAATTTCCACCAACCCGTTTATCCACACATGTTTTGGAAGTGCTGAAAGGTTGGATAGTCATCAAATGACTTCCAGAGTAATTGCTGATATTATTAAACCGGCTTTGAAAGATGATCTGGAGATGAGCATTAAAGCGGTCAAGCATATGGTTAAAGTTAAATTTGGGTCAGTAACGCCCTCGTATAACAAGTTGTGGAGAGGTAGGGAACTTGCAATTGCCGACTTGTTTGGGAGCTGGGAGAAGTCTTACGAGATGCTGCCATCGTTGTTGGGTGCCATCAAAGCATCTAATCCAGGTACACAGTACCTAATAGAACATGGACCATCAGAAGATTTTAATATCAATATTTTCAACCGGGTTGCATGGGCATATGGGCCATGCATTGAAGCATGGCCTCATCTTCGACCCGTTATCAGTGTTGATGCCGGGTTCTTATCCGGAAGATACAAGGGTAAACTTTTTATGGCTTGTGCTTACGATGCAGAGCAACAACTCTTGCCACTTGCATTTGCAATTTGTGAAAAAGAGTCTATAGAAAATTGGGGTTGGTTTATGAATTGGTTGCGTATCAATGTTGTCGGGCCAGGAAGAATCTGCGTTATCTCGGACCAGCACCTTGGTATACGAGGGGTGTTTGAGGCTCCTAATCTGGGATGGTGTGAGGAAAACGGTGAAGCTGTCCACCGACTGTGTTCACAGCATATTTGTGAAAATATTTGGAAAAAATACCCTCAAAAGTGGATCAAAACTGTATTCAAAAAATATGTTGAGAAGAAAAAAATCTGGAGATTTGAAGAGGGGATGGAAAGAATTAGGCAAAGAGATGCAGACGTATATGACTACATTATGAAATTTGGTAAACGGCTCCGCAACTCTGATACAGAGCCTTTGGCTCTGCATAAGTGGGCACAAGTGCATGATGGATTCCTCAATCGATGGGGTATAATGACAAGTAATGGCTCTGAGGTACTAAACAGTGTATTTAGGATTGCCAGGCAACTACCTGTGTGTGCAATTGTTGAAAAGACCTTTTATAAGTGCGTCGACTGGTTTGTAAATAGACGGGAGGCCGCGATTGGATGGGAGGCATCGGGATTGGATTTTTCAATGAACATTACACTGCTTTTACATCGTCGTAATGAGAAAGCAAGGAAACATGATGTAAGACCGATGTATTATGGCCATAACAGCTATGAGGTTATTGATAAAAATGGAATTCTCGAGACAGTAAGTCAATTATTCGATAAATCTAATTATTTACTTTCACGTAATACATTTGATGTAAATATGATTTTTTAATTGAAGGGTGTTCGGGGCGAGGTGAAGTACGATGTTACCTTCCCTGCAGAAGGAATGCCTATATGTGTGTGTCGGAGACCTCAATTAACAGGAATCCCATGTAACCATGTTCTGGCAGTTTGTTTCGTTAGGAGGCTAAATCCTAACGACTATGTTAACCCATATTACAGCTTACAAAATTATATAAATACTTGGTCTGGTCGTTTCCATGGGTATGGAAATAAAAGGAATTGGCCATTAGTTGATGGCCCCATTATAAGGCCAGATCCGGATAAGGAAAAAATAAACAAGAGTAGGAGAAAACACAAGCGAAGAATTATGACTATGGACAAAATGGAGGCCCCTGCCAGGAGGCGTAATGCTCAACAACACAATCAAGAGTCAACTACAGCAAGACGTTCGGGTATAACAATTTAAAAATTCAAAATACAATTCCGTTTATTTCCAATTAAATTTGAACTAAGTTGTACTCATTTTGTAACAGGTGCATCGACTCGCTAAACTCGTAGGATTTAGGGATTTCTAAGTTTATGCATTATGTTGAACTAAGTTGTACTCATTTTATTTGAACTAAGTTCTATTTATGTTGTATTCGAAGATTTTATGTTGTATTCTAAGAATTTATGTTGTATTCGAAGAATTTATGTTGTATTCGAAGAATTTATGTTGTATTCTAAGAATTTATGTTGTATTCTAAGAATTTATGTTGTATTCGAAGAATTTATGTTGTATTCGAAGAATTTATGTTGTATTCTAAGAATTTATGTTGTAATTTTTATTATATTCTAAGAATTTATCTTTGATATTTTTATTGTATTCTAAGAATCTAATCAAGAAATTATGCTTCGGTGGTACATACATGATAGGTCTAAATTACTGCCAAAGAATAGAATAGAATGAAATATATTCAAGAATCAAGTTACTGCCAAAGTCTATTTAAGTTACAGGAAATGGAGCAAATTGTAGATCTTCTCGTAAGCTTTCCGAAAAGTGGTAGAACACTGAAAACGGAGTTACGGATCATAAGTTATGCCCGTTTGAATTTCAGAGCAAAACATGAGAAACCGAGCCCAGTGCGGACGCACTGACCCAGAGTGCGGACGCACTCAGCCATCAGACACAGAAAACAGAAAATCCGAGCGCAGTGCGGACGCACTCGGGATGCACCACCCGCACTCAGCCGACACACAGTTCGTATTTTGGCCATATCTTGGTCATACGAACTCCGATTTGGGTGATTCAAAGTTTGACGGAACCAGGACAAAGAGATCTACAACTTTTATGAAGGAAACAAATCCAAATTCAGAATGTATAATTTTGTACAGCTGCATCAATGGCCGCATCAGCCTGAAAAGTCTCCCAGTGCGGACGCACTCACAGCCAGTGCGGACGCACTAAGTACTTAGCCGATTTTTGCAACTTTTAGATTCTTCCGAAAATAGAAAATTCAAGGCCAGTCCTTAGAATTTTATTTACATTGTAGACCGAATACCCTAGACCGAATTTTATTTACATTGTAGACAGAAGGTTTATAAATTTTAAAGGCAAAAAGAGTACCAAATTCCTATATCTAAAATACTCAACAATACATGAATTTCAAATATGATTCAAATAAGCATAATTTAAACAACACATTTAGCCATGCTACAAAAATTCAAATTAACATAATAACATACATATAATAAAGCTACAATAGTCCATTTAACATTACAGATAACATACATATAAAATTCAAATTAAAGCTACAATAGTCCATTTAACATTACAGATAACATACATATAATAATGGATCCAATCTAACATTAATCTTCAGGTACCTCTGCAAAAAAAAAATTAAAAGGTATCATGCATTAATCAATAAATAATGGATCATTGATAAAAATTTAAAAGGTATCATGCTTAACAGAGGCACTTACTCAGTCGAAACATGTTAACGCCTTCGTCGGCGCTGTCGATTAGGTCCAAGGGCGTCAGTCCCGGGAGTGTAATGCTGAGTAGGCTGCCTTGTACGGACTCCACGAGGTGGAACTGAAGTGGATGGAGCATAATCTGCTGTAAGATTTCCCGGATCTCCAGTGGATGGTCCCATCATACTAAAGTCTCCCGTTAATTCATTGAGCATGAACTCAGATATAGATCCAGGCTCTGTGCCGCTCATGAAGTTGTCCCACGTCGGGGGAGGCTCTGAAGTTGTAGGACGACGATAATGCTGATCAGGGAAATCATCATCCAAATTGATCATGTCCAAGTCTGTAGGGATCCCAGCATTGTCGAGTATGCCTCGGAAGATGTGAATCTGATCAATATCCTCCATAATGTCACGTGCATGCTCGAGGATCATCTTGCCATATGCTATTTGTCCCGGGGTCCTCACCATGTCTACACCCTGCATAGTGAATTGTATCTCTCGAGAAATCTGCATAATACATTTCGAACTGTGACATATTGCACATTAATATTGAAAAATCTAGTTTGATTGAAAAAAAAATAATGTACGAACCACACGAGAATGCCTATGGCCATGAGGAACGTATGCCAGTGTTGCAGCATCTCCTGTACGCGGGGGAGCCTGACGTCGTAGAGCTTCCGGATTGTTATCTGATAGATACACTGATCTCATACCACGCGCGTTGAACCAGTGCATGTACATATGATGCCTAGTCATGTCATATGGTCTCCGCTCTGCAATTAATACTGCAGGCTTCTCGATGTACTCACTAAGAGTAAACGCCCAACAACCATCCCTTGTTGAATTGCCATCGTGATACCACGTCTTTCGTAAAGTACTGATGTCATCCCATGGTAGAGGAGGAGGAGGCGGGACATCTTGGTACTTACCAAACTGGCGCATGACCCTATCCGCATGCTGAAACTCCACCATCCAAAAATGGATCACGTAACCGCATCTCATCCAATACCTCTTTTGTCGTCGGACATGTCGAGGTAACTGATCATAGTAATCAACGTATGGTCGCCAGTTAACTGTCTCATCAGCTAGTCTATCGAAGTTATCTCTATACGTGGCTGTACCACCTGTAAAAAAATATAGATTTTAAAAAACAATTATAAATCTTTCGAAATTATCTCGAATTATAAATCTTTTTACCTAAGTGAGGGTTCTCTGGCCACAAATGAAAAGTGGTCCACTTCGCACCGAAAGCATTCCTCGTATCCTCATCGGCACCACCGAAGGGAGGTGGCTCTGATCGGGGTATAGGCCGACCAACAGCAAATCGAGTCCATGACCAAATCTGTAACAACAACATCGGACCCGCTATCGTGTCTGCCCCCGCGTGGCAAGCACGTGACAACTCTCGATAGAGATGTGCAAGTACAGCACCTCCCCAATTGTATTCTCGTGGAGTCTCTAGATCAGTGATGAATTGCAAGTACATCGCAGGGACTCCATCCGCACTTGAATCTGGAAACATAACCGACCCGAATAAATCCATACAAAATCCTCGAGTGTACCGTGCAACTATCTCATCGTTGTGCCAATCTTCTAACTCAAAACTAAATTGCGCCCGCAACCATTTTAGTCTAAGCGCATAAGCAGAGACGGACTAATCGTTCTTTCGATGTGTTAGGATTATAAATCCTATATTTATATGGCATTGTCTGATGGAGGTCATTGTAAAAATCTGCCGGATCAGCCCCTAGATCAAACACTAAGTATGGGTCCCAATCAGTATCGCTGGTGCCAGTAATCGCGTCACCTGCAAATTAAAAGAATTATACAATTAACAATTTATTTTTTATAAATAGGTAATTAAATTAACCGATAAACAACTCATGATTATTAATTACCCTTAGTCGATAAGCCCCATAGACATGCAACATCTTCCAACGTCACTGTCACCTCACCGACAGGTAGATGAAATGTATTGGTCTCCGGCCTCCACCTCTCAACCAGAGCAGTAATCAAATACGGATCAATCTTGCAATCATTAAGGCGAGCAATTTGATACAACCCTAACCTCTTCAGAGCACCGTCCATCCGACCGTTGTAAGCAATACTAGTCTGATGTGAATTTACCTGCAATGAAGAGGTAGGCTGCCAAAAAAAATTAAAACATTATAAACCCTTCAAATACTTCAAGAAATATTTATTTGCAACAAATAATTAATAAATATAATCAAAATTACCATATCACGAACTTGCCATGCCCTGTGGTTCTGTGGTGCTAATTTCAACAACTCTGGATAATCCGGATTATCCATTGACTCTGTTGGAAAATTTGATAAACAAATATTTTTTCAACTGATGAGAGTCATCACACATAAATATATAAACAAATATTTTTTTCAAGCATATGGCAACAATAATGAAAATTGAACTATATGTAAACAACATATCATCTAATTTTGATTTTAAAAATAAACTTCATAAACAATTAATTACACAAATTTATACTACATATTACTAATTTTACACATTTATAATTTTATCTAATTTTAAACTTCATGAGAGTCATCACACATTTATCTAATTTACAAAAATTATAATACATATTACTAAAAAGTTACATTAAACTACATGAACACTTAATTACACAAAATTATACTACATATATACTAAATTACACTAAATTAACATCAAATAAATTCTAAATTAACACTACATCACTACATTACACTAAATTAACATCAAATGAACTCTAAATTACACTACATTACCACTAAATTACTAAATATACTCCAAATCAACACTAAATTACACCAAATACTAATTTAACACTACATTTCACAAAAACAATCTAAATATACTAAACAAACTAAATTAAATTAGTTATTAATTTTAATTCGGCTAAAATAAAAAATTATAAAAAAAAAGAGATATTTACCTCGTCAAAATCGTAGATCCGAAGAGTTTCTAACTCTCTTAGACGATCCAGAAATTTTAAAACAATTGGATTCTAAAATGGTTGAGTAAATTGAAAGGATAAAAGAAAAAAAAAAAAAAAACAAGAAGAGTTCGGAGAGGAAAGGAAGGAGAAGAAAGGGAGAGACAGAGATGGAGTTCTGGACCTCTCGGGTTCGAATTTTGGAGATCAAGCCTCCACCGGTCCTAGGGATCGGTGGAGGGAAAGATGGGATTTGCTGTGGCAAGGGGTGCAGGCTGCACCCGTATGGTGCAAAACAGACTCCACCGATCCCCAGGATCGGTGTAGGTTGGGTTTTTTTGGCTACACCGGTCCCTAGGATCGGTGGAGGCTACATTTCGAAATTTCCAAATCCAGAGGCTTGTTCCGTTGATTTAGTTTACAGTAATTCTATTTAAAAAAAAAACCCCCTAGAACTGTCCCACCCA
This sequence comes from Carex parvula, assembly GCA_025461045.1. Classification (NCBI taxonomy): domain Eukaryota; kingdom Viridiplantae; phylum Streptophyta; class Magnoliopsida; order Poales; family Cyperaceae; genus Carex; species Carex parvula. Next base: position 292,410 of record JAJGRW010001276.1, read on the forward strand.
CCTGATTGTTAAGTATCTTTCTCAATGATACGGAGCTTTACAGGTATATCTTTTGAAATTTAATTTCGGTGCATGAAAATAACAGGATTGCCCCTGTAGGCTCGGCGTCGTGGTGGGATCCACGTGGCAATAAAACGGGTACGTGTAAGCCCAAGTGAATTCAGATCCTCTCCGGTACCGTAAAAGGAAATCCTTTACAATTACTTGATCCGGACCGTTCTTTTTAACTTGGCACGAATCAAAGCCCAATAATACTGCCCTCTCCGTCATCCCGAATCTCAAGGCGGCTGAGAGTTAATCTCAAACCGTAAAGTAAAGGGAATATTTTACAGTAATGGAGAGGATACTTATCCAGCCCAAGTCGGCAGGCCCCTGTAGGCGCGGACTGTAAAAGTGTAAAGCTGAAGTCGGCACGCTGATTTAATGATCCAAAAACGGTTAGAGTTGTGTCACTATTGTTGAGGAGCAATCATAGTCCCCTCAAATTTAAAATCGTATCACTATTGTTGTGTCAATGTCACTATTGTTTTTGAGGGGTATGCATGAAATTGCCCCTTTAAAATATATGGGGGTCGTTTTGAGATTCATGACAGATTAAAAGGAACAACTTGGATCTCATTCCACTCAGTATAAGGTTCGATGAACATCGAACTATATTCGGTCCAGATTGCTCCGTTAGCATTGGACATATACTTTGTATGAATTTCTAAAACTATATGCAGAGGCCGAATCATAAAATAAATAAATAAATGAATGTACAAGTTTCATGTCATTTTATTTTAGTCATAATTTTTTAAAAAGTTTTTAAAGACAAAATAGTCTGGCTACTGTGACATCAGTGTCATTTCAGCCTATATAACACCAACTCCAAAACCTATCAAATCGACTTCAAACAGTGAATCAAAACCGTTCAAACTAATCTACTTCATTAGTTGTGCGTTTACATGCAAAATTTATATTTTTTCGAATTTATTTAGTATCAAATCAAGCGGTCAAATGTGTGAGTTTTTAAGTTAATATTAATACATTTATTTTTCAACATTTTTTACCGCTTGATTTGATACTAAAATAACTCGAAAATATAAAAAAAAATTGCATGTAAACGCATCACTCATAAAGTAAATCGGTTTGAACGGTTTAAATTAGTCGTTTAAAGTCTATTCAATTAATTTTGGAGTTAGTGTCATATAACACCGATGTCATACTAGCCGGACTCAAAACAAAATAATTTTTTTTAATTTATTGGAAGAACTTAGCTTCTTTTTCACCGTATATCCTTCCGTCCCATTTGTATATATCCTTCAGACTAGATACAATACCGAATTTGATCCTTGAACCACTCTCCATTTCCTTCTATAGTCCTCGTCAGCAGTCTCTACAATTATCCGTATATCTGCGTAATAAAATGTCAGTTCAGTTAAGATCAGACTTAATGAACCCGCTCCGGGAAAGGATTATGATGTGTGGTATAAAAGACCAAACGTGGCGGTGGATGGGTCATGTCAAGTCAATTATTTGGAATGTTGCTGGGGTGAGGTGTGTTTTGTCTAGAGTATTGATTATACCCGCCCCGTCCAACCCGGACCGGGCAAACCCGGGACCCGGACCCGGACCGACCCAGATTCGACCATGAACCCGATCCGAACCGTCCTAAAAGGTTGGGTCGGATTTGAAACGGGTCGGATGCGGTTTTCTGGGCGAAACCCGACCTACCCCCCACCGTTTCAACCCGTCTACCCGAACCGGCCTAAATCCGACCCGAACCGTCCGAACCAGACCCAAAACCCGACTGAACCTGGCCGAACCCGGGTGAACCCGACCTAACCCCCCTAACCCGACCCTAACCCGACCTAACCCCCTCAAAACCCAGGTCTAACCCGACCTAACCCCCCCGAAACCCGGGTCTAACCCGGCGGGACCCGACCCGACCCGACCCCCCCCACCGAAAAATTCAAAATTTTTTGATTTTAATGGTACAATTCCCCCCCCCCCCCCAAAAAAAAATCCCTTAAATACACCCCCATTCTTCATACATTTTCACATCTCATACTCATTATTTTCAATCCCTCATTCTCTCAATCTCATATTCTCATACTCTCAATATTTTCATTATTCTCAAATTTTAATTTTATTGTTGCAAAAAAAAAGAGTAGCAAATTTATTTCATTCTACGAATACGCAAACGGAATTACGAAGTTGGGCACCTCCCGCAAGATTTTTCCGCGAGATTAAAAAAAGGTTAGATTTATTTTTAGTAATTGTTAGATAATTAGAATTAGTTTAAATAGGTTAATTTAGTAATTGTTAGGAATTGTTAGATTTTTTTTAGTAATTTTTAGTAATTGTTAGATATTGTTAGTAATAAGTTAGATTTATTTTTAATAGGTTAGATTTTAGATTTTAGATTTATTTTTAAATTCGGATTTATTTTAGATTTATTGATGTTAGATTATTGTATTTTAGATGTTAGATTTTAGATGTCTTGTATTGATGTTAGATTATTGTATTTTTAAATTCGGATTTTATTGATGTTAGATTATTGTATTGATGTTAGATTTTAGATGTTAGATTATTGTATTTTATTTTGAAATAGGTTAGATTTTACTTTTTAAAATAAGTTATTTTATTTATAAATAGGTTAGATAAATAGATTTGTTAGATAAATATGTTATATTTTATTTTTTAAATTTTGAATATGTTAGATTATTGTATTTTATTTTGAAATTCGGATTTATTTTGAAATAGACTAGATTTTATTTTTTTAAATTCAGATTTATCTTAAATAGGTTAGATTTTTTAGTTATTTTTTATTTTTGAATTTGTTGGATAGTTATATTTATTTTTGAACATGTTATATTTAGTTTGTAATAAGTTACATTTGAATATTTTGAAATATGTTAGATTTTAGATTTATTTTTAAATATGTTAGATTTTAGATGTTATATTATTGTATTTTATTTTGAAATAGGTTAGATTTTACTTTTTAAATAAAGTTATTTTATTTATAAATAGGTTAGATAAATATGTTATATTTTATTTTTTAAATTTTGAATATGTTAGATTATTGGATTTGTTAGATTATTGTATTTTATTTTGAAATTCGGATTTATTTTGAAATAGACTAGATTTTATTTTTTAAAATTCGGATTTATCTTAAATAGGTTAGATTTTTTAGTTATTTTTTATTTTTGAATTTGTTGGATAGTTATATTTATTTTTGAACATGTTATATTTAGTTTGTAATAGGTTACATTTGAATATTTTGAAATATGTTAGATTTTAGATTTATTTTTAAATATGTTAGATTATTGGATTTGTTAGATTATTGTATTTTATTTTGAAATAGGTTAGATTTTACTTTTTAAAATAAGTTATTTTATTTATAAATAGGTTAGATAAATAAATTTATTTTTTAAATAGATTTGAATATGTTAGATAAATAAAATAAGTTGTAAGTTGTTGTTCTAAAATAGATTTTTAAAATAAGTTAGAACAAGTTATATTTATTTTGAATTAGACCTAGAATTTTAAAATTTGAATTAGATTTATTTTTTCTTAAATATATTTTTTAAATTTGAATTAGACTTATTTTTTTTAAATTTTAAAATTTGAATTAGACCTTTTTTTAAAATTTGAATTAGACTTATTTTTTAAATTTGAATTAGACTTTATTTTTTAAATCTGAATTAAACTTTATTTCTTTTAAATTTTAATTAGACTTATTTTTTCTTTTTCTTTTTTTTTTCTTTTTCTTTTGAAGTTCGGCAAAAGCAGGGGTTGTTTTTTATTTTTTTTGAAGTTCGGCCAAGGAGGCACTGAGGCAGAGGCTTCACTTCCTTTTCTTTTTTTTTTCTTTTTCTTTTGAAGTTCGGCCAAGGAGCCAGAGCCCAGAGGCAAAGGCAGGTTAGTATGAGCCTTGTTTTTTTTTTCTTTTTCTTTTACTTAATTTAATTTATATTTAATTTAGATTTGAATTCAATTTAGGTTAGAGAAATAAGTTATATTTTATTTTTGAATTCAATTTAGATTTGAAATTCGGATTTTATTTTTAAATAGGTTAGAGAAATAAGTTATATTTTATTTTCTTAGAGTTATAAGTTGTTGTTGTAAAATAGATTTTTAAAATAAGTTAGAACAAGTTATATTTATTTTGAATTAGACCTAAAATTTTCAAATTTGAATTAGACTTATTTTTTCTTAAATATATTTTTTAAATTTGAATTAGACTTATTTTTTTTAAATTTTAAAATTTGAATTAGACCTTTTTTTTAAATTTGAATTAGACTTATTTTTTAAATTTGAATTAGACTTTATTTTTTAAATTTGAATTAGACTTTATTTTTTAAATTTGAATTAGACTTTATTTCTTTTAAATTTTAATTAGACATATTTTTTCTTTTTCTTTTTCTTTTTCTTTTGAAGTTCGGCAAAGGCAGTGGTTGTTTTTTTCTTTTTTTTTTTGAAGTTCGGCCAAGGAGGCTTAGGACTTAGGAGGCAGAGGCTTCACTGATTTTTTTTTTTTAAGTTCGGCCTTGTTTTTTTTTTTCTTTTACTTACTTTAATTTATATTTAATTTAGATTTGAATTCAATTTAGATTTATTTTAGATTTAATTTAGATTTAATTTACATTTAATCTAATTTATATTGAATTTAGATTTACATTTAAATAGGTTACATAATTTCGGATTTATTTTGATATGGATTTAATTTTAATATGTAGAACAAATGGACCCCGAATGGATGCATAGAGCTTCCGCCGATTTATTCGACCCTACGCCATCTGGATACCATCAAAATATGGACACAATAGAAAGTAGGCTTCCACAACAAGAACCACAACTTTTTCCACAAAATTCCGCACAAATGCAACCGCCGTATCCACAAAATCCCTCCCAAATGCCACCACATATTTATCATCAACAAGATCCTAACTATTATCCACAAAATCTCTCCCAAATGCCACCACCTAATTACTATTATTCTAACCCTTCATATGGAGCAGGTACTGCTTCTACAGGATCGACTCAATACACCGCCCCTATAGGAAGCGGTCCCTCGACAAGTGTCCCGGAAATTGAAGTCGAAGTTGTCCCCGCAACCCAAGCCGAAGTTGTTGCTCCCATCGAACCACCGAAGAAGAGGAAAACCAAGGTGCCCGAATACAAGGCTGATTGGTGGCGGTATTATCAAAAGACCTTTCATGCGAATGGAGTTGTCCATACTCTAAAATGTAAGGTACGCGGTTGCAAGGTTATTTACGAGTATAAACTTGCAAATGGTATGTCAACATTTAAGAAACATGCCGATGGTCATGCGAAAAAGGGTGAGCAACCGCAAGAACATGCGGACCCGCGGTTAGTCCAAACCCTTATGAACCCGGATGGTAGTAGAACCCACCAAAGATATGATGAAAAAATAATGCTTGAAGAATTTGCCCGATATATTGCCCACAAGGAACAACCAATTAGTATGGGTAATTGTAGTAGTTTTGCCCGGCTTGTAATTCGGGGGTGTGCTCAACCATTGTATAAGAAAATCCATCATAGAAAAATGGTACGTGAAATGAAAAACCAGTTTATCCAAAAGAAAAACGACCTACTAGCTACATTTGGATATGCCAATTATAATGTCTCCATTACCTCCGATATATGGACTGCCGGTAAACACGGCCTAGGGTACTCTTGTATTACCGGTCATTGGATCGATGAGAATTGGGTTTTACAAAAACAGATTTTAAGTTTTCGGGTGTTAGATTCTCCGCACACTGCAGCAATTATTTACCATTCAATTATTGAGATTTTACAAGAATATAATCTCAAAAGGGATTTACGGAACAAGATTTTTTCTATCTCATTCGATAATGCTAGCAACAATGTAGCGTCCATCGATCATTTCATCCGGTCTCTAAACCCAATCATGAATGGTGCACTGTTTCACCAAAAGTGTGCTTGCCATATACTAAACCTTACCGTAAAAGATGGTCTTAAGGTAGAAGCCGTAAGGACTTGATAATTAAATTCAAGGGAGGTCTTGCCCATATTTATTCAAACCAAGAAAGAAAACAAAATTTCACAGCTTTGTGCGAAAGAATAGGTTTGGGCAAAATGAGGGTACCTTGGGATGTAGACACCCGTTGGAATTCCACCTACAGGATGCTGCACCGATGCATTCCTTACAATGCGGCTATAGGGGAGATGTTGAGATCGACCAACGAAGGACAAGCTTTGGAACTCACCGACCCCGAATTGCAGCGAATAATACAGCTTGCACACTTCCTTAAAACCTTTTTCACCGCAACCGTCAAATTATCTTGCTCGTACACACCGACGGCACATGAGTTGCTGCACCATCTCTACTACATTTCGAAGGTGTACCGTGATATGGAAGATAGGGATAGTGAGGATTCCCCTCTCCATCCGATCGTAGCAGCCATGAAGGCAAAATTTCTTAAATATTGGGAAGAGGTACCCCTCTTGACCGTTCTCGCAAACTGCCTCCATCCGGCATACAAGAAGAAGTTCACGGTAAAAATACTCGTAGCCTACAAGAAAAATCTAAAATTAAATTGGAGGGACGAGGAGCCCCGCGTACAACGGGCATTGGAGGACATGTTTGCCATATACATCAAAAGAAAAAATGTCGACCAACCGCCTTCGACCGATGGCGTGAGGTATGAATATAAATATACATATGTCTTTAATATTTATTATTTATAATATTTACATTATTTGTCCACTAATTTTTTCTATTGTTTTAATAGTCTATCCACACACAGCAGTACTGGATTGTTAGGCGATTTCCAGGATGATGACGACCCGACGGGATCCCAAGGTAACACGAACGAGTTAATCAGCTACTGTTTGGGGACCAACAAAAATGAAGGAGTTGACTTCATGGATTGGTGGAGGAGGAATGCAACTGCCTATCCAACACTGGCGATGATGGCCCGTGACATATTTGCCGTGCCCGTGTCAACCGTCCCTTCTGAATCATGTTTTAGCTCGGCGAACAGGATCCTTACCGATAAACGAAGTAAGCTGGGTGCACATGTTTTCGAGAGACTTGTGTGCTTGAAAGACTGGATTGATGCTGAAAATCGCACGCAACATGCCATGAGATTGGAAGCGTCATCATCCGGTGTCGACACTCAAGAAAGCGGTACCGAGGGACCTGAGCCTAACGAAGATTCGGACGGTGAGCAAGAGAGCGACCTATGGTATATGCACAACAACTACTAGATAGGTAGTGTCGGTATAAAATTCTAACCTCTTTTAATCTTTATTGTTATTTTTTTAAATTATAATTTCTAAATATTTCAATTGTTTCATTTTAAAGAATAATTACTAACAAAAAAAAAGTTAGAACTCCGCCTATGTTATTTTACATAGCCGGTCCCAAGCCCGGAATAAAGGAGAAGGATAACTTTTGTTTTTAAATCTAATGTTTTAAAATAATTCGGTTTTAAAGATAAAAAATAATTCGGTTTTAAACTAATTCGGTATATCTCGGTTTTAGAATAATTTGATTTTAGACTAATTTGGTTTTAACAAAATTTGATTTTAACTTAATTTGATTTTATTATAACAAAAATACATTGAGTTCAAATAAAAAAACGAAAAAAAAAACTGAAAAAAAAACTGAAAACGTCTCTGGAAACAGAAAAAAAAAACAGAAACAGAAAAAGAAAAGAAAAAAAAAAAGACCCGACCTAACCCGCCGGGTTTAGGCCGGGTAAGGGTCGGCCGAGTCAGACCCCAACCCAACCCCCCCTACCCGACTCAACCCGTTGACCCAGGCTAACCCGTGCCCGAGTCAACCCGGGGACCGGTCGGGTTTGGACCGGACCGACCCGACCCGGACCCTTTTCAATACTCTAGTTTTGTCGTTTCAATATTTAAAATTTAATTGAACTCATTTATAAAAGGATATTCGAGTTATTGATATCAGTTAGCTAGGCATCTCTCCATAATTGCAGCCAAATTTGGGTAAGAAGACTGTATCTGACATGATATATGTGGGGGAGCTAGACTAGTGTTTGTAAATAAGCTGATTTGTTTGGATTTTAAAGGTGTAGTTTTTAGGATGTTTTGCAAAATTTCATAGAAATGAGAGGAAGGAGAGAATGGAGCCGACATTTTTATTAATATCCAAAGTTTAATATAAATTAATTAATATACTCTGCTGGAAAGTTATAAAAATATTAGTACTGGTCATTTTTATCAATACCTGTCTGAAAATGGCCGGTATTCAATTTTTTTTTTTTTGCAACGGTACTGGTCATTTTCTGGCTGGTACTTAATTTTTTTTTTTTGAAGAATAGGCATAGCATAGTTGGCTAGAAGAAAAAGTCGTAGGAAACTCGGATTGAAGTACCGATATTTTTTTTGACAGTGTCATATGACACTAAAGTTTAGTGTTCCCATGCGGCTAGTAAATTTAATTTGACAATAACCAGCATTCTAAAATTGAGTACCGATGCTTTATGCACGACCTAACGACGGCAGAAGTGCATCGATATTTCATTGCAAAAATATCAGTGACGCACCGATGTTTTTTTAGCACTACCCTGCTTAATTGCCAATGCTAAGTCTAATAAAACATCAGCGACGCACCGATATTTTTCTAGCACTATCCGGCTAATAGACCATCAATGTTTCATTGCAAAACATCGATGATGCACCAATACATGCAACCGATATAACACACGCATCCAACCAAATGCATTTGTTTGATCTTAGCCAAATTGAGTGCAAACTTCAATCCGAGTTTTCTACGACTTTTTCTTCTAGCCAACTATGCTATGCCCATCCTTAAAAAAAAAAAAAAAAAATTAAGTACCGGCAAGAAAATAGCCGGTACTGTTACAAAAAAAAATTTGGATACCAGTCATTTTCCGGTCGGTACTGAATTAAATTGAGTACCGGCCAGAAAATGACCGGTACGAGTATTTTTATAACTTCACAGGAGATATGGATATATTAATTAATTCCTATTAAACTTTGGATATTAATAAATAGAGAGAATCGGTTATATACCCATCAAAAGTTTAGAATTTGGATATTTGCCCATATTGTATTCAAATTTGAGGTAAATTTCTAATACAGTATGGGCAAATATCCAAATTCTAAACTTTTGATGGGTATATAACCGATTCCCCCTAATAAATATGTCGCAGAATGGAGTAAAAAACGACGTCAATTTCTTTTTACACGCCAGTTTTAACCTAATCGAAAGTTAAATGCACTCGGTGTAAATATTGTTAACCTTGTGCTCCACAAGGAAAGGGGAGAGGATGGGTGACACGATCTGACCGATTTTTGTTTACTTTCTTCCGAACACTAAATTTTGAGAGAAAGAGAAAGAAAGAGTAAGAAATATAATGTTAACTCTCTATACAAATTATTGAAATTTTGTACTCTTCAAATTGAGGAGTACAAAATTTTTATGGTATTTCAACATTATACATTATAGTATTTTTATGTTAAAAACTTAAAATGTTTGTAAATTTTATTTTTAATTAATTTATAATGACGCGGACATTAATCCTTGTATCAATCTAATTGATATTTTATATCATGTATATTCAATTTTTACACTGTTTGTATTGTTTGACGACTACATTCACATCCATTTTATGTAAAAATGGATGCAAGGCACAGAATAAATGAAAACAGAGGGCCAGAGCAGTATGTCTGGGCTCTGATCTTGAGTCAGTATGTCTAAAAATGGAGGCCTTTTTGGGCTTTTGAGCATCTAAGATACAATTATCACAAGTAATATTGTGCGCACATAACTGCACATGCATGAGTCTTTTTTTTTTTTGGTAAAACCTCACTATGAAATGGAATGTACCCATAAAAAGTTTGTAATATTAAGTGTGCACATACTACACTGAGAAGGTGTATTTGACTGAAACATAATTGCCTATCTAGCAGAAAAATATTATATTAAACAAAGTGTATTTTGTTCACATAACAATGCATCTAACTGAGCAAGGCTTGTGTACACATTGATGAAGAATCGAAGATCAATTTACAGAAAGGCAAGTGTGATTATCACACGGATCTCAAAAGCATATAAATGTATTCCAATCTTTCAATTGAATTCAAGCACACTAAATTATGCTTCTATTCAATGGTCACACCTAATTTGGTTTACATTCAGGTTTTACATGACTTCCTTAAGAAATGCATAATGAAGAAATCACTTTCTTTGTAGCTGCTATTATGGTTCAATCAATCAAATTGTGGTAGATCACAATCACAATCATACCCATCACAATTATCACTAACAACAATGCTTTAATTTGTGTATTTGCAACACCTATCTGTGATGAGTATGATGCCCATAACAGATTGCCAATATACAAGAATAAATTGAAGAATAGATTGAAGATATCCACAACATTCAGTGCTACAGTGGCCCATACGTATTCCTCGCGGGTGTACCTCTCCATCAAATTATTATTGGTGTCGTATATTATGTAGCCGCAGTAGATTAGAGATGCCGGAACACCATACATCATGAGTGATGGTCTTCCCAGAGGGAAGTCAGTCTACATGAAGAAAAGAAACCATCAAGTCAAAAGCTTTATAGTGAAAATTAATCATACATGGATAAACCCACTGGTCAGAGAACATTAACAATAAAACACAGTAGCTGACATGTGATTGGTATCTTGTAATGTACCGACACTAATGAAACACAGATCCTTTATCCAAATAAAGAATCAATTTTATGAACTATTGACTTATATGGTGAATGTTTATTTTACTAACCTGAAGAAGAAGATAAAGCTGGTTGGCCATTGAAACAACTTCTGCAAAATCGAATTGGAAGAAATGTCGACGCTTTGCGGTGTATAAAGTGAGGCTTATGGTTATGACATATGTTAGAATCACATATTCTAATATTATATCTCCTGCAAAATCATAATTCACACCGAGAAAATGAAATCCTGTCAATACCAACATATTAACTGCCGGAAACTAAAACAATGGTTCATTAACACTAAAACGAATAAGAAATTTCATGGTTATATTTTGAACCACATCAAACGGGCTGTATAGACCATGCATCTCTACAACGTACTGTGAAATTAATATTAAGACGTGATAAAATTACTTACCGTTGGCGAAAGCACATGTCAAACCAACTGCAAAGCTCACAGCCACTACAAAGACACCTAGAAGATAATGGTTGAACGGCTGGTACCGGTGATAGAAGTACAGAACACACAACACTGGATCGATTTTAAGACAAAAATTCAACATGTTAACAACTAGAGGGATATAAAATGTGAACAGAAAAAATGCAACTAATTGGAGTACTGAACAAAATCACAAATTGTGTACAAAGATTTCTTCATTAAATGTGACTTCTTTGGGAAGATTAGAAATACAATGTGATTTTCTTCACACCAGAGCGAAATGCATATTTAACTACCATTAACTGGAATATACATTAATGGAGAAGTAAAAAGTGTCATACCAATGAAGGGAAGAATGAGCGAGAAAATGTACAACCCAAAACCAACTGGAGTTGAAACAAAGAAATAAGCAACCGGTGGATTGAACACGACAATATACGCCACCAGAACCATGAGCGACATTTCGGCAGTCAGCATCAGATACACTTTTCTGAGGAATGCCCACCTCACTTCCAGATTCTCCATTATTACCGGGTGGAAATCTTTCACGCGAGCATTTGGATGGCCTTTCTCATACGGTGGTCTGAAGTACATCTTGCTTCTTTTTTTAGATTTCTTTCTTTTCTTGATTTTTCCTTGATCGCTTCTTTGTTGGTTTTGGAGTTCTTTAAGTATTTTTGCTAAGTGAGAATGGCAGGGGAGGGTTTATAAACGAGATGAGGGAAAACAAAGAGATGTTTGAAGATAGACTGGGATCCAGGTAACAGAGAGAGGGGGGAGGAATGGAATTAACACGTGGTTTAGTCCAGTCTATTCTAGTCAACTGGAATTAAAAGTTGTTATACTTTGGAAGAAATTGGGAGATGTTAGCATGTAAACTTTTGTGGTTTTCTTGCAGCTCTTGGAACAGAGTTTTACACACTAGTGGAAAAAGTACAATTAGTGTCGCCCCATCAGTGTCGGATTTATGTCCTAACCGATACGGATATAGATCAGCAACGGGCACATTCCGAAGCCGACCTTGATTTCACTTATCAGGAACAGTTGTATTTAAAAATGCGTTCTTGATAGTGCTGGCCAAATCAGGAACGGTTCTTTATAAAGAGGCGTTCCTGATTGTGTCTTAATAGGATCGGTTCATAAACAGGCGTTACTGATAGGTAGTATTTTGTATCGGTTGTTTAGGTGCGGATTAGTAGTATTTTGTATCGGTTGTTTAGGTGCGTTCCTGATTAGTAGTATTTTGTATCGGTTGTTTTAGGTGCGTTCCTGATTAGTAGTATTTTGTATCGGTTGTTTTAGGTGCGTTCCTGATTAGTAGTATTTTGTATCGGTTGTTTTCGGTGCGTTCCTGATAGGTATTAGGAACTGTTATTTTAATAGCTGATCCTAATAACTCTCCCTCCCCCAAATGTATATCTTGAGCGAATGAAGACTAGGTTTGGCTGACGCGAATGAAGACTAGGTTTTTAAATCTCTTAGGCCTCATTTTTAAATCTCTCGGACTCAGACCCTCTCTCTCCCGGGTCTCTCTCTCTCTCGCGGGCTCTCTCTCTCTGCGCCAAGCTAGAGCGCCGTCTCCACGCCAAAGAAGTGCACCGTCTCCATCGCCGTCTCTCTCTGCGCCAACTCTGCTGGTTTCTGGAACCCTCCTTCGCCAAAGAAGTGCGCCGTCTCCACGCCATCGTCGGCAGCGCTATCACTGACAATCGCCACGTCATTGTCGGAGTGGGGTCCACACAGCTAATCCATGCTGTGTTCTTCGCTCTCTCCTCCTCCTCCGGTGAACCCACTCAGCAGCCTGTTCCTATCGTCTCTGCCGCACCGTATTACTCGGTAAATTTCACATAAAAAAAATCTTAGATTTTTGTTGTAACTGTCATTTATCTCAATTTGTATGTGAAATGCTAAATGCCACTCAATCCTAATTAAACCTGGTACGATTTTGATTTTTTCAGCACCTGGAGGTCACCTGGTACGGTTTTGATTTTTTCCATCTCGCATTACTGCATCCCTGTATCCAAGGTTATTTTCATAAATTGTTTCTTTTATTTATTGTTTTTTTTTTAGTTTGGTTGGTGTTTGATTCTTTGAATTTGGTTCAGATTGAGAAGGAGATTGCAATTGTTAAGAAAGAGGGTGAAATTATAAGAAAAAATTCCTCTTTATAAGAAAGAGGGTGAAATCTCAATTTGAATTTGGTTCAGATTGAGAAGGAGATTGCAATTTGTATGTGAGATGTGACAGGTAGTTAAAACACAATAATGACTTCATGTTTTTGGTATGTATAAGAAAAAAACAATTAAAAATTATTGAAATCACATGAAACACTTTAATACTGGTGGGTTTTCGTAGAATTAGTAATTAAAAAATACTTCTAATTTAAGGTTTCTTATGTAATTTTGTAAATATCTGAGACTTTTGCATTACCTTTTGTATTTCCTGTACTGTCATGGAACTTTGAGCTACCAAATGAAAGGGTACTCTCTCAGAGGGCAGTACTCATTGAAATTGTGGAGAGAACTCATAGATTTTGACCTTATGATTAAGCAAAATTGAAATATGAAAAATCTAATACTCATGTACCATGTACAGTAGAAAGGATGAATGTATGGAACTGTTAGGCCATTCTTTATCTTCCAACACCAAACTATTCTAGCATGAAAGAAAAATAAGTGAATGAGAAATGTTTAGTACCCACTTTTTAATGGCCATGAGCATACTAACCTTGACCTTTTAATATGTAAAGAATTATTACATGGGCATAAAATACACATGGTTCATGTTGTGTACTAAAGGTATAGTTTTGACTAGGTAAAGACCTGTTGAAAATTTTGAGTTACAGCTGATTAAGGTGTAATACACTGGTTATATAAACCAAGTGATTGTATGTGTGATATGTCTTTTGCTTTTTATTTTGGTGCCAGGAGACACCACTAGTATACTAAAGCAATGGTGGCAGCAGCACTCTAAATGGCCATATCCCACTGTAAGTACAGAACCTTAATCCATTCAAGCTTAGCTTACCAGCATTGCTACGTAAAAAAATGATTATTGTGCTAATGGGATGTGTCTTGTCAAGATTCTTTTATTGACATAAGCAATAGTCATAGAAAATATTTTTCAGGTTATTTTCGAAAGTTTTAGAGTGATAATGACAAATTTCAGGAAGATGACAAAGCAAAGCTTGTTGAAGAAACATGTCTGCAGCTTAAACAAATTAATAACTGGTTCATAAATCAACGGAAACGCAACTGGCATAACAATTCACAATCAAGCTTGAAATCGAAGCGCAAGAGGTATACATGCATGTCTTCTAGTTTATCTATTTTTTTTGTTGTTTCGCAGATATTGGCTAATGTTCATTTGTTTGATTAAGGTGATTCTCCAGGTCACAAGACAATCTAATCTGACACAAGAGAAGCAAAAGTATATGTAACGATTACATAGTTCTAGAGGTAACCAGTGGAGTTACTCTAACCATTTCTGTACACTTGTAAGCTTACAAATTTAAATATTATTTTGATGTTCAGATTCTTTTTCATAAGATTGTACTTTATCTATGTTGATAAAATTGTGTAGCAGATGATATGCAAAACAATAATTCTAGATCATGTGGATAACAATAATATTCTTTTTCCTTTCTCATATAAACCAAGAGGTATACAACATGTTTTTTTTGTTCAAAATTTAGGGTGTGAACAACATGTTTTAATTTAGGATGTGAAAACTGCAATTTTCTGTCTAATGCTTTCTGGTGTGTTGATTTGTAATAATTTGCACAGTGTGTTGATTTGTAATAATTTTTATGTCTAATGCTTTCTGATTTTAATTTATGTCTAATGTGAAAATATGGTAGCCGGCCAAAATATAGGCCAGCAATTTTCTGCTTTCTGCTTTCTGGTTGTTATAATTTATGCCTCGCATATAGGCCGGCAAAAATATGGTAGCCGGCCAAAATATAAAAAATATTTTTTTAAAATAAATTCACACAATCAGGAACGGTTATTACAAAATCTGATCTTGATTCACACAATTAAGAACACCTGTCTACTTCAACCGTTACTGATTTAGTACAATTTGTATCGCCTTTCTTCATTAACAGTTCCAGATTTAGTACAATTTGTATCGCCTTTTAATAAGTACCGTTACTGATTTAGTACAATTTGTATTGCCTTTTAATAAGAACCGTTACTGATGTAGTACAATTTGTATCGCATTTTAATAAGAACCGTTACTGATGTAGTACAATTTGTATCGCCTTTTAATAAGAACCGTTACTGATTTAGTACAATTTGTATCGCCTATTAATAAAGAACCGTTCTTGATTGTCAACAATTAGTATCGGCTGACGGTAACCGATCCTGATTGAGGAGTATTAGTATCGGTTATTTAGCCGACACTGATTAGTCCAACTATCTGTAACAGCTGGGTCAGTGTCGCCCTGTAGTCCGTTCCTGATGTGCGTTTTTAACCGACCCTGATGTGCGTTTTTCCATTAGTGACATTAAAAGGTTATGAAATGGATGTTGGTGGAACAATTGTCGCAGCAGATCTAGATAGTTTTTTCTGGGTATGTCTAAGAATTGAGACCGTTATAGAAGTGCTCCTGATTTTATAATATAAGGTGTGCACTGCACATATTACACTGAGAAGGTGTACTTTACTGAAACATAACTGCGCATCTAACAGAAAAATATAAAACAAAGAGTAATTCTTTTGTCCCCCGCTCTCCAGTCCCCTAAACGTTCCCCCATTCTAACTAACTATGTTAACCATTAATTAACGACTTTAACCAACAGTTAGTGGTCCCCATCTAACTGTCAATACCCACTGGCGGGACCACTATTATGAATACTTGCTCGATTATGTATGAATACTTGCTCGATTAGGTATGAATACTTATGCGACAGATAACTCGAAAATATGTCATCATGGATCTCATTTGAAAGAGAAAATTGTGTAGAAGACGTTCGTGGTTTTAGATTTGCAAAATTCTTCGTAGATCGTCAGAAATATTGGTTAGATTGAACGGAGAAAAAAAAATCACCTCTAAAAACGTGTAAAAGATGAGTAAGTGATGTGTCGAGTTTTTTTTTTAAATACTTGATATCTTAGGTATGAATACTTGATGTATTATATATGAATATTTGATATCTTAGGTATGAATACTTGATGTTTTAGACTCGCAAAATTTCTCACAAATCGTTATAAATATAGGCGAGATTGAATGGAAAAAAAATTCACCTCTAAAAACATGTAAAAGATGGGTGTGTGATAAGAGAAATAAAAAAAAGTTTATATGCTCAATTTTTTTAGAAATATTTGGTATCTTAGGTATGAATACTTACATGACGAGTTATGAATACTTGAACGACGAAAAATCCGAAAGTACTTCATCATGGATCTCATTTGAAAGAGAAAATTACGTAGAAGATGTCAGTAGTTTTAGATTCGCAAAATTCCTCACAGATCGTGATCAGAGTCAAAATAACGATGATTTACGTAGGATTTTGGCTTAGGTTTTGCATATTTTCTCACACTTATGTTTAATTAATTAGAGAAAAAGGCTACTGTCACCCTTCTTTATGTTTTATTGCAGAAAACAGGTTTTGGGACTATTTTACACCAAATGGAGCTAGAATCAGGTCAATCGGATCAGCGACACTTATCGACTAAGTCTCGGTTACGGTCCGTATTGCCTAATACGGACCAGGCCTAGCACAGACCAAAAGATAACGCTGGAAGCATTAAACCCTAACCGTCGAGGTCCTAATACGGACCGTATCAACTGATACGGTCCGTATCCGAAGGCGTCCCTTGGGGAATAACTGCCGACAGCTGTTTCTAGATCAGTTTCTTAGCCTCCACTCAACCTCGAGACGTCCCTTCACTCCTATATAAGGCCCCTGGGCAGAAGGAATAGTTATCTTTGTAATTAGGGTTAGATTTGATTAAAGAAAGAAGAGAGGAGTGCTTGTAATAATACCGTTCCGCGGCTAAGTTCATTTTCTTCGGGCTAGGCAGTAAACCTTGTTACTCTTGATGTTTTGATATATATATTTCTGTTGATTATGGTTTCTTGTTATTGTATCAAAATACTTTTGTGATTTATTATCTCTTCATCTAATTTCAAGATCTAGTTTGAGTTCGTTAGGGTAGTGACAGTACTTTAATGGCAAGAGAAACTATTTGTATGAATTAGTCTCGTTGAGATTTATTAGGTTTATGTGAAGAAAATCTTAGAGGGGAAACCATAAACCAGACCAACAAAACGCGTACCAAATTCTATCACTTGCGTAAGGAAAATTGCAGTGATCTATGTAGTAATTTGGGGTTTTTAGAGATCAATCATTTGCGTAAGGAAACTCGCAGTGTCCTATGTAGAATCTCGATGAAAGATCTGTCATTCTTGCGTAACATAAATCGCAGTGACCTATGTGGTTATCTTTCATAAAACAACAACAGAAAATCAGACGCAACAGGAATATATTGTCAAGGCGGATTGAGTGACAATGGTGTGCCGAAACCCTAGGAATTCTCATCTCTATCTTTATTTTAATTACTTTTAATTGTTTCCTAATTTACATTGATCAACAACATCTCTCAATTTCAGATTTCGTCTAGCCTTTCGAAAGGTTGTGATTCGATCGCTCAAAGCATTGAACCAATATTCCCTGTGGATCGATCTCGTATATACTACTCGATAGGCTTGTGCGCTTGCAGTCCGAACTGATAGCATTTCCGAGTTTATAAATATTAAAAGAAACATTGCTCTCTTTTGAGTGATCAGATCGTCAGAAATATTAACGAGATTAAACGGAGAAAAAAAACCCCCTTCTAAAAACGTGTAAAAGATGAGTGTGTAATTAGAGAGAAAAAAAAGTTGATGTCCAGTTTTTTTTTTTTAATACTCGATGTCTTAGGTATGAATACTTAATATATTATATGATAATACTTGCACGCATAAGTATCCATATATACGCGCGCCAGTTGTAAATTTTTTCAATCATAAGTGGTCCCGCAAGTAGTTAATGTAGTTAGTGGTCCTCATTGTACTTTACACATTAGTTAATCAGGGGGACGTTTATGGGACATAATGGAAAATATTGAAGTCACAAATTTGTGCATTTCTAATAAGTGTTATTTTTATTTATGCAGAAATGGCCTGCATTATTATAACAAAATAAAAAAGAACTTCACAGTTCACACGAAGAAGGTAAATTTACTGCAACAGTGGCTAAGACAATTGGCTTCAGTTCTGGACCATAAAAACGTTCTATTGTGCAACCAATCACTGTTTTCATATAATTCTGGACCATAAAAAACAGTGATTTTATACCTGTCTTAAAAAAATAGTAAAAAAGTTAAATATGAAATTTGGTCTCCAAGCCCATTTTAATACGGAGATCATGTTGAGCGGTTCGGATTGATTGTTTGGACTTTGAAATTGTAAAAACTGACTCGTTATAACTTAGGTTGAAACTATAACATTATGACATTAGTCGGACTCTCTCTCTATATATATATATGCGAAGAAACTGGAAATGGAGCTCGTAGAAGGGGTGAAAAATTGAAGAAAGAGAAGTAATATACCGTTTGATTGGAAAAAAATAGACATATATATGGAATGGATCTGCGCCGTACAATTATTATATTTCCACATATTAGGACCCATCAACCATCATTAGCAATGATGGCTGTAATTATCTGTTTCAGTAATGAAATGAGCTTTTGCCTCTTTTTAAAAAAAAATTAGCAGTGATGGCATGAGCATATTAGCTGGAATTAAAGTGCAGAAGAGATTAATTATTTACAGTGCTCCTCTCTCCTCCCCCTCTCTATTTCTGAAGCACAATCTTACTTTCACTAAATTGTGTTGACTTCTTAATTTGACAGGAGAGAGCAATATTATATTATGTGTATACTTTGTTGGAATAAATTGGACAAAATTTGTAGCCATATATATTGGTCTTATTTTTCTGAACAATATTAGTCTAATATTAGCTAACATTTTACAACCATACAAAAAAATTACAAACTGGGCTTGAATTTACTAAGGCGCATGACAGGTGTTGTAAGAGAAATCTAGCAAATTTGGTTCCACAAGTGTCTAATGTTACTTCAAGATATGTACAATTTTTGATAATTTTAGGATGCGAAATACGGTTCAATTTGATTAAAACATGACGAACACACACATAATGTGTTTTAAACAATTCAAGAAGATTTTCATGCATATATGAAAGAGAACAAGAGCATGAAGGAAAAGCAACAGGAGTTTGCATGATCTGATCATGCATACAATATGCATCTTATTTTAGGTATCTCATACATTATATCAATAGTACTAACTATATATAATCCGTTGAATATAAATAATAGTTAAAAATTAGAAAATAAGCCTCCTTGAAATTCTCTCATATAAAGTTTGATAAAAAAATATATCTCTAGTAATTATACTCATAACTTTATATATTTTTTTTTCTCAATATTGCAATAAGATATTAGAAGAAATCAACAATTCTATATATTATACATCAATAATATTAATGGAGTTCAAACTACATTAATATATATCGAGTATGTACACTAGCTCATTAGAACTATTTCTTTCTTTACCATTTCTTTTTTTTAATCTAAAATAATTAAATTTAAATTGTCACTACAAATGATATATATAGCTAAATTGGTTTTAATTTTAATTTGTTCTTTTATTTGTCTGCTATTTTCTTTTTTGAAGGATACAGAATTGTCATACATATTTAATGATTATTGATCATTCCACGGCATTTTATCCCAAAAATAGAAGAGAATTTTGACTCGACATGAAGGAGTCACAGAATTTTCCCAAAATAGACTGATAAGATTATAAGGCTCATCTTACCTCCCTTTCCTCCTTTCTTTACAAGGCCGGCATGTGGATGGAATGAATATTTATCATATCCTAGAGAGAAATGAGAGAATTCAAACACATCCAAAAGAAATAGCCGTATGTCAAGCATGTAATGTATATACAAAATTCCATCAAACAGAAATGGTTTTAGACAAATTTTAAGTAATTCTTTGATCTCGCTTTATGTAGGAAGGGCAAAATTTCTGGAATTTGATGATAGGCCTTGGCAGTGGAGGGTAACGACTCGATCTTTACTACTGTAGCGTTGATTGCTATAATAACAAATACAGTAGTTATTATTTTGATTCATGGATATTGGACTGCATTTGGCATGCCTGATGGTTCCACCGCGGATCTTACCAAAGTGTGCTTTCAGATGGAATGGCAGATCTTTTTAATTACGGGAACCCAGATCGTGACATTGAACAGGTACACAGACATTCATATCTATCTGCCAGTTCCTCTGTTTATATTTATCACATCTTTTTCTTGTCTTTCTATGGTCAACAAAATATCCTTTCTTTTGGAAATGGTAAGGAACATTGAACCAATATTTATGACCATTGAGAAGAGTGAAAGAGGACGAAATTTGCAGTTTTCATTACTTAATTTATGCTTGTGCTCAATCCATTTAAATTTGTTAGGCATCAATGATAGATTGGACATTTTATTCACAATGTATATCTCTTTTTCTGGTCTCTAATTCTAATCCAAAATTTTCATTGGAACAAGTCGTTTTGGATCTCGTGTAAGGGATATATCTAAAAAAACAAATAACTTTTAGAATTTCACTGGACAATTTAAACTCTAATTCATTTATGAAAATCAATATCATGCCTTAAGTTCTCCTTTTGTTTTCCTGGGTGACCCTAATGCATATACCACAATAAAATTGAGTTTTCATTTTCAAACCTTTTATTAATTAAGAAATCATTTTAGAATGTCTTTCATTAATCAAGCACAGGATTCTGTGCTAAGGCATGCTTATGTTGTGCCAGACATAATGCATCGATTAATTTTTTGCTAAATGGAGAAGGCTCACAAATTTGAAATTCCAGATACATTTATGGTGCCCTTAGAAACTTGAATTTAGAACCTTTCAGAGAAGCCGTATTAGTAATAACTTACCACTTGAGCTAGTAGTACCAATTACTTAACTATGACTTCTAAAACTATTTATTTCTTGTTTATTGAAGGCCCTGGTTGCACTAAAGAGGGGGACTCAACTAATTAAGTGTAGTAGAAAAGGAAAACCGAAGCTTCGCTCTTTCAGACTTTCTAGTGTCAGTAATGAAATTTCTTTCTTAAATCCTTCATATTTTAGTTCTGGTGTAAGTACCGGTGTTGTTTCAGTTAAGAGGAGAGATCCACTTACAACTCATTTGAGGAAATATCATGATAATACTTTTTTGTTGCATTAATAAATTAATTTTACAATTTCAAATAACAAAAGTCATTTATTTATCATTTTTCAATGTACTGATCTACAAATCAAACTCATGGCATGGGTTTAATCGTGACCCACGGGAAACTTAACCTTGTTTTTGTATTGCATGATACTGTCATGTATCATATAAGCTGACATAGAGTACTGCAATCACTAATAACAGATAAATTACTTTTAACCACCATCATTTTGTTTTTTTATGGAAACAACATCTATAATAATTGTTCAAATTTTGTATTATGTACTTGCATAGCTCTTCTTTGCCCCGTTTTTCTACCATGCTATGGTAGTATTGACAGATTGGTATACAGGACGAAACAACTCTGATTTGGATCTCGCACAAGAAGCAGAAAAGCATCAAGTTACCGTCTGTTACTAAAATCATACCTGGACAACGAACTGTAATCTCTATCTCTCTCTCTCACTAAAAAATGCATGACATACACATAGATGGAAGTATAGATACATAAACAATTTGATTTTTTTTTTTCTTTTGTAAAGTAAAAGAATGTAAGACCAGAAAAGCCCATTATCTTCTCTGAAAATAAAAGGTCAACTATGCACCCTCCCTCTGCTGCATTGTCTTTAAAGAATTCAGGGAAGGAATAGTAAAATGTGTTCATGTTTGCAAAGCCTTGCACGATTTCTTTGAGGCTTTACAGCTGTGCTAAAATTTCCCTTATTTTTAATTTACACTTTTTGTGTGATACAGGCTGTGTTTGGCAGATATCCACTACCTGAGAAAGATTATCTCTCTTTCTCCCTTGTATACAGGAACAAGAACGACGAACGAACGCTTGATTTGGTTTGTATATCCCGAATCTCTACAACTAATCTTTGTAAAAAAATGAATATTTCATTTTAAACAAAATTAACATCACTTGTCTAGATTTGCAAAGATCAAGCAGAAGTAGAGATTTGGTTTTCGGGACTACAGACACTGATTAACTCAAATTCTACACAACCAAGGAAATCAAGAAGTGAAACAAGTAGTGACATCACATTTTCTGACGTAAGTTGCTTCTTATTTTTTTTCTTGAAGTGTAGCTGTATGATCTTCCTTTCTTTTTTCCTAGATAATGCTTCTTTGTACATTAGTTCTTATATGATTACTTATACATGTCTACTGATGACACATAATTGCATATAGGGGCTAGGATTAGGCAGACTACAAGTTATTATCAGTTTGTATGCAATTATTTTCTAAAGCTAGCTAACTGCCCCCAGTAACATCATTAATTGTGCTCTCTCTCTCTCTCTCTGTTTTTTTTAGGACGGAGGAGACTCAGTTAGAAATAATAGTCGTGCTTTGACTGCTGTGCTAGACCTGTCTTTAGGGGCAAATAGAAGTTTGTCCCCAAGCAACTACTTACACCTCAATTCTGGCAAGTCGGATCATGCGGGACATTCCCCTGAGTATTCAAACATGATAATAAGAGGAAGTACAAGTGGTTCCAATGTTGATGTTGGTCGTCTTAGTGTTTCCAGTGCACCTGGCAGTAGTAATGTTGCAGAGGATATAGAATCTTTAGGTGATGTGTTTGTATGGGGAGAAGTATGGACTGACGGGCCTCAATTTCAAAAAGCTGATGTGTTGTCACCAAAGCAATTGGAAACAGATGTTGCTATAGATGTGCAACAAGTGGCTGGTGGTGTGGGGCATGCAGCTCTTGTCACCAGGCAAGGAGATGTGTTCACATGGGGTGAAGAATTTTCGGGGAGACTTGGGAGGGGGAATGAGCTGAGTGCAAGCCGGCCGAAGCCGGTTGAGGTGTTTTCGAATTGTAACATGGAAGTTGTGGCATGTGGTGAGTTTCACACTTGTGCGATAAATATACAAGGGGAAATGTTCACTTGGGGTGATGACCATTACAAGGCTGGACTGCTTGGACATGGATCTGAGGCGGGTCACTCACTGCCGAAGCGGGTCTCTGGTCTCCTTGAGGGGATTCGGGTTATTGGCATTTCATGCGGTTCATGGCATACAGCTCTTGTGACATTCAATAACAAGGTACATAATCTCCAAGTTACATGACCAAAATGCTCAAGTTTTAGTTATCATTATTGTTGAAAATTGATACATTAACTGTGAAGGAATTATGATGCATACATGATATCACACTTATCCAACCATGAATATAACCTACCCGGAGTTTATTTCTGTCTGATGGGATATACTACTGATCAATTAAAAATCCCCAAAACCTAATTTTGTTGCAAATTTGGTTCTTTCAACTTTTAGCCTGCACTTAAGATCCTGAAAAACTATATTTACATTAATAAATTGCTTAATTAGAAAATTTTGATGTTCAATTAAATATGAATGGACCCGAGCCTACTGTTATGAATCCTGGGTTTTGTATATACAAGAAACAAGCAATTATTTGGTTAGTATCACATAGTTGCAGTGACACTTTTTTAATGTTCTCCAAAACAAGTAAATGAATTAAATGATTAAATAAATAAATATTACTACTATAGCAATTGCAGTTGCTATGATTACCGGTATAACAAGGACAATTAGGCCAAGGATAATAACAATAAAGAGATAAAATTAGTTATAATCACAAGAGAAATATAATTATTGATATTTTTCTATGTGAAAATGCAGCTCTTTACATTTGGTGAGGGAGCATTTGGTGCTTTGGGTCATGGTGACCGAGAAAGTATCAACTATCCTAAGGAGGTAAAAAAATGGAGTGGCTTGGAGCATCTCGAAAAAAGTGGAGTAGTGAAAACGGAAGTACGTGGAATAAAGAAAGTTGCATGCGGAATGTGGCACACTGCAGCTATAGTCGAAGTAGTTAAAAGCAACAAATTGAATGAGCAGTTAGCTTCACCAGTTATATTTACATGGGGAGATGGTGCTAAGTATCGACTAGGCCAAGGTGACAAAGAGGCAAGGCTAGTGCCCGCACTTGTCGAATCACTTTGCAGTTATAATTTCCATCAGATTGCATGTGGACACAATCTTACAGTTGCGCTTACGACATCTGGCCGCGTAATCACAATGGGTGATCTGACTTATGGCCAACTTGGGACACCTAAAGTCAATAGTGAAAGCCCAAATGCGGTTATACTTACGGATGTTGAAGATATTGCATGTGGTGCCGCCCATGTAGTTGCACTTACACAAAGAAGTGAACTTTACACATGGGGCAGAGGTGCCAATGGAAGATTAGGTCATGGAGACACAGAAGATAGGGATAAACCCACTCTTGTTGAGAGCTTGAGGGACCGTCACGTAAAGAGCATCTCATGCGGTGCAAGCTTCACGGCATGTATATGCATCCACAAATGGGTGCCTACAAATGACCAATCAGTGTGTGCTGGGTGTAGACAATCATTTGGGTTCGCTCGAAAGAGGCACACTTGTTACCATTGTGGCCTAGTCCATTGCCATGCTTGTAGTTCACGCAAAGCCTTGAAGGCACAACTTGCACCCAACCCTGGAAAACCGCACCGCGTATGTGATTTGTGTTTTGCGAAACTCAATGCAAATGAGACAATCAGCATGGCTACTGTAGCTAGTAACCGGTATGTG
The DNA here is from genome assembly GCA_025461045.1 of Carex parvula. Lineage (NCBI taxonomy): Eukaryota > Viridiplantae > Streptophyta > Magnoliopsida > Poales > Cyperaceae > Carex > Carex parvula. The sequence continues at coordinate 317,447 of JAJGRW010001276.1, forward strand.
GTGACACGACGGTCTACTGACCAAGGGAGGGCATCGAGGTTATTATTGCAATCTCCAGTTGATCCAGTAAGATACTCTGACGTGAAGCCTGTAAGAAATGAGGGGAAGTCAGACTCATTATCCATTATACGTGCAAGCCAAGTTCAATCGCTATTGCCATTACCTACTTCGTTGAGTGCCCTTCATGCTGCATTAAGACCAATTGTGACATCATCAGGACTGCCAAGTAGTAATGGTAACAGTAATGGTGGTACGGTTCCTGGATCTCCTTACTCACGTAGACCAAGTCCACCTCCGTCAACTCCATTTTTCACTAAAAATGTGTATGATAACCAGAAGAAGATTATCGATACATTGCAAAATGAGCTGCAACAACTACAGATAGAGGTAAATCGCAGAATTTGTCAGTTTAGATTGTGAATGTGTTATTGTAGGACCAGCTTTCATTTCAGATAAATGAACTGGCTTTCCTGTTCATTGTCAAATTCAAACTAAAAAAAAAATTCATTTACTTTTTTTTCCCTTCTGAAAGTAATTGTGGTGTTGGGAAGAGAATTTAATTTTACCATTGAATGAAATACATGAAGATGAGGTCAACTGCTTTCAAATAGCGCTAGGTAGATACCCTACTATCTATCAATGCAAATTTTTGCAATAATCCGTCCTTCCCAACTCTCACACACTAGTGTTATAATTATATAAAAACAATAAAACTGTACATCGTATATCAATTGATGCTTATAAAATGTTGAAAGTACTTGATCAATCATTGATTCTTGCAAACAACTTTTAGCATTGGCAGTTTCATTTTTGTTGATCAATCATTGATTCTTGCAACAACTTTTAGCATTTGCAGTTTCATTTTTGTATTGATGAATTAACTTATAATTTCTTTTTTTTTATTACTCTTCTTTGAAAGAATGGAGAGTTAAAAAGACAGAAAGAAATGCAAGACAGAGAGATTCATAATGTACTAAAGAAGGCTAAGAAAGCTGCTACTTTCGCTGCTAAAGAAAATGCAAAGTGCAATGCCACGTTTGACCTCGTTAGGAAATTTGAATCTCAGGTATTACTACAGAAACATATGGACAAACTAAGTTGCACCAAAGTAACTTGCAAGTTTTTGAAATTTCAATATTGTAGAATCTGACGGACTAAATTTGAACAAATCTTGATTTCAAAACTAGGGTAGTCTTAACACGCATCTAATTTTTTGTGTACATCATGTCGTTGTGTACATTCAAAATAGTAGCCATTAATTCTTAAATGTAAGAAAAGTAAATTCAACAAAAATATCAAATTGAGTATATTTCATATGAGAAAGATTGTAATAAAATCTTTGATCTCAAGTTAAAATTTTTAGTTTTATATACTCTCACAAATAATAAGGGTTTTAATACTATGCATGTCTAGATTAGTAAACTTTTGCTATTTTAATATTATAAAGACACTAATATTCCCCGGTTAGTAATTCTTACCTTATATCTGTAGTGGATTTTAAGTTTTTATAATAGTAGAATCCATCAACAACAAAATTTATCTTACTATGTTTTAAGAATGATTTACTTTGTTCATATGTATATAACAATGATGAATTTTGACACATACATTAGCATTCATTGAATGCTTTGAACTTTTCAACTGTCTAAATTTGATATTCTATAACATATTAAAATAATACTGAAATTGCAGAAGTATGCTATATAGTTATATAGTTTGGTATTCTCCAATATTTCATTATATAAATTTAATTGTTGGAACTATGAAAAAAAATTATAACGTTGATTTAGTAAAGTTTGAAGGTGCAAACAAGTTTAAATATACAAGATCACATAAATTATGTAATGCATCATAGCTATTTTATCAATTCTCATGAAAGTCACGTGCTTTAATTTTTTTTGTCATTATTCATTAGTCATATCTATTTTTTCTTGGTTGGCGGCGTGATGTTTACTCTCAGACATTCTAATTCGCCATTTGTTGTAGTCGTCCAAACAACCGATTTTTTTTATCTATAACATTAAAAAAAAAATCATGACATTGTTAAGAAATTTTAGCATGGAGATTAGAGATGTAAAATAGTCACGTCGTGACCGGATACATCATAGAAACCCATTTGCATGTCCAACAACACACACACACACATTAACTTCTAAGTTTTAATGTTGAACAATTTTTGAAAGATTGTCAAATAAATTAAATATATTGTGACCCCCTTGTAAAAGTGTTGTTGTTTTGTCTTGATAAAATTGTGTCGTTCCTGTGTGCTAAGGAAAAAAAGAAACCCCGAAGAAGATATGCTAAAACTAGAATGTCCTAAAGAAAATATACTAACATTTTTATCTCAACTTTTGTTATTTGCATCACGCAGTTCCATTAATTGTGATAAACCTCAACTAATATTAGAAGGCATTCTTCTTTTCTGTTATAGCTCAAGGAGATTGGAGATAATGTGCCACCTGAGGTTTTTGAGACCCTAGATGCGCTTAGGAAACAATCAGAAAGTATTAAACCAAGCCATGGTCCAGCAGACCAGGACCAGCCTCGATTTTTGGCTGAGAACACAAGCAATGCATACGAGGAAGAAAGTTCAGTGCAGGTGCAGGGTGGCGCAAGTAGCAGCACTGAGAATCCATATGAGGAGTCTGAGGACCGGTTCGAACCGGGTGTGTATGTGACATATGCACAGTTCAGGGATGGTTCAACAGCTTTTAGACGCGTCCGATTTAAGTATTGTTTTCCTTCTTAATATTTTGTCCTTCAACAGTTTTTTTCTTCTTCAAGGATTAATAAGCTGGTGATAGAGTTAAAGCCAACGGAGGTGACCAATGGTTTGGTGTATGCATAATACATGCTTGTTTGGCACACGTATTTTTAAGTTCTTATCTGCACCAGTAAATAAAAAAAAACAAAGGATTTTTCTAGTGGCCAAAACCCAGCCTACACAACTGACAACATAGAGATATTAATTCATTTTTTGTTGCACAATTTTTTGTTACTCAGCTGTTGAGTCACAAGGAAGAAAAAATAAGGGCTAATGTAGAGCAATCTTGTTTTGTTTATACAGTAGGAAGAGGTATCTTGAGCATCAAGCTGAGGAGTGGTGGAAGGATAACAAAGATAGAGTAATCAAGCATTACACCAATACGAGCCCAAATCCGGATGCAGTGCTACCAGCACCCCCGCTTCCACCTCCACTGCCACGAGCAGCCAATAACGGTGAGACATCAGGCACTAAATCTGAAGGATAGCTAGAGCAACTTTACAAGAGTACAATTGTTAGAGAGATGGAAAAGAGTGTGATCTTAGTTTAAATTTGGGTTAGTTAATTCATGGTCAAATTAAGGGACCGCTGCATTAGGTGTTTCATCCAAGCAATCAGAAGTTCAAATTTATTTTTGATCTATAATAAGGGGATTTTATTGGCTCTTTCTTTCTTTCTTGCATTTATTTGCCTTTTATTTTGGTAACATCCTGAAGAAAAAGAGGGATGAAGATTTTTTTTTTTTTTTTTGTTCCATATATTAGACAGAAAAAGTTGTAATTAATACTAGATGTCCTTTTATTTCAGAAATATTTTAACTTTCAATAGTCCATTAGGATTTCTTGCTCATTTGTTCAATATTCATTGAGCTCTATGTTTGTTAATCTATTATGAGAGGATTTTTCATTTTTCATCTGTTCTCTAAAACATTTGCAAAATATTTGAATTTCCAGAATGTCAAATTAATCTTTTGGAATAACCGCAATCCAAAGCCATTATTTAGCAGTTAGCACTCTCTTTAATCTATGTCATTCACTAATATACTAGTAACTAACTAATACCTCAGGTACTTAGCTGACAATGAACATAAGGATGTAAATTTATGTTGTGTTGTGAACAAATCAATTTTTTATGTGTTGCACGTTGATTAAAATTATGAAAATGATCATGGCAAGAATTATTTACAATGTTTTAAAAAAAGAAATTAATGTATACAAAAATAAATATATTGATCGGAATTTGAATTGTTATTTCGGATAAATAATGACATAATTTTATGTTATTTTGGTCACATGTAGCTATTTTTGCCACGTTTTGTACTGCGTTGTGTCCTGTGTTGTGACACGTTGTGATCAGACTAGTTGACGTGTCACACTATTTATATCTAAAAATAATTACAAGATGCAGTATGCGAGTCACGCCACGTGATCGACACTCGTTCCGAAACCGTGACGTATCAGATCACAGTGTGACTTTTTTACTTCCATAGCCGAGCATAGGATCCGATTAGTTATTTTTTTTTTACTAAACTATAATACCATAACATGACCTCTCATCTACCTCCACTGCAGTTACACGTGAAGTTGCCTAGCTTTATCATTGCTTTCTTTAATCTTCCACGTGGGCATAATGAAAATTCATGAGTTAGTTCTAATGGAAAGATAATTAATTGAATAAATATGAAAAGAAAAATTAGAAGGATAAATACGATAGTAGAATTTTGAACAAAAATTAAGTAATTTAAACATTCTTGAAGACTACACATGCAATTAGAATTCTGACTCCTGTTTTTGTATCCAACCTGATTTTTTTTTTTCAATATAAAAGAAAGTTCCTTGACATTTCTTTGTTCTTTCTCTTATCAAACATGGGTTCTTACAATTTCAACCAAAAATTTTCATATTATATTGGTACATATCAATTATCGTTTCAAATTTTCATATTATATTGGTACATATCAATATTTGATAATAATTGTTTTAAATGTTAGAATAATACTTTGCAAGAGGTATATAAATCACAAATGTTTATTCTATATATTTGAGTTATATGTTGAAATCTCGTTGAAGTTAAAAAAGTATCTTAAACTTACTAGGTTGTTCTTAAGCTCACCAAGTCCCTTTATGAGCTTAATTCAAAAAACTATTAAATTGGCTTCAAACGATGCATTCAAACCGTCGAAACCGATCTACTTCGCGAGTGATGCATTTACATGTCAAATTTATAAATTTTCGAACTAATTTAGTATAAAGTCAGGCGGTAAAAAAAAAATGATTTATAAGTTAATTTTAATATGTTCATTTCTCATCATTTTTTGACCGCTTGACTTTATATTAAATTAGTTTGAAAATTTAAAAACTTGACATGTAAACTCATCACTCGTGAAGTAGATCGGTTTCAACAGTTTAAAAGCGTTGCTTGAAACTAATTCAATGAGTTTTTGAGTTAAGCTTCACAAAGAGGCTTGATGAGCTCAAAAGCACGCTAGTTCTACTCGCTAAATGTTCTAAATTCAGCGCCATTCAGAATGTATGAAATAGAAAGGTTCCATGTCCTCCTTCACTGAATATTTCTATTTCTTCTCTTAATATAATTGGATTCTTTTGTAAAAAAAAAAATTAAATCCTAGAACGGAATCTATTCAAATGTTTAAGCATGTGCTTTAGATTTTTATTGGTAAAAATATTATTACATTAGTGAGAGCTATATATATAGTACTATGCATAGGGCATATCAATTTGTACCAAGGTTCTAAATAGCGTTTATAGAGACATAGCGGGGAGACAAAAAAAAAAACTATTGCGAATAGCGTAGCTATAGTGGAAGTTATCATACATAGCGTTTTTTTCTTTTTAAAATTTATATTCTATATTTCTACTAATTATCAACATGATCAATATTGGAGAATTGAGGTAACAATCCAATGACAACTAATCTAACTCTATATTTTTTTCAATCATACAAATAAGAAGAAAAAAACAGAATCTACAAGGTAACATTATTAATTAGTTCATACTTCATAGTATTATAGATTATAATAGACGAAGAGCAATTAATTTTACAAGTGAAATGAAGTATACCTATTTGAACATTTTATATATTATAATAATCAAAATCAGCTTTCAATTGAAACGAATGGCAATAATTTTACAAGTGAATACTAGACGAAAAGCAAGCAAAAGGAAGAATTAATATTTGAATATTTTCCGATATAGAATGAGATGCTAAATCACAAATAGGAACAAAAGCACATAGTTCGGTTTAGCATACTTATCATAACAGACCATTTAGAATCAGAAATAAGAACAAAAACTCATGTAAATTGCAAAAAAAAGCTCATGTAGCATACCGGTAGCAATAGCGGCAAGCTATTACAACTATAGCGGTCATAGTTGAATTAGCGCACTATTATCTCATAGCTTAGCTTTTATGGTCCGAAAAAGCTACAGCCTAGTCATAGCTAGCTATTTAGAACATTGGTTTGTACTATTATCAATATCTTTTATATTTGAAGTCTAAACATTTGATCTAAACAATTAAACGTCTTCATATTAAAATGTATTTAGAGACTAAATTTTACATTTTCTTAGAAACTTTTTACATAGATAAAAAACACTACTTTCAAATAGTTTAGAATTTTTAAATAAATTGATTTTCTATCTATCTAAAAAATAGTAAAAAAATCTAAAAAAGAATCTGAAATTTAGTCTATGTAGATTTTCATATGGAAATCATGTTGAATGATTCAAATCAAATGTTTTGAACTTTAAAAATAAATATATTATTACATAGTAGTAGTACGGTCCGATCTATATTATTATGCATAATACCATAGCCTCACTGTTATTACATATAAAAAAATTATTAATTCATCAATCGTTATTAAAAAGAGGAGAAGTTTTCAATTTAAATCTTACTCTTACAGATTTGAAATTTTGGTTTATTTTTTATCAATAAAAATCATACTAATATAATAACAAGCTAAATGGACCAAAACAACAACCGAAGTTTCACATCTACTATACCTAAGAATTCATATCACCTAAAGTAACGTCAATTTTGATTTTAGATCCAGACCGTCAGATCTGTATTGCAAATATTAAAGAATCCCCGTGCATTATCTCAGCCGCCTGATTGGTCCGAATTCTGATTGGACGGATCGGATCTAAACTCAAAATTTGAGTTTAAGAGTGTTCGGACTTTTATGCCTAGAAGTAAACATGATTTTACATTTCTATTGGGTTAAGCTGAATAAATGTTTCTCGAACAAAAGTCAGAATAGAGATAAAAATATTTATTCCCCAGGCTCCAACGAGACAATCAATTTCTTCGCCCCTAAGAATTGAGAATTTCCAGGATCCTTCGTTCCGTTGGATTCGATTCCATCCCCAAGTTCAGTCTCTTTGTTTGTGATTTTGACTTTGATTTTGAGATTTGGGTTTGGGGATTTTTTTTATCCGAATATAAATAAGAATCGATCCTGAGCAGTGAATTTCTGAGAAGTCTTACATTCTCTTCCAATACTCCGTTTTAATCCCTTTTGCATTTCAAATTTTCGATTACACCTAGTGCAAAGAGAAGAACTTGCATATCACTGTGGAACTCCGATTTTGACAATTTGGGTTTTCATTTTGGTCTTGTCCTTTTGATTGAGGGGTTTTAAAATGGGATTGCAACAATCAAAAGGTCAATTGCTTTATGAGCAAGTTAACTACGGAAATGTCGAGGGAATAAAAGCTTTGAAAAACCAAGGGGCTGCCCTTGAGGTAAATTAGCAAACTTCTTTCAATTTATTTGTTAAAATTAGTTGATATTTATATTTATTCATTCAAATACCTTGTTTCTAGTTCTAACTATGTATTCTGTGTTATTTTTTCTATTTTAGTGGGTAGATAAGGAGGGAAAGACCCCTTTAATACTTGCTTGCTTGAGGCATGATTTGTTGAATGTGGCTAAGGTTTTAATTGAATTGGGTGCAAATGTCAATGCGTATCGACCTGGTAAGAACATCAGTATTCCTTTTCCAGTAAATTCATATAATATTACTAGTGTTTGTTGCTTCTGGTAATGGAAATTTTCATTGTACTTTTCCAATATTATATGAATTTAGTAAGACATGATCATATTAAAAAAAAATACGTCAGATATCAGGTGTCCGTGCTGATTAATGTATGGAAAAGTTGATATGATCTTCTCTCCTTTGTAATGTAGGAAGCCATGCAGGAACACCACTTCACCATGCAGCTAAAAAAGGTCTAGAACAAACTGTTAATCTCCTTCTTGCTTATGGAGGTACTGTATAACTCTCTCTCCTACAGAAAAGTAAATAAAAAGATGGGCTCATTTTTAGTAATTCTTTAAGTTTGGCTTGTATTTGATGTTTCATTTGGTGAATATTACACTCAATATTTCCCATCCTTTGCAAAATGTGTCCTTTATCAAACTGTTAAGATGGAAAAAATTATATTGTTTCCAGTGTTAAAAAATTTGCCACAACTGCCTGTGCTCTCTCTATTCCCTTCTAAGACCAGATTGAACTGAAATAAAATCAGATAATAAATGTTTGTTTAATAAGATAAAAAAATACAGTTTTAGCTCATGAGGTAATGATCTTTGTTTGACTCAGTCTTAGTTTAATAGGTTGTGTTATTTGCTTCCTACCCAAAAATGTTGGTTGTCAGTTGCAAAAAACCATATAAATATAAGCATTTATCTTTCTTTGTTTCAGCGAATCCATTTATAATGAATGATGATTGCCGTACAGCACTTGATCTGGCTAGAGAAAAGGGTCATATAAATGTTGTGCGGGCTATTGAGGTACAGTACATTTATTTAAGGAATTTACCTCTGATGTTAAGATGTAAAGCTTAGAACTTGTATCTCAAGGATAATTCATTACTGTAGTGTAGGAGCCCCAAACTGGTATAAGAGATTGGTTGTCATTTATTGTGATTCATTCAGTTAATTTTTGCTGATTAAGGTTTTAATAAGACTCATCATCTTCTTAATAAACCATTATTCTAGTTGTATGCAAAAAAGAAATTGGAAAGCTGTTCTGTATGAAAAATATTCCAACATAACATTCAGTTGGGTCATTTCTGGCAGTTTTTGTTTAAATTTTGTTATCATGAATCTTTTATGCAGAGCCGAATATGTCTCTTTTGTGGATGGTTACGCGAGAATTATGGGCCAGGTTTTCTCGAAGCATTGGCACCACAGCTCATGTCAAGAAAAGTGTATGCAAATTTAAAACAGCTGCTCTTTTTGCAATTTGTGTTAAAAATGAGTGCGTCTTATTTTTGTGGTTTTGTCTGGTGTTTGTTTGAAGTATATCACTTCGGTACTATAGGGGTCAATTAGTACCTGGTACCAGCAGCAGAACCCCCCCCCTCGAAGATTTGAGTCAAGCTCCTACTGCATAATTCCTGCTTATTTCATTTATGTCATGAAAGTTTCTTAATTTTGTACTATGACCTTATGTTTTTCCTCCTGAAATTTGGTGCAGATGGGCTGTGGTTTTGCCGTGTGATTCACGTAATCCATCAAGGCCTCTTAAATTTGAACTGGCTGTTTACCCGGATCTCATGGTAACAATAATAATACTAGTAATGATGCCTGCTTTAACTTTTATGATTTTAGTGTATGTTAATATTTTTTACTTCTTTTTTTAATAGGCACCAAAACCGAATAAAGTAATACCCCTAACAAAATGCCAAATGGAGGAGCCAAAATTCAACCAAGCTGATCCTTCTCTCATTATCATTGAGAAATCAACGAGTATGTAATTCTACATAACCAATTTTCTTTGCAAATATTTGTTGCATGGGTTGTCAAACTTATATGTTGGCAATAATTGAAGGGACAAGACATAAATTTTTATCGGGAAATGAAGGGGACAAGAGACAGCTTCAGTCATTTTGTATGGCATGCAGAGGGTTAACTCAGGTACCTTAATACAATTTTTCAATATGCGTGACAACAACAACTGAAAGAACGATATTATTATAAACCATTTATTTGGTTATGGCAACTGCATATGCAGTCTTATAAAATGAAGCCTGCATATAGCTTATGATGTCCATACATACAAATTGAAGATCGGACTCGACAATCTAAATAAACCTAAGATTATACTAATATCTTAGTATATATTCTGAACTTGAGTTCTCTAAAGAATTCTATAAAGTTTGCAAATCTTGATGTTTTTGTCAGAACATTCTTGTACTGCTTACGTGCTATGCTGTGACTAACTGCACTTTAAGAAGTGCATATCTACCCTTTTAGAACTCAATTTTGATTTTGACATGTTTTGCTCTTTCAGATCCCAACTGTTGTACCTGCACCTCCTCCTGGAGTTGCCCCTGTTCCCAACCAAGCACACGTCCCAAACCCACCCATGGCACCTGTACCGGCCGTACCAGCCCTTCAGGCACCATCTGGGGTCCCACCGCAACCTAACCAAGAAGAGATGGAGTTAGCCATGGCCATAAATGCATCCATCCAATCGGCCATCATAGAAGGCGTTCCAGATGTGTTACCTATTGTACCTGTTGCCCAATCCCAGGCTAGCCCTGGTACGAACAGCTGGGCAACAAGCAGCTCCACTCCCTCCACCTTCAATGGGTGGGGTCCTCCTTCCCCTAAAAAGACTCGTAAGACTCATACTGAGGATGCTAGCACAAGCACTTCTCTTAACGGGTCCAAGGCCCAAAACCAAATCCAGACCGTGTCAGCTCCCTCGGCTCCACCAATCGACAATGAAGCCTTCTACACAGGTCCAGTTCAATACCTGTCAATTGATTCTAGCCCGATAAATATGTCAACAGTACCTGGCACAGTCAATACTACTACTGGTGCTGGTACTGAAAATAGTAATAATAAGGAGGAAGTTGGTACATGTGTTATCTGTCTGGATGCTCCGGTGCAGGGGGCGTGTATACCATGTGGCCACATGGCTGGCTGCATGGGGTGTCTCAGGGAAATTGAGGAAAAAAGAGGCGAGTGCCCCATTTGCCGTGCTAAGATCACCCAAGTTTTGAAGCTATATGCTGTTTGATATGATTTTGTTCATAGCAAAAACAAAACTGTTCTGTTGTCAATATCCAAAAGAAAAAGAAAAAAAATGGAAAAATGTGTTATCGTCTGTGTTTATTCAGTTTCTATGGGCAAGAGGGAGGATGGTAGTGTACGAGTTAAAGAGATGTAGTGTGGTTTGCATGTAAATGAGTAATGGCCGATTTGGGGTTAAATATGACCACACATTCCTATTTTCACCTAACAAGTTCGCCCTTTTGGGCTTTTCTTTGGTATTTTTTGCTTGATTGTGAATGTTGCTGTGAGGCATGAAGTCTTTAATGCCACAACTGCAGAGTGCAAAGAATTTTTAATTCGTTTCATCAAAGGCGTAAAATACCTTCGAAATTAGCGTCTATATAGAACACTGTTAGTTTATAAAATATCAAACAAAGAAGGGAGATCACTTGATGATAACTTTATTTTGGTCTTGACAATATATATTATATCGATGTAAGTAATGTTGAAAATTGAAAATAAAGTTTTTGTGTATTGTTAGATAAATAGATAATATATCAATAATTTATGCGATTTCAGTAATATTTAGTAATTTATCAAAAATTGTTAATTTCAAACAATTACAAAATTTAATTGTATGAATTTGAGACGAGCATAAAGCCTACATGGAACTCTATAAAGGTTCCAAAAAAAAAAAAATCTATATCATATATTTTTGTATGCGACAGTAATTCTTATACATTTTAAGAATTCAAAGTTTCAAACCATACATTGCTAGTATTTATACATTTTAAGAATTCAAACCATACATTGCTATGATTTATGTGAAACATGAACTTTTATAGGGGCGTACACGAAAATGTGAAAAGTAACAATACTTGTACTGACATCATCCCATGCAGCATGGATTCCCCGAATAGTTGGATGTTGATCGGACGGATAATAATCTTAGGTAGATAAACAGGAAACTTCTGCCATTCCGATTTATTTTTCTATAGAGTACAAAAATAAATCAATGGCATCAAAATCTTCATATTCACAAAAATAACGCAGCAGTTGCAGTCTAAAGTGGCTCCAAGACGTAGCGAGAGCCGTTGCATTCAGCATTCTACACGTTGCATTCTACAGTGGTTCTGGTACAAATAAACAAAGTGGCGCAAATATTCAAATCTTTTGGAATTTTGAATGATGATATCAAGATATGAATATACAATATATGCAAGGAGAATAAAATAAGAGAGATGTACAATTGAGATCTGTTCAATTGATGCAAAATAACGAGACTACCAAAAAAGAACTTATCAAATATTCAATAGTTTTAATAGTAATATTTACTATTTTATTTATAAAAATTGATGGTAAAATTAGATATTTTTTTTATGTATAAAATATTTAGCAAAGCAGAATATTCGGTCATTTATATACTAAAGAGTAAATTAATTTAGATGAAACTTGTCAATGAACTAATTTATATTTTTTTGTAAAACAATTTTAAAACTTGTGTCAAGATGAAGTAAAAAAAACGTATGTCTTGTAATTAACATTTCGATATTTTAAATTATTATTTGATAATATTTATTAAATAATATTATAATGATAATAAATGAAAGATATGCTGAATAACTAAAATATAATTTATAAATGTTGGTAATCTCGTTAGTTGCATCAATTGAGCAATTCTCGGAATTTTAAAATATATTTTAGAATAAAATTATGCCTACTGAATTTTATTAAAAAATAATGTAAAACACCATAAATTTTGTATATACGGAAACATCTGTAGGTCTACAATTGTTTGCAACAAATGCATACATATACAGCTAGTGTAATACATGTTTCCTACCTTTAAAAAAGTAAGTAATTATTAACAACCTTGCAAATTACTAACTAAAAATCCATGTTTTCTACCTTCAAATTTATAAACAAATTAACTTAATAGTTACTTACTAAAGTAGTTATAAACAAGTAAACAACCTGCAAATTACTTGTATTTAATCTAAAACTAAGTACAGAATGCCAAAGGTTTAATATAAACAATTGCACCAAAATTGCAGACATAATTTCAGAGAAGGGATAAAATGTCCAAAATAATTGTAGAAATTGTAGAGGTTCTCGATCGGAGAGGCAACCCTAACTTACCTCATCTCTACTCTTTCTCAGTTTCTCTCCTCGGCGCCTCTTTGATATCGTCATTCTCTAAATTTCATCAACTATTCTACACTCCATATTTCACCCGCTTCCTCCAACTAAAATCCAAAATCAAATTCTACCTCTCGAATCAAACCCTAGTGGCCAATTGATTTCACCATGGGGGAATTCGACGTAGTCGATGAAGGATCCGAGAAGGAATTGGGTCTGGTTGTTGACTGGATTCCCCGAATCGGGATGGAGTTTGAGAGTGTAGACGAAGCATGGAAATTCTGGCTCAATTATGGCGCCAAAATGGGGTTTTGTGTGAGAAAGCACTTTAAAAACTGTAGCAAGAACGGGAAGGTTACATCGAGGGGTTTTGTGTGTTCAAATGAGGGCTTTTATAGCAAAAAAGCTAACTATGTCGATAAACGGGGCGGGCGCGCCAAGTGTGTCCGACCCGAAACCCGAACAGGGTGTAAGGTTCGCATGGGGGTGAAGTTGGTGAAAGGAAGTGGCAAATACATGGTGTATGATTTTGTGGGAGAGCATAACCATGCACTTAATGGGTCGGTACAGGGCGAGGGGGTGCCACCTCAGCATGAAGCAGCTCAGGTTAGTGCTATAGTTTTCGCTTCATTAGTGTGGATCCAACTTGAATTGTTAAATAAACTTTTATAACATGTCTTAAACCGAGTCTCTCATTGACACTTATTATTTTTCTCTTGTGTACTATTATCTATCTTGGTACCAGTTGCATTGAATTAGTAATATAACTTTAAGTCGTGACCAAAGTTGGTTGTGAGAGTAGGTTTAAATATAGTTTATGTTTTGTGTGCCAACAGGTTGGTGGTACTGGTACAGCTGCAGTCACGGTACCGACTCCTAGTTACCGTCTAAACAAGCGAAAGAGAGATTATTTAATCAGGGGAGAGATCGGAAATTTACTAAGATATTTTGATGATCAAACTCTTGAGAATCCGTCCCTTTACCACACAGAGCTCTCGGACAGCAAGGAAAAAATTTCCACAATATTCTGGGCTGATGCAAAAATGCTCATCGACTATGCTCAGTTTGGGGATGTGGTAACTTTTGACATCAGTTGCGTCAAAAATAAAAAATTACGCCCTCTGGCTATCTTTTTTGGTTTCAACCATTTTAAAGATATCGTAGTATTTGGAGCTGCTTTAATGTACAACCAATCTGCCGAAAATTACAAATGGCTATTCAAAACTTTTTTGAAAACTCATAATTCAAAACAACCCAAAACCATATTTACTGACCAGGATTTAGCATTAGCACAAGCTGTAAGTGAGACAATGCCAGAGTCAGGACACGGGTTAAGCACTTGGTACTTGTTGCAAGAAGCAACAAAACACTTGAGTGGGTATAACAAGGGCACTACCGACCTTGTGAAAATTTTTCGAGATTGCTTGTATGAGCATGAGGAAGAAAAAGAATTTGAAGATGCTTTTAAACAATTGAAAAAGAAGTCGAAAGGTGATGCCTGGTTGGATAGCACTTACAAAATAAAAGAAAAATGGGCTCAGTGTTATATGAAAAATGCTTATACTTTGGAGATGCGAAGCAACCAAACTGTCGAGAGTTTTAATAGGTACTTGAACAGAGAGCAGCTGAAGGCTGATTCTGACATTGTGGAATTCTTAAAAAACTTTGAGAAGCGTGTTGCCAAAAAGCGTCAGAAGGAAATCGAAGCTGAGGTTGACCTTAGGAGGAATTTACCTAGGATGAAAATGAGAACCCGAATTCTACTGCAAGCCAGCCGATTTTACACTCCAAAAGTTTTCGATATTTTTCAAAATGAATATGAGGTATACACTGCGGCTTATGTAAAACCACCAATTGAAAGTCAATCGATAAATGAGCATGTAGTTGCAATTACGGATTTAGATAAAGATGAGAGCTTGCATAAATGTTTTAGGGTTATCTGGGACCCATTTGAACAGACGGTTAGTTGTAGTTGTAAAAAGTTTGAAAGTTGTGGAATCTTATGTGGCCATGGTCTAAAGGTCCTTGATGTAATGAACATTCAGTTGTTGCCAGAACGGTACATACTGGGACGGTGGACCCGATATGCCCGAAACAGTACCACTACAGGTGAAATTGTTAGTGCTGAAAACCCTAATTGTGATATTGCGGATCGAGAGAGAATACTCTGTGGGAAGTTTATAAAATTAGCCTCAAAAGCTGCTGATTTTGAAGAGTTATTTGTGATGGTCGACGGTATGCTGGATGGTATAGAGAAAAGGGTTGAAGAAATGATAGATAAAGTTACTGGTGCTGTGACCGGTACAACTGGTGTGACTGAGGGTCTTGAGATGTCTCCTTCAGTGCCTAATTTGAATATAGGCTCGCAAGAAGGGAGGTCAATTAGAGAGAAGATAATGTCTGTACAGCATCATGTTGTTTCTGGAAGCGAAATAATGTCGGTATGTACCAATGTAAGCTTCACAATTTCATTGTTGGATGTTATATTAATATAAATGAATATTTTCAATTAATATCAAAATAGCCCTTTTTTCTTGATCAAAGAATACCTAAACCATCATTTTATTTAGTAGTGATTTACTTGTTGTCTATGTAAAGCAGTCAATCTACCTTGATTACATGAACTTAATGAAAGTCACTATGTTTTCAGGGAGTAGAGGTACCGACACCAATACCGGTACCGGTCTCAAGTCCAGTTACCTGGATGAGTCATGAGAGGATACACGAACATCATAGAGACTATGCGTATCATACTGGTCTAAATACTGGCTTTAGACAAGTGCAAGTGGTAAATTTCTCTTCTAATACTTTATTTCTGTAATGGACTCTCAAACTGTTTATTGGAATTATTTATCATTTTTTTTGTTGGTATATAGGAGAAGCCAACTGCCAGCATGGCGCAATCTTCTCTCTCTCTTCGTGACGGTACCAATATACATGGTTTTCCTAATTGGCTAGGTATGAAGTATTTTTTAATCTTGTTGAACCATGTGATACACCATATTGGCATGAAACAAGTATCATGATGTGGTACTATAATGTGCTGTACACATAATATGTGCTATTTTAATACAATTGGCACCTCGTTGTTTTTTGAAATAGAAATTGTGTCTCTGCAATTTATATTTAGTACAATTGAGCAGTCAACCAACCAAACATACACTGTTCTAAATGGCAAAAAGATGTATTTATTTGAATAAAACATTGAAATGTGGTTATCAGCCTGATTCTCAAATTAGGTTAAATAAAACAGGGCAAAGTTTAAGATCTTTTCTTTACTTTTTCTGAATTACAGGTCATTGATGAACCAAGAAGCTAAGCTTGTAGTAGTAGACGAGCATTATAAATATTGTTGTATTTTCTAATTTAGATACGTATTTGAAGTAAGATTTGAGACCATTTTTCTCTAACATCTTGTATATAGCGGGAAAGCATTCAAGGCTTTTTAACTGTTGTAATATTTGATGCTCTAGTTTAGATTTGACAGGATGATGGGTACATAAAATAATTAAGTAGATCTGAATTATAAAAATATTGCAGGTTCCGTGGTAATGTGTACGTATGTGCATGTTTACAAAAAAAAAAAAAAAATGACACAAATTATTGTAAATAAATAATTGAAGACTAGTCAATAGAGCCACTTTAAAGAAAAATAATTAGAGACTCGATAATTAAGCTTTAGTTGTCTCAGTTAGTATGGCAGTTAGAGATGTCCTTGTCGACCTAGAGAATTTAATTTGAATTGTACACATCTTTAATTTAAATTTTGTTCGACGTCATACGAAATGTTCAGAATTTAAATATTTTGTGCGGTTCCTTTCAAAAATTGAAGACGATTTCTTAATGTATACACTTATATATTAGTATTGTACAAAATAATCTGAAATTTTATAAAATTTGGATGTGGATGCGTGGTAAAATTAAATGAGTGGAAAATGAGGAAAATTTCAATGAGTTTTTTTTTTTTTTAAACGTTTTCAGACTTTGAAATACTAAAAATGTGACAATGTGTCGCATAGAGAGAATGTGAGAGCATAATTATAATAAGAGAGAGAATCAAATGTAGCAACAACTTAAAGACAGCTTTCACTCTAGAAAAAAAAAATGAAAGAAAGCAATCAGAGGAAAAAAAAATTGAGCAGCTTTCAATTCTTTGATTTGGACTGTTTATCTTACTAACATTACACACTTCTCATTCCTCTTTCCTATCTCCATTTACAAAAAGTATATATGTACTCTCCTTTCTATATTTCCTGATAATTAATTTTCTGGTACTCTTCTTGCCTTTGAAAATCTTCTTCATTTATCTACTTGAGAAAGAAAAGGGATCTCCATTGATGGCGTGGCAAGCATTAAAAGATAAGTTGCTATATGAGAAGGTTAATTCAGGCAGAATTAAGCAGATAAGAGTCCTTCGGAGCAGTGGTGCTGGACTCGAGGTAATTTAATTATTTGTGTCTCTTATCGATTTCTTCTCATTTGTCATGCATAAATGCGTCGGAAATGGATGTATTAAGACTCTTTAAAAAAAATGTTTGAATGAGGGTTCTAAATAGCTAGTTATAACTTGTGCAATAGATGCCGTATAGCTTTTTCGGACCTTAAAAGCTATAGTGCTATCAGCCGTTTGAAGTGCTATAGCTGATTTTTTTGGCCTTTCTGCGATAACGCAATGATTGATATTTAGAACCTTGGTTTGAATACATATACATGAGAATAGAACTAATTCGAAAATAGTGTTATTATTTTCTGTCGGATGCAGTTATAGTATATTTTCTCTATTTCGCAAATTTATAAAAAAGAAATTATAACAAAAAATAAAATTTTTACAATAGTATTATATATTCATACACTTCAACGATTCAAACGCAACCGAGATTGAAGATTTGTAGAGTGGAGGCATGTCAATTAGGTATTGTGCCAAGAATTTAAAATAACATTCTTGCGGTCTTTGAGGTGTTAGTTACACTTTTTGAAGAATAAAAAGGAGGAGGAGGGTTCAAATGCCTCCATTTTTCATGCCTCCACCATGCTTCTATTTTTAAAAACTTTAATAACTCAAAATTTAAAACTTAAAAATCAAAATAAAACCGTTGGATATGATCTAAATCATTTTATCTATGCACGTGTAAAAAATTATGACATTTCAATTTTGTTTTGGTTGTCATCAAGAGCTTGTAAAAAAATGTGGATAATTTCTAGACGTTGATTTTTCAACTTATTGATTCACATAAAAACAAAATCAAAATGTGATAATTTTTTATGAGCACATAGATAAAATGATGTAGATCATATCTAACGGTTTTATTTTGACTTTTAAGTTTTAAATATTTAGTTATTAAAGTTTTTAAAAATGGAGGCATGATGGAGGCATGAAAAATGGAGGCATTTGAACCCTCCTCAAAAGGAGATAGAGGAAACAAAACAAGGGAGGTGAATTGGAAGAGCATGCATGCATAGCAAATGATATTCTTGGAGAGTTGGGAAGGGAAAATGAATTAAAGTGTAGCATGACAACCGAGCAATCACCATTTTACCCAACCAACTTGTTACTTGTACATTGGATTGGATGAGATGGGGGTCAGCGAGTGGAAGATCGAGGAGGTTAGAAGTTAGAACTATGCCAATAAAAGTCAAATATAGAACAACTCTTTGACCCGGAGAGAGGAGAAGGTTAGATAGAGATGTCAACAGATGCGGTATGGGTCTAATGTAGAGATTTTTATATTCGTCTTCGTGTAAAATTTAATAATATTCGTATTCTATCTGTTAAGTAGAACTATAAAATTATTGATCTTATTATTTCAAAATTTACAAATTATTGATTAAAATAGAACTATTAAATGTTGTATACATCAATTATGTCATAAATTAAAAGTTTAAAAATTATGCAAAATGTTTCATTAATCAATTTTGTCATAAAATACAAAATAAAAAATCATCTACAACGTTGTGTGAAGTAATGTAATCATAATAATAAAAATTATACAGCTATACGTACGAGTTAAAAAATTTCGTATATAATTTTATATTGAGTAATTACAGTACTGTACATAGCGCATACTATGGATCAATATCTCCATTTGCAAAGTCCAAATAGTCGATCTGAATTGTTCAACATAATCTCTATATGAAAATGTACTTGTAAATCAAAATTTCAAATTTTTTTAATGTTTTTTAGATAGCTAGAAATCACTTGATCTAAAGATTCAAGACCATTCAAAAGTAGTGATTTGCTATCAATAAAAATAATAGTAATTTTGTTTTAAAATATAAAATTTAGTTTGCAAGTAGATTTTCATATGGAGATCATATTGAGCGGTTAAGTCTTCAAATCGACTATCTATAACTTTGAAAACAAATATATTAATTCATAGTATGTGTCAATATACATAACCATAACCTCACTCTTTTATATTTATTGATTACCTTATAGAATATGGTACAAAATATATCTTACTCGTATCCTTATTCAATTAACTAATGAAAAAATTTCTAGTACCCTTATCCTTTAAATTAACAAAAATAATTTCTTATTTATACACACCTTACTGAATACAATACGGATATATAAAACACATGAAAATTAAGATATGTTGACAACCTCAAGGTTAGACGTCTTGTCATCAGCTTACACTTTCAAATGCAGTGACAAAAATCAAATATAGAACAAAGCCCATCATGGATAAGTTTGATTTGTATCACAAAATATGATTTTGACCATTTTATATCATTTAACTACATCTTTTATCTTTCATGGAAAGTATGATTTGGGAAAATGAAAACCGTGATAAAATTATTCTTATCGTAACAAAATCTCATCATAAGAACACATATTAAATTTCCTTCGTCGTAGAAAAAAAATCACAAAATGTCAGCATAATTCAATTTAAACTGCAATTATTATGATGGCCTTACAGCAACAACAAAAAAAAGTGATTTCTCAGATTTTCCGCAATCTATTAGTATATATATGCACATATAATATATACTCTTATCAAAGTTTAAGAAGTTCAATTAAATTAGAAACTTTATAATTTTGCCATTCCTATAAGATATCGATAGTTCCTCATTCTAATTTCTAAGAATGTAGAAACAATAAAAGCCGAAATTTTTATTATAACATTTTCAATAAAATAAATTAATAAAATAACCATCGATTTTGGTCAATTCTAAATCTAACACGGCCGCAGAACACCGGAGCGGACCCATTTGGGGGAGGCCGCAGAATGCCGGAGCGGACCCCCATATGGGTCCGCAGAATGCCGGAGCGGACCCTATTTTTTTTTTTTTTTTTTTATCTGATTCTGAAGTTGATTATGATTTTATTTTGGAAATTTTATCAAAAATGTAAAGTTTGTACTGGAAGTTGTGTGTAATTACTTATGTTTGAAATGTCGTTTAATCTGAAATTGCTGTTCGTCGTTTGTTTGATCAAAAGAAACATTACAATAGAACAAGGAGCCATATAAAGAAGCATACAATAGAACAATGCTAATGTTATCGGAAATTACAAATACGTCTAATTAACCGAAAATAAACAACATTTTTACAAGTACAATTAAAAAAGCAACATTAACTCTCAATCTCGTGCAGCTCGAGCAGCTCTGTTTTGTCTTTCTTGTGTATCTCGGCCGGCTTGGTGTCCTCTTCTCCTATTATGTAGAACGTCCATCCACATCGGAATTCTGTCGTGCTGTCTTCTGCCCACAGAAATATTTTTTTTTCTCTGGAACAAGGACCGGGCCATCGTGTGGCGGCCATTCCGACTGATTTCCATAGACATGCCATTGAGCGCTCCATGTGTTGATCAGTGTATGGATGTGACAGTAGTGACTTACAAAGACGCCAGTGTCGATGCCTCGGAGACGACACACGGACAGAACATAAGAGCACGGTATTCTCTCCAATTGAGGCTTCTGGCACATGCAAGTTACCTTGTCATCATCCCCGATTATCACCGTGTATTTGTAATTGGCCTTGGTATACCGACCAGAATCGTCAGGTATGAAAGCGTGAACTCTCTCCTGTGTGGAGGTTACCTCGAACTCGTTGTTGTTTCCAAAGCCCCCCAGCGTCTTCATTTTATCGGACCTCTCGAACCGTTTGTTGATCAGCTACGAAAAATTAAAAAATAATGAAGAAGTCAGATTTTTTTAACAAAGTTCATTAAAAATTATGAAGAAAGAACTATAAATAAAAGTACCTGATGCACACGACACGAGAATTGTTGACCTTGACTGACTTCCCATTCCGCTTTGGCCCTCCTTTGCGCAAACCATGTCATACATTTGTAAAATGTGTCTTCAATTATTGCTGCAACCGGTAGCCTACGAGAGGACTTGAAGACCTTATTAAGCGACTCGGACCCGTTTGTAGTCATGATGCCCCAACGGTAACCACCGTCCAGTGCTTGGAATATCTTCCATGGTTTGGGGCACTCGTTCTCATCTTGATCCAAATATTTACCCACACCGTCCAGCCAATTGAGGGCAATGTCACATGCCTGCCCCATTGCTTGCATTCCTTGCTCGTACCTCCTCATCTTCCTCTTAGCCACACATATTCTAAAAAAACGGATTGCCTTATCACTGCAACCGTTCTTCTTCATGTTCTCGGCTATGTGAGTAGCACAAAGACGGTGAACACATTGATCCTCATCCTCCTCGTTCCACCCCATATCATCTTGTCTGAACACATTCTTGATACCCTTTCCTCTATCAGTGATGACACACATGAATCTGGAGCGGATTACATTTAGGCGCAACCATTTCATGAACCACGCACAATCATCATAACTCTCTGATTCTACCAGTGAAAAAGCCAACGGGAGGAGCTGATTTTCAGCATCGTACCCGGTTGCAATCAACAGCTTGCCTGTGGTAAAATTAATTTTGTAAGAGCCGAAATCAACTAAAATAAATTAAGTGAAAACAATCAAATTAGTTACCTTTATACCGGCCTGACAGGAAACATGCATCAACTGTGATGACCGGTCTGATATGTTGAAAAGCAGCTATGCACGGTCCAAATGCCCAAGCCGCCCTATGAAAATACCTCCATGGTCCAGGTTCACCAGTGGGATATGAGGTCACCTCAAACAATGTTTCTGTCAATAAATTTAAAAAAATAAGTTCAATTTTTGATTGATAATGAAATGACGTAAAAATTGAAGGAACAATGTAGTACCTGGGTTGCTTCTTTTGATTGCCTCCAACAATGGAACTACAAGAGCGTATGACCCCTCCCAACTGCCAAATTGACGGGCTATTGCCAACTCACGGCCACGCCATAGTTTGTTGTACGCCGGTATCTGACCGTTGTACCTTTCAGCAACAGCAATTCGGACAGCCTGAATACTCAAGTCGACATCGTTCCTCATGTGAGCGGATATACACTCGGCAACCATAGCAGCTGACAACTGGGCGTGATCTGTTCTTGTCGCATCCGCGTGGCATGAATGTTGTGTTGGGCATTTGGAGACACGCCATTGTGTTCCATAACCAGTGGCCCTTGCGAGTATGTACCACCCACAGTAACTGTCCTTGCACTTGAACCTCATTCTTGTGCGGTCACTGTGCGTAGGTTTAACCTCTTTGTTGCAAAGGATGTGAAACCTGGCAATTGCGCTCTTCATTTCCTCTTTTGAGTCATATGTTTGTCCCTCGGACAATTCATTCTCATACTCTGCCCTACTTCCAAACAAACCCGAATTGGCTTCCATAAACCCTGATGTGTCGTTGAAAGCATGAATCGGGTGCTGAAACCCGCGATCCATTATCCGAAACCCGCGATCCATCTTGAATTTCCTTGATAGTCCGAGCACAGGCCCGGTATCTTTCTGGTCAGAATAATCGCTCATACCCTCAGGATCAATATGACCCCAATTTTCCTCTGCCTCTAGTATTTCCGGATCCACTTCTTCATCAGATTCATCCGGATTACAAGTTTGACCCCAATGAGCGGTCCGACTAGATGAAGGCTGGTCAGTCTGGGATGGGGCCCGACGGGAGGGTCGGTCCCTCTGAACTGGGGCCCGACTACTGGACGGTTGGTCAATTTGGACAGGGGATGGACTAGAGCCGGATGAGTTACCCCGACTACGACCCTGGATTAACCTCTGAACTGGGTTCGAACACCGGGCTCTGGTAACCTCCACATATAGGTCAATTATCTTGTATGCACCCCCAGAAAAACTCATGGTTTGGTTATAAAATACATGCCAGACTCCCTCATTCTGAATTGGAAATAGTTGGAACCAGGTTTGTGCCGAACTAGTCGGCATGCTAATTTTGGCATCAATTTTAAGGTCATACTGACCCTGATCCAACTCCAAATTCTGACATATACTTGATTTAAGTCCCAAATAATCAGTACCTGGCAATACCGGGATCACAGTAACAGGTTCAATACTGTAGTAAACCCCATTAGGACCTGTTAAAACATCCCCACCAGTGTAGATGGATACCATAAGAGCCATTTTTTCAATTAAATACAGAAGAAACCTACAATTAAAAATTAACTAAATTAATTATTCTAATTTAATTATTGCTAAATTAATTATTCTAATTAAATTATTAATCTACTGAAATAAAAATAAAAAATTTAAAAGAAGAGAGAAAAAACTTACAGATCAGAGAGCTAACTCAGGAGAGAGAAGGTGTGAGAGTGTGGAATGAAATTTCGCTGTCATTTTCGGGATATAAAGACCAGGGTCCGCTCCGGCATTCTGCGGACCCATATGGGGGTCCGCTCCGGCATTCTGCGGCCTCCCCCAGATGGGTCCGCTCCGGTGTTCTGCGGCCGTGTTAGATTTAGAATTGACCAAAATCGATGGTTATTTTATTAATTTATTTATTTAAAATGTTATATATAAAAATTTCGGCAATAAAAGAGACTAAAATTCAAGCTATGCAACAAGACCACACCGTTAACAATACAATAGTGTTTCGTTTATCTTGTGTAAACCACAAAAGGATTCCAAGTTTACAAGGATACAAATATATAATTAAAATATTATTTTACAAATAAATAAATAAAATATTATTTTACAATAGTGACGTACACCGTTACTTCTAATTAAATCTTATCATTTGCTAGTTAGAATAACGAACACGTCACGTCAGCAGAGGAATGCACCGTCAATGGGCGTTTTTTTATCTTTTTTCTTTTTTGGGGGTCTTTTGTGACAGATGAATGCAGAGGAATGCACCGTCAATGGGTATCGACTTCATTAATGGACTATATATAATAGCTTTTTAATGTAATTTTAGATCTGACGGTCTAAACCAAAAGATGAAAATAATTTTAATCCATCTTTAGTGTACCGTTTGTTGATGATTCTGAAATTTTCTTTTTTGTGCGCATTAGCAGATTTTTTTTTATCAACACATCTATTTTTCTTGAATTAATAACCTTTTAGGAATTAAGGTGGAAATTATCAAATTAATGCATTGATGTATTAACTCCTCTAAAAGAGGGATCAAGTTACAACAAATTTGAGTTACAACAAAGTTACAACAATTATTTTTTACATTTTGAAATGCCAAATCGTCGATCCAAACCGTTCAACATGATCTCCATGATAAAATGTGCTTCCAGATCAAATTTTACATTTTTTTGAAATTTTTTACTATTTATTAAGATGGGTACAAAATTCAATGGTCTGAATTTGACTAGTTTTTGAAAATACTTAATAAATAGTAAAAAAATTCAAAAAAATGTAAAATTTGATCTTAAAGCACATTTTATTGTGGAGATCATGTTGAATGGTTTGGATCGACGATTTGAAATTTCAAAATATAAAAAATAATTATTGTAACTTTGTTGTAACTCAAATTTGTTATAACTTGATCCCTCCTCTTAATAAAATCTAGGCTAGTACATTGTGTACGTGAGCAAAAGGTCAGCTTATTTTGATAATACAATTTTCTGTTGATATTATTATTCTATTATTTTTTCATACTTTTAAAATGTGTGGAAAGTGTCTGAGAGACTTGCTTGCTCAAGTCAACAACTACTCATTCCTACCGCCAAAGAAGTTTCTATTTGTTATATTCTTTCTTTAATAATATCAAACAAAAGTTTGAATTGTAAACAATCAATGCTTCAAGTCATATCTTCTATCCCTTTCTTTCTTAGTCACTTCTTCACAAATTCCCTCAGACCATCCCAAATAGAACTCCGAAGTTCCCTTAGTTTGGTATTTCTTTCCTTCTTACGTACAAAACCTAATATGTCTTTTAATTTGATCTGAAATTTTAAGTCCAAGTACTTCAGTTAGTTTTTCCATGGATAGAGAAATATATGAGAAGGTTATTAGTGGAAATATTGAAGATATAAGGGCTCTTAGAAGAAAGGGTGCTGGAATTGAGGTAACATGATGTGCTTTTTCCATTTTTTTTTTTTGGTACCTTCCAAAATACCTCATGTTGTTTCTCAGAAGTCAGAACAATCTATATATATATATATATATATATATATATATATAAAAAACCAGAGATGATAATAAGTAATACGTTCACACCTTCGTCGTTTTTGTATCCAGAGATGATGATATTTTTGGGCATTTTTTTTAAGATACTCCGGTAGAGCTGTACTGCAAAATCTAATATAACCAATGTATTTCCACAAAACATTGAAAATATATAATAACGGGGTAATTTGGACATTTTTTGAAGAATGGAGTTAAATGTAAATTATCGTTTTTATTTTAGGTAAATATTACCAAATAATTTTTTGAGATATATTGTGTGTGCGCGCGCGTCCTTGTCGGCATGTATATTTCGATGTTTTTGTGCACTGCACAAGAAATGGCAGGGGTGAATGTAAAGGGGACCAATATTCATTCCTTCCTATTTATTATGTTTAACAATAACATGTATATAAAAAGAAGGTTTGTATTATGGAAATGGGTTAAAAGAATTTCATATCTTCCTCAATAATTTCTACATGATCTCACTCCGTAAATTTCGCAGTGGAAGGACAGCGAAGGAAGAACACCATTAATTATTGCATGCCTTAGGCATGATAGATTTGATGTGGCAAAAGCTTTGATTGACTTCGGTGCAAATGTTAATGCTTACCAGCCCGGTAATGCTCTCAATCTCTTTAACATCTTTCCAAAATCCTCACATCAAAAGATCTTGAGTTTTAGTAATTTACCTCTCTATTTCTCTAGTTTGAAACAAGTATGTAATATCAAACAAAGGCTTGACCTTTGTTTTTTCTCACAAAAAAAAAAGAAAAGAAAAAAGAACAAGTATGTATTCTGAATATCAATTGTCAAATATAAAATTTAAGAAAGGTCAATCGACTAATATGTTTTATAAATATTTAGGAAAGAATGGAGGCACTCCATTGCACCATGCTATAATGAAAGGCAATGATCAAACTGTTAAGCTACTTTTAGCAAATGGAGGTACCTAGTTACATACCAAGGAAAATTCTTGTCTACTATTAGCAGGTAATTTTTTTGTCGAAAATCAGAACTTTCATAAATTAATAACTTCCATTGCTTGTTTTTTCTTTCCCAGCAAACCCGTCTGTAAGAAATGACGATGGCGACACTGCTCTCGATCTGGCTAGAAAAAGGGGGCGATTTATTATAGTCCGTACCATTGAGGTACCTTCTCTAATGCTAAAAATTTCTTTGGTTTCAAAATCTTTTAGTTATATTGAAAGTATTTCGTAAATTTATTAAATGCTTCCCCTTCTTAGTAGATTTTTGCATGACTATCTTTCAAACCCCTGAAAAAGTAATAAAAACCAACAAATCAAAGAGAATAATGGTGTATCTTTTTAGTGATATAAAATTATTGTTGGGGATGTATGTAAAAGTGGCACAATATTGGTTCATTGTTGGGGACATATGTAGAGGTGGCACACAATTGGTTAAGTTGCTTAAAATAAATGTGTTCAATGTTTGAAACAATTTCTTTAATTTGATTTATTTTTTTTCTATCTTTTAGAGCCATATATCTATTTTCTCTGGCTGGCTAAGGGCTGAATGTGGTTCTGTGCTTAGTGGTGGTTTTAGACCAATTCCTTCAGATTTCCGGCCCGGAAAAGTGTAAGCATATTTTACATACTTTTGTCTCAGTATGTACTTCTGATATGTATCAGGAGCATTTTTCATAATGTGTCGTGCTGAGTCGATGCAGATATAGTTCTGAGTTAACAATTATTTTGATGAAGTGACATACTATAACAATGGAAATATTTGGCGTATGACAATCTTGACGATGTTTCTCAAATTGATCTGCAAGCTATGAATTTTTAAAAAAAAAATGAGCTTTGAGGTGTGGTTGGGCGCATAGATAGTCTACTAAAATAATTTCATACACTTAGTTTCATCTTTATAATGCATCAAGGATCATTAAATAATATTTTAGAAAGTCCAAAACATTCTAGGATAGTAAGAACTAAATGCACCCACACGCTCTCTGTTTTTTTTTTTTTTAACATCTTTGCCACAATGGTCAAGATTGTCAACTTAAATAGTTGTCAATGGCTCAAACTGTATTTAAATTTTCAATTAACATGTCCATTGGAACTGAATAAATCTTTTAAAATATTATTTGTGTTTTTGATCGAACCTTTTTTTTCTCATTTAATTAGTTGGGCTGTGGTTTTACCAAGTGACACGATTGATTTGACGAGGCCTCTTAAGCTTGAATTGGTAATATATCTTGCTCAGGAGGTATGAAAAAAGAAGTTCCAAATTTCCACAAACATTTCTGTTCTATATCTTATATCCTTTGGATCAATATAAACCTGTTTTTATTCCTAGTTGTAACCAAAAAAGATCAAAGACAAGTAAAAAAATATACATGAATAGATATAAAAAAAAGATACGTGCCAATTCCTTCTGAAATTCACTTGAACAGGTGGCAGAGCCATGCGAGATGATACGGCTGATGGAAAATCACATAGAACAACCCAATTTCAATGAGCCCGATCCGTTTGTGGTTATTAAGACTTCAGGTACCATCTCTCTGTTATATTTTAATTTTAGTTAATATTCATTACTGTAGATATTAACAGCATAAAACCTGTTGCATTTCATTATAGGAACAAGATACAAACTGTTCTCAGAATATTGGGGTGAGAAGCAGCAAATTAAATTGTTTTATAATGCATGCCGAGGAGTACTTGAGGTATTTACCTAATTATGCAGATTAAAAGATAAACATGATAACTTTGGTTATGTTTTAAAGCCAGTAACCTTAAAAAAAAAACTTTGGTTATGTTTTAATAACAGACATTTATGTTATTATCCAAAGTCATTTTAAAGCCAATGAAAGCAACAGCCCTGTTTTATTTCAAGGTTTTGAAGATGTCAATTTTGATAGAACGACTTAATCCAAATATGTTATTCTGACCTGTAGTACTGGTAATAGTCGGGGATATATACAATCATACTACTAGTAGGATGTGTTTGTATAATAATTGAAAATAAAACTTTTATTATGCCTTTAATCTCAAATTAATTGGAAAGTAATTTCTTTGAAGGCAAATGATCTTAATACAAGTCTATCACGAAATCAATTTCCATCAACACCACTACCAACGCGGCACAATACAGTACCAGGATCCACTCATTTGGCAAATTCAGCTCCTGAACAGCTACTGGTACACAGAACCATACCAGTACCAGCTCTTCTAACAAATTCAACTTCTTCGCCAGGGGTGCACCGAAATGCACCAATTTCAACTGGTTTTACTTCAGCTGGAGCAGCCGAAACTTATACAACATATCCAGAAGATATTGAACTCGCCAGGGCAATAAAAGCCTCCATAGAAACTGCCATAGCTGAAGGAATATTTCTTGAGCCCCATTGTGTACCAGAAACTGGTACAATGGGTACTACAATCTCTCTTAATGAGCCACTGTTATCAGACACTACCTCAGAAGAAACCTTCTATGAGACATTTTTTAATTATCCATCTGATGCAAGCCCAAACCAAGAAACTGTTTCTAGTACTATTTTTAGTGATACTTCTACTAATACTAGCGGACTTAAATTGGCGAGAAGGGACATGACGGAGAATAGTTCATGCATTGTATGCTTTGATTCACAAGTTGAAGCTGCTTGTATACCATGTGGTCACATGGCCGGTTGCTTGGCATGTTTGAAGAAGATTGAGGCCAAAAGCAAGAAATGCCCTGTTTGCCGTGCGAAAGTAGATCAAGTTATCAAGATATATACTGTTTGATTGGAGAACATAGAGAGGAACATTTTTTTGCCTGAAGTCCCTTTTTGTTGAATTACACCAAGTGCTTAAATGAAAAAAAGGGAGCGTAAGCATCGTTTCACTTCTATTCTCATAATTTCTGTGATATTTTTGTATGTATTTTTTTTTTCTGGTGAATCACGTTTTCGGACTTGAATTGATGAAATGGTTTGGAAAAAAAAAAATCAAAATGCATACAAACATCATAAAGGTTTTTAAAGGTAAAATCAGAACTATGTACAGCTAGAAAGGGTGGACTTGTAAATTGTCGTCTTTTGTTTTGAATAAATATATATGCATTAGGATTTGCAGTTTGCTTTATAGATATCTGCATGCCATAAAATGTATTTTTTTTTGTACCTTTCTTGTCTATCTCTGGGCTGGTATCTACTGCAAAAGGAAATTGCCAAAGCACCAAAGTTTGAACTAGATGGAAAAAGATATACTAGGATGAAAATTTTATAATAAATTGAACTAAAGATATATATTTTGCGAACAGTAATCATGTAAAAATATTTGATGTCAAATCGGGAACTATAAAATCAGCTGCTAAAACACCGTTGCCATCACTCTTAAGCAGGGTTCATTTTCAAAATTTCTGAGCTTATGCATGATTTTCTATATAGTTTAGAGTAAAATGCTATGAGTATTGTAAATTGACCCTCATACCCAGCATGAAAATTTTATATGATTTGATCCCAATATACGTTTTTGAACCCCATAGCTTGAAAGTTTGGCTCCGCCCTTTCTCCTAAGTACCCAGGCAGGTTTTCCTTTAACTGAAACAGAGCAAGGAAGAGAACAGAGGAGACTAGAGAGGGGAGACCCACTGACCTACAGGTTCTTACTAAACAAGAACAAACATATATAAAAAAGATTGACTAGCATGACAACTTGAGAGATCGAAGCAAGCATTGTTGGATAATTAGCTTGACTTGAACAACAAAATAGTATTCATATCTACATATTAGAAGATCATGAGATCAGAATAATAGTAAAAAACAATATTATAGCAATGATCGATGATACAACGACTATACAAAATGTAGATATCAAGACAAAGTCACGATAGTGCACCAATCTCCTCAGCTATAGGCTTTGCCTCAGGTGCAACATCTGCCTGATCTTTTCGTCTAGGCCGAGATGATGATCCGCTGCCACCTTCTGAAGCACCCTTTGATTTTTTCTTCTTCGATTTGGGAACTGCCGGTACATCAGGGTTATTGTTGGCAGCAGCATTATTATCCTCCTTTGACCCTTCCTTCTTCTTTCGGAAACGGTGACCCTTTTTCTTGACAGATGATGAGTCCTTGTCAACTGCAATTGTTCCTTCAGATTGGTGCCGGCGTGAGTGACGTGGCCTCAGGGGTCTTTGCGACTGACTCTCGGCATCTCTAGGAGATTCTTCTATTTCATGACATGGAAAGTTTATCTCTGTTCATTTTTTTTTAAATGAGCAACGGTAAGAATGGGCAATAACAAATTTTATAGAAGAAGAATAATCGAAGATATATATGGTAATATGCATATTACACAGCACCCTGCACTATGGACTCATATTTTCGTTTTTAAAGCCCAAACAGTTGATCTGAACCATTCAACATGATCTCATATGAAAATAATGCAAAATTGAATCAAATTAAATGCTCTTAAGAAAAATGAGTTATGGACGTAGAAATCTAACCACCTTGGGAGGCCCATTGGTTAGTGCTTGGTGCAGGGTCTAAACCCGGCACGTCATCCAACGGGGCCGAATGATAATGATCCATCTGTCAAATAGTTATTATAGATAGGATAGATGATGTTAATTAAGAGGAATATGATAAGGAGTCTAATATATTGATATAGTTATTAAAGACAATATATATTGTTTTAAGAAAAACAAAACGAACCCAGCTCGGTCCGGTCGTCTCAGGTCCATGGAATCCAATGTGCGCCAAATGCTTCACATCAGTTGGTAATCCAATTTGTATTTCTATCTCTTCTTCCTTGGAATCTAGGAAAAAAAAAAAGGTATTTTAGATTAGAGAAAGTGGCCGGTTGAAGTGTGTGTGTTCTGTGTAGAAAGAGAAAAAGAGAGGAAGGATAAATTGGTACGAGTTTTGTACCGAATATCTTTGTGATGAATTGAATAGGCCTTAGGATGCCCTTCTTCATTTTAGTACCCATTTGTATTTTGAAAAATTAGTTGTTCCAACTGCAAATAAATAAAATTTATGCTTAGTATTGCAGTAAACTAAAATTTCTGGCAGGCATGGTTTCGGACTTAATGTGCCCATGTTAATACATTGCAATTGAAAACCAAAAAAAGAAAAGAAAAGTAGGTGTACCTTTCTTGACGGATGCTTGATGCGCAATTCCAGTAATATAACCTTGCAGCACGTAATCAGGAAAGATAATTTAACCCCTAAATTATCTTTCCTGATTCCAAAACAGAAATATCAAGCTGACTTTGTCAAGATCTCTTAGTTTTAATTTATCAACCAGTTTGTGAAAATCAGAAACCTAGAGCAATGGGGAAGAGGAGGAGACCATCCTCCCTCTTAGCTCCCAAAGCTGTAAGAATCTGAGCTCTTCTTGGGCGTCTTGTTGTAACGCACTTAATTTAGAGGGGAAATGATATTCAGAGCGCACGACACGTGTATTTCTCTTCCATTCTTTTTTTAGCAATCCAATTCATCCAAGTTGGTTGTTGGACAGGTTATTAAATGAGAAAGAGTGAACCGATCGATAAGATTATCCCGCGCATGAGCTATATATTTTTAAAATAATATAGATGCCAAACTTTTCATTTGATATATATGTCTTTACTTCCAACTTGTTTTGTACATGGAATTAAGTTTACCTTAATGATGGTTATTTAATTTAGAGATCGAAGACTGAAACGGTTATATATCAAATATATGTATGAATTGTACATTGGATGTGATCTCTTTTCGGAAAGATTTACGTGCAAAACACCACGGAACCTACATATATTTAGTATTCATAAATTAGTTTCTGAAAGTCACGTTAGAGTGCATAATTTAGTATAACATATTTGAAATTATTATATCTAAGAAAAGGATAAAGTTTGCTAGGGATTAACATTTTTTCTAAATAAGTGTAATATTTTTCAACGGCGCCATTCAGCTACTTTAAATATTAATGAATTATTACTTGCCAATCTATAAGACAATATAGAAATAATTGAATAACCACTGAATTATTAGTTGCCAATCTATAACGCACTGTAGAATAAGTTCACTTAAATGGAAACAATCTGAACCGATTCAACAATTGCGTCTGAAATAACATTTTTATTTTACAGATGTTGAGCTATAATACCAGATTTTTGTGACAGGAATAGCATTTATCAATGATGTTGAAAAAGCAACAAAGTAGCTTTAGAGAGGAAAATTAAAAAAAATTGAGAGTTGATCCCAATGTCTGTTCTTTTTTTAAGAGCAGCATTGAGCCTGAACTATACGATTATGTCTTTAGATCACTAAATGGATGTTGATTTGAAATTAAGTAAATTTATAATAGGCAATGACACATCAAAGAATTATTTTCGTAAAAGAATTGAGCCCCTTACACTGTACTTAATTGATGGAAATAAATGTAGCAGTACAATGTAGAACTGATCAGTAATCACAAAAACTCTTTTGCAATTGTACATGATATATATTTAGCGCAAAAAAAATAAGACGACAATATTTAAATAGTGGGACGAAATCTTGTAGGAAATCAAGATGCCTTTAAGTCGTCCATGCCCACACTTGCCTATGACAAGTAAAAAACATGTATGATAATTAATATTACATAACAAAAGTTATAGAACAAACAAGTAGATAACATAAATTTTGTAAAAGAGTTTTTTTCTTTCCAAGAAAAGAGCACATGGTAAGAGCAGTATAAAATTAGATTTTCATACCAGAAACTTGTGATTTTCCTCGAGGAAAGGGGCAAAACTAGAACAAAACTTCTCAATGTCTGCATTAATGTTGCCTCCTCCCCCAATTATCTCCATAAATTTATTCCTATCAGGGGCAAGCTTCATTGCCACCTGTAAGCATAATGCAAATTATATATCAATATAATGCCTGTGACTCTGTGAGGGTAATATAACACCGCCTGACATTGCTACAAGTAATCTAAGATTAATAAACAGGACACAAAGTCAAGCCTGGAATGTTTTGTTTTTTCCAGATTTCGTACCTATGTGCTCAGGGCCTGTACCAGGATGGTACTGGTTCCAGGGGTGGATCTAGGTATAGCCCAGGGGTGCTTAGCCACCCCCATGATTCAAAATAATATAATCATATATATTGAAATTTAATTGAATTTTCATTTTTCTTAAAAGTTTTTATATAGTTTTCACCGTGAAGCTCGAGCTAGTGAGCCAACCATGCCACTTCTTTAGGGTTTTGTTGTATGAGTCCGTACAGCACTTTGACATGCTCCAGTCGGGATTCTCTACAAGGTTCCGAAACAACTCCACAAGGAAATCCAGTGCTCTGCATTTGTGTGACAATTGAATTCAAATGGACTGTAAAAAATTTGTGTGTCAAAAATGCATGTCAGAAGGAAATAACAAACCTAGTAAGCCATAAGAGGCCATTGGTGCAACTTGAGGAGCTTTTGGCTGTTTTAGCTGTGATTTCTACTTGTACCAAGCTGTACAAGTGTTCATATTTGGCAGGATCCATGTCATACTTTGTTTGCAACCTCTACATGAAACATAATGTAAAAATTATAACAGCAATTAAAAAGCGGGTACG
The DNA here is from genome assembly GCA_025461045.1 of Carex parvula. NCBI lineage: Eukaryota > Viridiplantae > Streptophyta > Magnoliopsida > Poales > Cyperaceae > Carex > Carex parvula. The sequence continues at coordinate 351,380 of JAJGRW010001276.1, forward strand.
TACTATAGAATTTTATAAGAAGCTTAAACATGAATTTCCAAAAAAATAATCATACTGTAATGTTGCCCCCAATATCACTCTTCACAAGAGACATAGCAGATCCAAACTTATCTGTTATGAAATAAATATTATCAGTATATGCACCAAACTAGCTGTGGACAATTACTAATTAAGTTGATTCCTGTACTGGTATGCAACTGTAACAGTGTAATGGACAGCAAAATAATCAGTGCTGCTAACCACAGAAAAAAAAAAGAGAAAAAAAAAAGAACATGAAGGTACCTGGAATAAGGACTTGGTACCAATGATGCCTGTATTATGCTGTTATAATAACCAGGCAGTTGATGAAACATATCTTAAAAAAACCTAGGTAATATACTGGTTGTTCTTGGCACCTGTACTGGCATGTACCATTAACTGGTACGGCAAGCTTGTGCTTGTCCAACTTTTTAAAACCACTCTCTCCTAGACCCAGGCATCATAGACCATCCATCATTACAACAGTTTACGTAAAATACATTTTTTTTTCAATCAATCAAACCTGCAGAATTTACAAAAACATTTATTTTAGTAGTGTACCTAGAACAGGTAGAATAAGCTTGCACACTTCAAGAAAAGGCTTGGTGAGAATTACACCATTCTCTGACTTGACACTTTTCATTCCTTCAAGTGATGGGGTAAAAACTGTGCCCGCCATCCCAGTATTTGTGCCTCCCAACCTATTGAAATTAAAATTCAGTAAAAAATGGGTTTAAGCATGAATTGTCAAATGATTTGGTAGATGATTGTGATAACAACATTTTGGTTGGCTTGTGTGAAATGAGAGTTTGCTGTCTAAAAATCTCTTCAGCACCCCCTCTATTTTAGTTCTCAAAATGACAAAACTGCCCTCATATATTATCAATCATGGATATGGACATAAAGTATTTAACAAATTGTGGAGATTTTCTTTTTGTAAAGGCTCTTTCTAGTTTTATAACAACAAAGTAATCACCATTATTTTCTCTTTTATCTGAAGTCATCTTTTGAATCTTATATTGAGGGATAAGCATTTATTTTAAGTCAATGTGAAACATAACAAGTAGTGCAACATTAAATAAAGGAGAACAATAGAAACCTTGTACAAGCAACTAGTGCTGGATTTAAACAATTTCGCCCCAAAATGATGCTAAATTGTTCGAGTTGGGATCTGATGAGCGGCGCATTTGATTGATGGATAGCTATTTTGTGAAGCAGACCATGGCTAATTGTTTTAACAAAACTTCAATATTTCAAAGAGTAGCATACCAAACGTACAAAAGAAAATACTTGTATAAATTAGAATTGGAAAGAAAAATGTGTGTGGTTTATACCATTGCAAAATAAGAAAGAAGAACTACTTATCTCAAGGATAAACAACCAGCTTTTTTTCATAAATGATTGAAATACCACCTCCTCACTTGGTCAATTTTTGAAGGGACTTAAAATTAGTTCTCATTTACAGAGCTACGTAATATAGTTTAGTGTTTTGCAAAATTTAGCAGGAAATAACCGATGATCAAATTGTGCAACCCATAATTCCATAAATTTGGAGCAAAAAAATAAAAAAGAAATTGGATTGCCAACGAGCACCGAAAATGAAAAACAGATTACACCAATCTTGATCGACGTTCTGATCAACATATTTTGAAGAAAACGATAAATAGTTTTCCAATCCAACCAATCTGAAACCAATCGATTTGAGAGATCTAATCCAAATTAACCATCGAATATCCAATCCCATTGTCGTCCAAAATTCCAAAAATCCGATTTTGGATTGCGCATTTCTGAAATGTCTATTGAGATTATAATAGAAAATGAGATCTAATTCGGCTAACCTTTAATTAGAGGTAATCTCCGCAAAAAATGCTCCCAAAAATCAATACGTCTTTTGATCGGTTTCATTTTTATATAAATTTGATGAGCTTTATCAAAGGGCTATTACCTCTGTACTCCATAAAATGGTACGCACATCTGATTTTTACAATTTATTACTAAGAGATGCATAGGAAATGGCGTAATGCACGGCAACGTCGGCACGTAGTAATAAATTCCCCACGTTGCATAACACGTAGTTTAACGTAGAAATTAGGAGCGTATGATGAAATGGATTTTGACGCCCTTCGCGCGCATTTTGTCTCGTAATTTTCTAGTGCAGAAGACGTGAGATCTATGATGGAAATAATTTGCTGTTTTTCCAAAGGGATCACAGGACCCTGTTATTTCTACCCCAACCGTTCAAACTTTTTCATGTGCGAATCTCAAGGAGAAAAGTTTTTGTGCCCGAATCTCAACAAAGGTTAATCGCTGGGATCGGAATAACAGGGTCCTGTGATCCCTTTGGAATAACAGCAGAATTATTTTCGATCTATGATGTATGGTTTGACTCTTTGAGAAAAAACTAGGATCGTGTCCCGTGTGTTGTAACGGGGTATAATTTCAAATGTGCTGTCACATAATTCATGACACGTGTTTGCACGGCACGACATGTTTAACGGGTATGGATCACGTATTCACGTGCAGGCACAATAGTAGATCACAAATATTTGCCTAATTAGATCACTTACGTAGAATAATTTCAAAATTTAATATACATTAATCAGTTATTAATTCTCTCTAATATTATTGAATATTTTCAAAATTGTATGTACGATAAATCTATCTATTGTTTGTTCCTCCATTTGAGTTAAAATTATAATAACTTTGATGTCAAGCAGCGAGTCTATCTTCTAAATGACTAATTAACTTTCAATCAATTGGTTTATAAAATTTTAACTATGAAAAAATAAAAATTTATAAGATAACAATTGGTCTCTTATAATTTGTACGTAGGTTAAGAAATAAAATTATTTTGTTCCTCTTTAATTGTTTATCTAGCTTCTCTTCTTGATTTTTTAGTATGTGTTTAAACATTCTTTGTATGATATAATAAATAGAAAGAAATAAAGACAGACTAATTAATTAATAATCAATTCAAAAATTCTTTAAATGATATTTAAAAAATAAATAAATAATCAGGACCAAAAAACTTGTGAAGGATACTTATCTAAATAAATTTAGATCTATACATGTAAAAAACATCAAAAAGATGCATAAAATCAAAAGAATGTAGCTATTTAATCTGAAGGCTGATATTTAATTCGAAATTTCATCTTTTCATTTATTAGTAACAATCCCTTGCTACTCAGTCAAAGAAAGCCAAAGAAAGCAAACTTTTACAGCCGTTAGTGAATTATGACATCTACGTGCTTAATATAAAAATAGAGATGGAGAAATATAGTGTTTTCTGAACCGAAAAAAAGGAATCCGGATATTTGTCGGGTTTGACTCGGATCACTTATGTTATTGAACCGGTCAAGACCGGTCTAACAATCTGATTTTTCTGAAAAATTGCAGACGGTGTAGCAAATAAACCCGGTTTTTGTTTACTAGTTCGATTCATTTTTAATCATGCTTCAACCTAGTTTGTATGGGGTTCACTTGCTATTTGATCGTGATCAAAGCCTGTTATGATTGCGCTTTCAGCCTTCTGTTTGATGCTAGGTAATTAATCATCCTGTACCTTGAAAATTTGTGCATGCAATAAACTAACTAATAAGCTAACTTATAGATAAATGAAATTTTATGTCAGTGAAGCTAGCTATTGTAATAGCTAATGGATTGACTGTAACCTATTCATGGAAGGTGTTCGATGAAATTTTCAAATGAAAATTTTGTTATTATCTGGACTTGGAATTAAAGTTTAATTCTAATAGATGTTAATCTTACCAAGACTCAGTTAGTTATGCAAGGATTAAAATGTCACTTATAGTATGGTACGTATTGAGACTGTAACGCTATTTTTTATGGTATTTGTCATACCTCAAACTGAAAATTCCGGATTAAGGCATGATCAATTCTCGCCTCATGTTTATTAATCAATAAATACGTAAAGCTAAACAAATACAATAAATAGCAAGAGCAGAAGCGTAAATATATCAACAAAGCATAAGTCATATAGTCCATAATAAACATACATATATACACATATGTCCAATACAATTCCACATTATACCAAAATATACAACCACTAAGGAATAAGGAAAACATGATCTAGTGGATCCGGAGTAATAATAAGAAACATCCGGATCCATATATCCTATCCAAAATCCTATACAAAAAGGTTGAAGATGTGAAGTAGTCGGGAATAGCTTCTGGCGTCCTATCACGGCTGAACACCAGTCTCCGTACCTGAAATTTCACATCAAAAGGTGGGTGAGCGACCAATCGCCCAGTATGTTACAAGGGATCCTCTACGGTCAAAGCACTTTTAATTATCTCTACGTACAGCTTATATAATTTTTAAATGCGTATGCCAATACAATAAAATACACTATTTTATTATCTATTAAAAGGAAAATACATATAATAGATGTTGTTGTCTTATGCAATTATTCTATTATGCCAACATGCAAAGATATGCTTGGGTTTTGTTAATGTGTTTTGGAGAATAGCAAGACCAAGGGTTCCCCTGGTTAAACTGATGCATGTAATTATACTAGCTATTTTAGCAATGAAATGGGTTTCTCAGCCTCTTTTAAAAAAAAAAAATTGTATGCTCTCAAAGTGTTTGATGATGTCCGAACTAAAAAATTATCGAGTAAAAAGCAACACAACACCAAACCATGTTTAATGATTTTGAGGAGTATACTTACTGCATCAGATCTTATTTTAATCAATTTGAGCTTTGCCTTATATATATGATGGTACTTAACGACTCAAGGATTGAATTAGCTTTTTTATCATTATGCAATTTGAAATTAGTGTACGAAGTTTTATAAATTATAGCTTAATTATTATTTTTATAAATACATCATTCAATATTGTATGCTATTTACTTATTTATAAATTTTGGTATACACAATTTTTATATTTTATAAATTATATCTAATTAAAAATTCAACGGTTGAACCGGTTGACCCACCAGTCCAACTAGTAAACCGTTGATATGAAGTTTTACCGAATCGATGTCCGGTCCGATTCTAATAACATTGGTTGTATGGAGCCCATAATTATAGATGGTAGGTTAAATAAATGAACAAATTAAGAGAATATATATATCAACACTCTAATTTTGAAGTAATTGAGTGGAATGCTTTGAGGCAATCTGTCAGATGATCTGTTACTTGAATTGTATTTTCTTAACCATAATTCAAATGATAATAATTCTTTGCTTATGAAGAAGAAGGAAAAAATAATGTTAGATGCTATCAATCACAGAATAAGAATTAGATGATGGAGAAAAGTGAATAATTCAAGTAAATATTTTTTTTCATATCAAGTAGACACGTGAAACAACTTTTGTTCAGTACACCTTTATTTGTGGCCACCGATATGTTTTTTCTTCAATAATTGTGATAGCAATGAATTTTCTTACAGATTGTTATATTTTGCAGGAAAAAAGGTGTCGCGAGAAATAGACTTGAGACTTTTCGAGTGCTAATAACGAACTTTAGTTCGAAGCCCTATCAACAGTCCAATAAAATGTTTTAAAAATTCAATTTTGTGATTATGCGTAGGAAAGCAATTAGTGTACGAAGAACTTGATAATTATTAATATTGTGCATAATAAAATAATTTTTTATACGAGGAGAGTTCAAATGCACCATGATTTTGTGCTCCAATATGCTCCATATTCTTTATCTTCATTTTCAAAGTCCGAACAGTCGATCCGAACCGCTCAACATGATCTTCATAAAAAATATTCTTAGAGACTAAATTTTATATTTTTCAAATTTTTTTTACTATTTTTTTACATATGTACAATATTACTTTTTCAGATGGTTCAGATTCTCCTTAAAACAGTGATTTTGTACCTATCAAAAAAATAGTAAAAAAGTTCTTAAAAATATAAAATTTGGTCTCCAAGTATAATTTATTATGAAGATCATGTTGAGCGGTTCGGAGGGACTGTTCGGACTTTAAAAACAGAGATATAAGAGTGGAGCATATTGGAGTACAAAATCATGATGCATTTGAACCCTCCTCTTTTTATAATTTCTACATTAAAATTGTAGAATTATAGTACTAATACAAAATGACACAGTGCATCTCTCACTAATTGGTATGCGAGAATCGCGCAGGCCCATGCTCTTCTCTCGGAAGAACAGCAGAATCGGTTCCTCTTTTTGTGCCCTTCCTCCTCTTCCTTCCTAATTACTCCATTTAACTAGCTTATTTTTTCTACTCCCTTAATTATAATTTTCCAACATTTTAGGGAGAATGAAAATTTTATTTAAACTTAAAGTATATTATATCAATTTACTTTTTAACTATATGAATGCAATTGTATTGATGATAAATTTTATTGGAAAGTAGCTCTATTATTTGAGATAATTATGCACATAGTATTTTACCAATGAGAGGAAGGAGGAGAGAGAGGAGAAAAAATGCGCGTTAATCTCTTACGAGGAAAATGAGGTCTGAGAAAATGAGACCTAAGAAAATGAAGAAAATGAGGCCTAAGAAAATGAGGAAAAAAAATTATTATGTGAGGAAAATGAGGTCTAAGAAAAATGATAATTTTTTATAGCAGAGGAAAAAAACAACGAGAGGGAGGAGGGGAGAGGACAAAAAAGAGACCTAGAAATATTTTGCTAATAATTTTAGAACAAAATTATATTATTTGATGATGTTTAAAAAAAGGGGAAATTTCATATATATACTACTAAAAATATATGATAAATTTGCGAGTGATTAGAATTTAGGACAGATTTTTTTATTAATAGGAAAGATAAAAAAATATCGACAATAGGATACGTTTTCGTGAAATTTCGGAAAATAAGAAGAAAGTTATGGTTTATAACGTTCAAGCACTATAACTGGACGTTATAAACCATAATATTAAGTTAATCAAATTGCTAATGATCGCTAAAGAAACACTGTAGTTTGACTGTTGTGAAACTGCTTTTGACGAAAAAAACACTATAGATGACATTATAAACCATAACGTCTAGCTGTACTATTTTTTTTAATGATCATTAACGATCAGATTAACTAGACGTTATGATTTATAACGTCCAACTACAATGCCTGAACGTTATAAACCAAAACGTGCCTCCTACATTTCAAAATTTCATGAAACCTTATTCATTATCAATATGTTTGTTTTGTTTTCATTAATAAAAAATTGGAATTTAGGATAAGTAAATGAGGAGAGATCCACTTACAACAAATTTGAGTTACAACAAAGTTACAACATCTATTTTTTTATTTTCAAAGTTCAAATCGTCGATCCAACCGTTCAACATGATCTCCACAATAAAATGTACTTGCAGATCAAATTTTACATTTTTTTGAACTTTTTTACTATTTATTAAGTATTTTACAAAAAATAGCCATACTTAGACCATTGAATTTTGTACCCATCTTAATAAATAGTAAAAGTTCAAAAAAATATAAAATTTGATCTGCAAGTACATTTTATTTAGATAATTATGTTGAACGGTTTGGATCGATGATTTGGACTTTAAAAATGATTTGGACTTTAAAAATGAAAAAAATAAATGTTGTAACTTTATTGTAATTTGATGCAAGTGGATCCCTCCTCGTGAAGCGCTGGAAGCAAACCAAACATGCTCCGAACGAAAAGAATGACACTCGCTCTGCCTCCGTCTTTCCAATACTTATAAAAGGCAAACAAAACTAAGGGATCTTCTATTTACATTTACATGGAGGTTTCTCTCGCTCGAAGGCTTTTCCGAATTGTACGACACTTTTTTCTCGTCGTTTCTCTAATTTTCCACCGCGTGCGGATTTACTATTTTCGTGTTTATTTTTTGGCTTTTCAGCTGATTTTTCATTCGATACAAAGATGCCGAGTCTCAGAAATTCTGTGTCGCCTCTCAGTTTCTCTTAAAATCCTCCACGACTCGAATCCTCCTCTACTTCGAATCTCCAGTAAGAGCCTGAAGTGTCTGATACTCGTAGTTCAATTAAATAATTATTTGATCTGAAAGTCGGAATAAAGTTTGGAAAAGACCATGGTTTAAGCGCGATTGTGTAATTTGTCCCAAAGAGGTTTTACATATACACCCATTATATATTTAAGGAATGCATTATGTGGTTATTCTTTGTAAAATATATGTAGTACTATGTGTGCCCAGTCAAAATAAACAATTTAGATAATTTGAAATTTAGTTGCTCCTAGAAAAAAAGTAAATCAGACCACTTACGGTTCACATTAAGATGGAAATGTATTAATGAAGCTATATTGGGTCTGAAATATAATTATCTACATTGCTGTATTGTTTGGCTAATTCTGTTTCTGGGATATGCACCTTGCATTAAAAATTTAGCATAGTTTGCTTACCTTTGCTACTGTTTATCTGGTAACTTCCTGTTATAAACTTTCAAACAGCTTCCTGTTATTTGTTTTCTTTTTTCCATTTTTTTTCTTTTCATGACATATAGTTTCAGATACTGGGGTCAGTAGTAGCTTGGAGGAATTTCTGAAATTGGATATTTACACATTGGCAATCTCTTCTGAACAGTGGGGTACATTCTTTTATGTATTTTTATTTTATCTTTAAAGCAAATTGGAACAACAAATTGAATATTTACTGTCTCAATTTGTCTATAGATAATTATAACCAAATTTAAGCTGTGCTGGTAGCATTTCTTTCAAATAATTGTGATAGAAATGTAAACGAAGGAAGTATGTTCAAAGCATCTCTATAGTATGCATAGCATTCATCTCATTTTTTTTATTTGTTGGTTTTTTATAAACCCAAAAAGTATCAACCAAGCTGGTATCAATACCATTAATATGATACAATTTAGAATTGAAACAACTTTCTCTGATTTTGCAGAATGTTTCTAAAAATTGTGACTAAATGATGGTTTATTTTCAGATGGTGTTCTCTCAATTACAACTACCGGTATGGCTTCTAAATTCTCCAGTGAAACTATTAATTTCATTCAATGGATTGTCTCAGTTCTGGTAGCACACTAGTCAACTATTTTAACTATGTATTGGCATTTTGTTAGCAAGTGTTGGATTGCTGGTTGATACCAAGACATCACATACCAGCAGATCTATATCAGTACCCAGCCTGACCAACTTTGTGCTATACTGATAAGGTGGTTCAGATTATTTTGGTCTCCAACTAAACCCCAAATAAGATGCATGATACAATCCAAGTGAACACAAATTTGAAGAAACAAAGAAAAGAAAAGAAAATTAATATTAAAAATATAACTCAAAGAATTGTAAAAGCTCTTTGGTATTATTTTTTTTGTATGAATTATGATAAAGTTTACCAATGCCTTTTTAAAATATTATATAATCATGTATCTTTTGTAACGTGCCCTAATTATTTCATGTATATAGCATTGTGAACTTCTAATATTTGTAGGAATGAATGACAAAGAGATCCAACATTTTCATCTAAATATCAGAGAATCCACCACTTCAAATAGAAGACTAATAAAATTTCCTTCCACATACAAAACATTTGGCGCTTTCAGGTAATTGTGTATCACTTTCTCTGTAACTTGATTTTATTTTTAAAGGATCTTTCAATTTAGTATAGTTTCTGAAAATTTCAAATGTGGATAGTGGAACAGAAGTATGTTTCTCAACTTGTGAAGGACATTCTGAGGAGTTTGTCTTGTGGGCAGTTGGCTTTTTCAAGAAGGTATTTTTCGTTAATATTCTGTAACCATACCTGACTGGTATGGTCTCTTGAATAATAATATTATTAAACATTATTGCCAGATTAAGGCACTACAATATTGTTGTTTTTTGTTAATAATTTCTGATTTCACGCTTAAAGCACTACAATATTATTCGTTAATATTGTTGTCAAAATAATTTAAAGGAAGTTGCCAAGATACCTATTTTGCATGTTTTTTAAAGAGATTATTTTTTTGTTTGCTGGTGTACATGTGACGCTTCATTTTTCAGGGCCGTAATTGATTGTATTGCTATAAATGATGATGTAGTTCTTGGTTTCTATATGGGAAACTGATTTGTGTTTTGTCGTTCCCTTTTGGTGATATTTAATAAGATATGTACTTATAAATTTATATTAATTTTGACCTTGAACTTGAAAAAATACTACCAAATTGTGTACTCCACTTGGTTGCATTAAAATTATTTCTTTGGGACCATTTTATATTTGGAGAAATGAATTGAATATTACAGTTTTCCTTTTCCTAATTTTGCAGATACATGTATTAAAAGATCCTGTAAGTTCCTTTCCTGGCTTCTATTCCAGAATTTTCTATATTGTTGAGAAAAAATGGGACAATTTTTTGTATGCCCCTTGTAAAACCTTAAAGTTTGCTAGAGATCCTGGCAAATGAGAAGATTCTTATATACCTAGCAAAATCATGAGAATTACCTTGAACTCTCAAAACTCCTCCCTTGATTAACAACTGTGTGACGGGTAAGTTTTTACTTTTTGGAAAACAAGGGATAGTGGTTCCTGTTTGGGAGGATTCTATAGATTTTAATGTTTCCAGGTTATATATGAGATATTCTGTAATATATTCCACTGTTATATTTTATGATAGTAGTACTGTGGCAGTATTGCAAGCTTGGTTGTGTATTTTATTTTGCATTAAGTTATGAATTATTTTTTTGGCTGCTCAAGTTTATTCGTTTATTTTGGCGGATTTCATGTGGACAGTACAGAACCTCAGAATATTAGGATTTAGAAATAATTTTTGTAGAACACAATATACCATGCATACCCTAAGAAATTATGACACCAAGAATATCATGCATAACCACATTCCCTGTTTCATTCAAAGATGCTGGCCAAGAACCCTCTGTTGATTGCCATCTCTCTCTGGATAACTGAATAAGAATGGCCTTCTTAGTTAATTTTGAATGAACTTAGAAAAGAGGAATATAGGTAACATTTCCAATATTATCGAGGGTGCGCATCTTATTTCTTTTTTTTAAAGGGGGTAAAATTTACCCTCAATTTAACATTTTTCTTGTAGCAGAACATAGTATTGGAGTTTGCACTGGAGAACATCATTGGCCACATGTCAAAACGGGAATCTCTTTTACATGAAAGTGATGACACTCGAGCACCTTTGTCACTCTCTAGCATTAAATGCATGGCTTTTGGCTTGCAAGAATATTCTCTCAGGCATGGATATACTCTACATAAGGAATGTGATATCTGCTCAAGTCACAGGTACTGGGTTACAATCTACTGTTGTAATATCTATTGTGCTAGATGTACGTGTATAACCCTTCAAAACCTCAAAATATTATGAATCCCCATACTATTTAGTAAATATCATGCACGATCTTGTGAGATATAAAATATCCCTCATATCCTTTCTTCCCCCGGTTTCTTCACAATACTCCCAATTTTAGGCCCTGTGTCTTGTGCTCTCGCCAGATAATTTAAGCAAGGTAGGTTGGGATTTTTCAAAGAAATTAAGGTGTGTTTGGCATCCTAAGAGTTTAATTATTATGCATGTGTGTCTGATAATTTGGCACATGAATATTCTTTTTATGTTTTATTTTGATATTGTAGCTTTAATGAAATATTGAGGATTTTTGGAACTATAGTTCACTTGACTGATAGTTTGGACTTCTGATATTCTTCAAAGAAATTATAAGAGTGATGTGTTGTATTTTCTTATTTTATAGAATTATCTGTGGTATTGTTTCATTTTTCATTTGCAGGGAAGGTATGATACCTTAGATAATTCTTCATGCATGCCCTGAAAAAAATTTCAGGGTTTGTTTTCTCGCATTTTTGAAGATTAAGTAAACTGTGGTTGCCTAATCTCAAGCATTTCTCTGGTTCTTCATAGAGAACTTCTAATCGAAGGAAATGGAGTTGCACACAATTCAGAGAGAAACAGAATTAGAGATCAACTGATAGTAGAAGCTGTGATTTTAGTTATGCCGGTTAAGTTGCAGCCTTCCTGTTGGTCTGTCGATAAACCTACCACACAGGTTTGCTTCTTTATATGTAAAAGCAATTGTGTTACAAGTGAGGTATATTACCTGTAAGTTCTATTGGTGGTTAGCAATTGCCGATATACACAGATTTTTTGTTTTCCTAAATCCATGGGTCACCTGCTATGTACTGATATCTTTTCTTGCTCTTCCTTTTTTTTTTATTTATTTTTTTTTTTTTGGGGGGGAGAGGGATTGGTGTGTGTGTCGGTGAGTTTTGCTACAGCAACATTATGAAAAATAACCCCTCCCCCGCCCCCAATCAACAGGTATGCATATCTTGCCTGATTTGCACTTTCTTTGTTTCTATCCTTCTATTTTCTTGACGAAACTCTGTTATGTTGCAAATTTTTTGTGCCCCCTTCCCCCCATTGTAACTTTTGTTTTCTACCCCTGCCAGTATTGGTCAGGTGTGCAGCAGCATCTGTTTTGTTTGGATGGCTGGCCAATTGTTTACCAATGCATGTTCACTAGCGTGTGTCCACAAACTGAGTTTCCCAGTGCTTCATAAGTGCATAGTAACATGTTCTAGTTAGAATCTGGTACCAATTATGCTAGTTTCTCCTAGAACCCTACTGGTCCACAATGGATGATTTCAACCTCTTCTCGAGGTTATGGGCTGTTGCAAATCACACCGAATTTTTTATTGTGTTTGGAAACTAAAAACATAATATTCTGTTACTTTCAACCAACCAAGTATTTGTGGCAAGATGTAAATAAAATCCAACAAGTAAAACCTAAAAGCTATTAAAATTCTCCTTAATTGTTTTCAACAAAAGAAACATTCCCTGAAGTGCTCCTGATTTGTTGTCCGGAGTGACCAATCCACTTTCTCACTAGGACGTAAACTTGAAGTTGAATATACTTGAATATACAAAGTTCTAATCCTTCTTTGTAAAATTATAAATCCTCTTTTTCAGGACCTGTATTAAATGCTCCAAGTTCCTGAAAAAGAGGAGAGAGAAGGTGAAAGTAAACTTGGCCCCACTTCCTCTTTTTCGTAAACTTGGCCCAAGTACTGTTTAGATGGTTGGGTGTAATATGCAAATGACCAAAAGAGCATTTAATGCTTCTATGATTTTCTGAGATGAACATTTAAATGTTAATCGTAAGAACAAGAAATGCTGGGTGCTATTTTCAAATGCGGCAATAGTAATACTAATGGTTCTAACTTGTAATCTTCAAGATACCTCTTAAATGACCCTTAACCTGTGGAAGACACTGCAATACCAGCAAGAGATATATCTTTACCAGATCGTAATCTCGTTAAAAAGGCTGTCAAGGCTGCATTGGAGGATCTCAAGGCTTCAAACACACACATATTTCTCAGCTCCCAAGCTATTAAGGTATGAATAGGCACCATAGTGGTTAAATATTAGGAAACTTAATTCTCATCTTTCGTCAATGAGCAAATGTCATGTTCGTGAAATTAGTTTTCGTAAGTTGGGTGAATTTGAAATTGATAAAGTTCTTTATGGTATGGTATTTCTCTTCGTTGATTTTGTGTACTAAATAAAGTGTGGAGCAAAATGTTTCTAAATCGTATAGACTGCAAACCTAAAAATAGCATATACTCCTTTCAAAGAAATGTCATTCATATCCTCTTGTAGACATTCGAACTGTTATTCCTGTCTCTACAAAAAATGAAAACTATCATGGATGAGCCTCAATTCCCTTTTTCAGAGGATATCCAAACTACCACAATTCATGGGGCTATTTCAAATTAGATAAGGTAGAAAAAAGAGTACTTGGGCCATTTTTAAAGAAGCTAGAGATGATTTTTGCCATGATTCAATGGGATATGCATGGAGTATTTGTTTCAGGTTTGAAACTTTTAGGTTTGGGGAACTTGCATGGGAGACAAAATAGGAAATATCATGTTCCAAAATCATATATCGATTATCAAATATGAGCATCATAGTCTGCATCTTTCTAAAAAGTGGGTGACTACTTTGTTTTGGCCTTGAGGTACTTCAAAGAAAACATTGGTGTGCATGTAATCTGAGTTTTGGAATATAACTTTGTGGATAATACAAAAACTTGAATCATCATCGTGTCTCTTGTAAAACATGGAATTACGTGCATACCATTATGGTTTAGGTAGGTTGTGTATTTGGGAATCATTTGGTCAAAAGATCAACTTTTGATAACTGAACTGTTAATTATTTTCAATCCGCTCAATGGATTACCGATCAGTTTTCAAATTAACTATATTTTATACATAACTTTTTCTGAACTATAGAGAAAATATTTATTATTATACTTTTTCATAGTGAATACTGTTTAATTGGTTGTCAACAAATTCAGATGATGGACAAACCACGCGTCCTTGTTTTGGTTTCTCTGGATGGACCAGAAAATTTGAGATTTTTTTTTATTGGAGAAGAAAATTAAGTGTTGGTTATGTGGAACTGATGGAACATTCCAGTTTGAGAGGGATGTACATAAAATTTAAAAAAAATCATTAGCAGGTCTGTAGAGCAAAATGGTTGAATCACCTTAATATTATGGTTATTTAATTTTGATCTTGCCAGATTCGAGAATGTGTTCCAGATCTTTCTAGATCAATTGCCAGTTTAATATTATCATCAAATGATTCTGAATTCAAACGAGAGTGCACAACACTTCTAGGGTTGAGCTCACTTCAATCCAATCCAGAAACCCTAATTGAGTCTTGCATAAGCGAGAAACTAGCAAGGATTATAGAAGCAAATGATAAGAAGAGCAAGGCCGAGAGAAGGGCTGTGGTTGCACCGAATCTATTTGAATGTGGGAATTTGGGGGAGAATGAAACTGGGGAGGCAGATGAGGATTATGTATTAGGTTATTGAGATTTGAGATGCCTTTTTCCTATTTTTAATTTTTTTTAAATGGTTTCTTTTTGTGGGTTTTAAAGATTCTGGTAGGCTGGAAGTAGTCTTGTGCTCTTCTAGCTATACTTGTGTAAGCAGCGTATTTGTTGACAAATTTGCGCTAATCAATATGTTACCAATCTGATAAATTACCAATATTCATTTGTTTATTTAATTCCTGTGCTTTATTAAATGCAGCTTACAAAATTGTATAAAAATGCCTTTTTATTAATTTTTAATGTTTCTATTTCGTTGACTGTGAATTTACCACCATCTGTCCATCAATGCAGAGGAAATCAGATGATTGTACTTGTTCTGGAGAGCTTTTCTAGCCTTCTCTGTTCTCTGATCTTCATTAATTATTTTGAACAAACCGTTTGCCAGGTGAGAGATGAGAGATGCGGGGTTGTCGAGGTGACGGAATATCTCCGCAAGTAGGTCATCATCAAAGGGGAGATTTGTAGCATCCTTCGGTGGTCGCACCGGTGCCATTGACGCTCTAGATGGTGGTGGTCTTTGCATGGTTGAGTGTGGTTGAATGGATGCTAGAAGTGTTGTGTTTTCTTTCATTTCTTACTTGTGTGAGAACAGAGAAATTAATGAACTTATCTAACGGGCTGGTTAAATATTTCAGGAGTGAAGAGGCGCCTTAAAGCAGAAGGCGTATACAGAGCCGGGTTTTTATTTCTTTTAATTTCTCCTACTTTAATATTTGTAAATAAACATATAATAGATAATGCTATAAATTTAGCAAATCGAAGGGTAAAAAAAATAGACGAAAGTTTTTTATTTCGTTAATTAACTAAGAAATTCTGAAGCATTGTGAAAAAAAATTAAAATAAAAAAGAATTGAAAATTTTCAGTACGTTCAACACTTCACCTATGAAAAAACTCAAAAATTATTGAGTACAAAATTTTATATATTTGTATATATATTTTTATAAAGTTTAACTATCAATATATAATGCAAAAAATTTATGGATCTATAAAAATCAAATATTTTTGTAGTTTTTCTTGATTTTTGTTAATTTCTCACAAAATTACAAACTCGACTTTTGAATAATATGAATGCAATCAACGTTAGATTCATCAATAGAGCTTGGTAATCATAATTTCAAAATATATGGGGTTCGATTCAAATTATGAATCTAACATTGAAATTGATCTACTTTACTAGTGATGTATGAACATACAAAATTTTAAATTTTTCGAATTTATTTAGTATAAAATCAAGCTGTAAAAAAAAATAAAGATGTATAAGTTTATCATGTATTCATTTTTCATCATTTTTAATAGCTTAACTTTGAACTAAATGAATTTTAAAATTTTAAAATTTTGTATGATCATACATTACTTGTGAAATAAAGTGATTTCAACAATTTGGATTCATTATTGGAAACCAATCTGATAAATTTTGAAATTAATTATGCTCACAAAAAAATAGAAGAGCAAGACCCTGTAAGAAAGATCTCATTTGAAAGATAAATTTGCATCTATCGACATCGTAGTCTTCATTTATCAAATCTCCTTGTAGGTTGTCGAAAAATTTGGTCGGATTAAAACGGAGGAAAGGGTTTGTTCCTCCTCTGGAAATGTGTAGGAAGAAGAAATGGGGAGAAGGGTGAAAGAATATTAAATTAGAAAAAGTGGGAGAAGGGGTTGCCACACCATCGAAACAAGGATAATAACAGTCATTTTCCATCTCTATTCCATCCCAATTCTTAATTCCAGCTCCCTACTGGAATTAAAAAAAGGTGGAAAAGTGTCAATTCTCAATTCTCTATTCCAGTTCATTCCAATTATATTCAGCTGGAATATAACCTTAATTCCCTCTAATTCCTGTATTCCGATGCTGCCGAACAGGCCCAAAAGGAAAGAGCGGTTCAGATCGTATTAGAAAGCACACTTTCGAGTTCCCAAATTCGAATTTACACCAGTTAAGGGGTGAATATTTCAGCCCCGGGTTATTTTTTTCTCTTTTAACTCTCTTTTTCATGGTGGAAATACATTGAAAACTGGGTCAAAACTAGTTCCGTCGACGCCGCAACCTTTTTTACAGTGTGTTAGTTGGCGTACATTGCTGAGATTCTTTTGTACTTTTTCTGTAAGGTGGCATCAGAATGTCAGGTGACCAGTTACGTTATTAAATGCACAGTTCTTTATAAATTTCTATTGCTTGCACTGCTAGTGATATCTCACAAGCACTGTATTTGAAAATTTGTTGTTGATGTTATTCTGATTTCAATATCTTACAAGTACTATCTTACAGGTCCTTGATTTAAGGTCCATAAAAGAATTGAAAGCGAAAACTGGAAAACTAAGGACCTGTGATCACTACATAGTAATACCAAGGACCTGTGATCACTACATAGTAATACCATGGTTTAGAATTGAAAGCGAAAACTGGAAAACCAAGGACCTGTGATCACTACATAGTAATACCAAAGTGGATAAATAAGGTATTTCTTCGGTCGAGCTGTCACTGTACTGAGCATTTTTTTTCTTTCCACATGAGTTCGTAAGAAGTCTATATATATTTATGTTGAGCTCCTATATTACATCAAACGTATTATAAGCGAGAGAAGGATAGTAGGTAATAATAACATGATTACAAGATGTTTTTCATACAACTAAGCTAGCAGTGATTGAACTTGAAAGTAAAGTATATTGATATTCAACCATGTAGCATTATAGTACACAAAATGTGGATACAAAATAGGTTGTTACAGTTTCAGTAGTAGTAATAAGGCTTCTTGGGATTGTTACAACAGGTGTAGGCAGAGACAAAAAAAGAGAGGTGAAAAAGAGGAAAAGAAAGGAAAGAAGGTGATCTCATGTGCAGATGAGGTCAGAAGCAAACATAGTTTTTGTACGAGAGGGGCTTGGTGAAGAGAACAGTTCAGAGTTCTGTAAGGTTGGCACGGGCAGAAGGAAACAGTGTCACAGTTGTTATTTCGTTTCCGTGGAGGCTGGCATGGACAATGTTGGCTGAAGCTGATGTGTTTTGTGTTGGTGGTAGTTGGAGGAGGTTGTCATTGTTCATGCAAATAAGTGTGTTCATGTTCTCTAGGTATTGGAGGCAGTTTTGGAGGAGGAGAATTTGGCAGCGTTGTTTCGAGTTTTGTTGGGTCAGCTCTTGTAAGTGTGTATTTGTTTTCAAGGCCTCTAATATGTGGTAGTGGGTTATATTTTCGATGAGTGTGTTGTGATCAATGTTGGTTTGGTACAATCTGTCGTGGAGGTTGTGGATTTTGTCGTGTGCGATGTCTAGTTGATCAGCTAGACGGTTGGCGACATCTTCCCAGGCTTTCTTTGTCCGCACAAATACGTGAGAGTTCATGTATGTTGAGACATGGTTGTCTCCCACGTAATATGCGTGGATGTAGTGCAGTGCCATGCGAGAGGCGATATGTTCTGCTATAGGGATATATCCTCAGGAGGAGATGTGAAAGTTTTGTCCAGCTGGTCTCCATTTGTACTTGTAAGGTGAACTACTACCGTAACTGTGATTAGACCGCGAATGTCAGTATCTTGACTATATGTTGGGGGTGCATTCGTAGGTCTGAGGCAAGGTTGGTTAGTAGTTCACGTGCAGCCAAGGGTAGTATTGCCATGTTTGTCATCAACGTTTTGGAAGAGAGTGTCTGGTGGGAGTGGGACAGATGTTGGTAGATGAGAGAATGTTGTTTTTTTAAAGGGGTGTAGGAATGTTGTATGTACAGTGGGAGGGATTGGATATAGGTGTTGTCAGAGGTTGTCTGGTAGTTTGCTATTAAATAAAGATGGAGTTGGATTTTTTCTAGGTAATTTCTGTGATTTATGGTGTAGTGGGCGGGGGAGTGGTCTCAATGTGGCACTTGCTTTTTCTATGATGTTCTGAGGTAGACAGGTGTTGGAGGGGTGGGGAAACTTGGATAGGTGTCTTCTGGAGATGAGGGTAAGAAGAAGTAGGTAGATTAGTTTGGATAACTGAAATTTTTTTTATAAGGGTTGCTGTACTATATTGGGCCTGGTTATCTGTTTATCTTTTAATTTTTTGTTTTTCATTTTGGGCTTTTATGGGTTTAATGGACGAATGGTACAAAGTATTATGATGTAGCTGATTGGATTTTATTTGCAGATGTATTTCATTTGAAGTTGTATGATATGAGGTGGCTTTTTTTTTTAGGTAAGTGGGACAGGTGTTGGTTGCTTGTGGTATGAGGTTTCTAAGCAGCTAATTGGTTGTGTACAGTTGACAGGTGTCTTGTGGGAGGATGTACCTGCAATAACAAAACTTTCACATTTTTTTTTACTGTACAAGTATTTAAAAGTAAAATATGTGTTTTATTGTAAATCTAATGTCACTAATTAGAGAAGGCCATAGTTTTAAGCAATATCTAGATATATGTGATAAATTAAATAGATAACAAAATAAAAGGAAATAAATTACCATGTGATTTGTACTCGTGGACATAGTGAAAGACTGCACCACAAAGCTGGAAAAAAAAACCAAAAACAAAGAGAGGATTCAGAGAAACTCATCTTCAAATAATATTACTGTTGGTATTGGTTCAAGTAATAATT
Source organism: Carex parvula (assembly GCA_025461045.1). Taxonomy (NCBI): domain Eukaryota; kingdom Viridiplantae; phylum Streptophyta; class Magnoliopsida; order Poales; family Cyperaceae; genus Carex; species Carex parvula. The sequence goes on from JAJGRW010001276.1 coordinate 370,787, forward strand.
TTGTTTTGACAAATTAATTGATATTTATGAAATAATGTCGTGTATAGCTAAATACTGCGGGAGAGTAGGCACTATGACAGCCTTTACTTCTTTTATTGCCATATTCTACAAAGAAATAGCTGTGCTATACCTGATGTTGAACAAATCATAATGGACATTGACGAAATCATATATTCTATAAAGAAATAACAACTTACTTTGATATATTTAAAGAATTGTGAGGTTAATTTCGCATTAAATCCTGAAAAATAAAAAGAAAACATACAAGTTCAAAACTGTTTTGAATTTACTACCCAAAAAAACTACTGTTTTCAATTGATGCAATTCAAGTTTCGAGTGAAAAAGGTTTGTATATCAAGTCAATGAGGCCGTTATTTTAGTCAACATTTCATAAAAATTATTTCGTAGCGCTGTTAATTTTAAGAAAAAATATACAGTGTTTTCTGATTTGTCCTCACAAGAAAAGTTTTGAAAATAAAATAAATTTGGGTATTTTTTAGTTCTCCAAGTACCTGGTTTCCACTATAAATTTAATTTTTTGGAAAAGAACTAAATATAGTTTATTATTTTGCAGAGGCTTTAGCTGAAATTGTTCACCTTTTTTTAGAACCGTTGTGGCTTGCAAGTACAAGCTCAAATTCCTAGTTCGTGTCAGCGACTCTTTAATTAATTACTTTTGTTTTCAATATATGTTATAGCTTTTTCTCTCGATATAATAATGAGTTCTAATATTGCTAAGAAAATCAAGTTTAAAAAAATATAATAACGTCCAAGTCTTCCTCTCTTCCTTTAGCCTCCCTATATATGTTCTCGTCTATATTTTGTGATCTTAGATCATGTATTAGAATTTGTTCTATTAAGTACAAGGTTAAATACTATAGAAATTTTATTTATTTATATAAATTGTAAGTTGCATAGTTTGCAACATAGTAATCATCAACTCACATAATCTGTCGTGAATTTTTGTTGTCTATCTTGATTTTTAAAACTTTTAAACAATAATATATTTATTTTAATAAATTTAACAACTCTGCGCCTATATGCTTAAAAAAAATATAAATACCAAAATTAATGATGGACTAAACACAAAAACGCTGAAAATATTTAGAATGTGTACATTCAGTTTGAACACATGCATTTGGAATGCCTGTATTCAGTCAGTTGTTTCAGTGCTTAGAGGAAAAAAAATAAGCATCGTATTGTTAATTTTTTTTTTTAAATAAAATTGTTGTTGTCAAACTTTGTAAATCCCAGGGTAGGCAAAAAAAGAAAAAGAAAAAGAAAAAAGATCGTCTATTATAATCTCGCTACCACCTCATCTCTACAGACCACTAACAACAGTTTAACTATTGGTTTTTGCTTATTTATTTAGTTGTTCATTACTTTCTAAAACCATTTTAATGTTTTGAAGACTGATAGCCACAATCAATTAATGTTTTGTTCAATCTAGCAACCACAGCAGGAGTTATTGTATACATTCTTCATTTTTCATACTCTACAATGAGATTTAGATTGTCTTTTTTAAGTTTGAAACCCATAGTGGTTATTTTTTTCCTCTCTATTTTTTATTCTTTTGGAAAAGGAAAGATGACATAAACACTAGAAAAAAGGCGAACATACGAATAAGTGACAATAACCTAACAAATTTCATAATTATTATTATTATTTGGTAACAACAAAAACAACTCAACCAAAAAAAAGTGAACAACAAATCTATAAACAACTTAACAAAACAATTGACATGCACAAAGGCACCATGAACATTAAGAAGTAAAAAAATAAATTAAAAGCTTAGCTGATATTAGCAGCGCAAAAATTTGAACTTTGACAACACAATGTGAACATTTCTAATAGAATAATTCATTCAAAATTTTGTAGCTACGCACCATTAATATTCAAAACTTTTGAATTTTAATAACACAAAATATGAACAATCTCAAAATTTTGGAATTTACATATCATTAATATTCAAAAAGATTTAATAGGGCTTCATGTTTTCTTTTTGCATGATATGACAAAGATTTTTTTTTTTTGCTTTTAGCAATATTCCTTGCCGTACAACAGAACTAAAAAATAAACTAAGCATCCGAAATGAATTACAGTTACATATTTTAAATAAAAAAACCTTACTGTATATAGATATAGCCATTTATATTCCTATAAAGGTGAAAAAGCTCAAGCCCTCTTTAATTTTTTCGCACTATAGGCAATAATTACTGTCCCTATAATCACTCAACAATCACAATGAAAAACGGTACTACTAAAACAACTATTTTTCGGTGCGATTTTCCTGACACCAGACTCAGAAAATGCTCTCAAGGCAAGAGGAGAGATGTGTATTCTATCCATCATATTAATTTTTGGGGCTTCCAAAATGGCTTTTGGAGGGGTTATGGCCCATTGCATTGCCCAAATCGCAAGTGGTCGCATGTATATCAATGATCGGTAGTGGCCATCAGTTGTCCATCCTTCGGGTGTTTGGAACCAATACCTAAATATAGACCAAACAACAATCTAGATCATTCTCCTTTTAAAACTTTGAAGAAACATGCGCGGAGAAATAACTAGTGGCAAAACAAGCTAGTAATGCTGTAATGCTCTTTTTCTCACGATCATGCAACTTTCTGTTAATAGTGATTTGAATAAACCAAATATGAAATGATAAAGATCGTGCAATTTTCTGTTTTCGTTGATCTCTCAAATATTTTTAAATATTAGGAGTTCAAATTGCCATGCAGGTATCAGGTAAATACAAGGTGTAACTATAATAGAAAGAGCAAAACTAAACTCAATAATGACTGCTCAATCCCCAGTAAAACAAAAAGAAAATGAAGCACAAAATAGAGAAAGACTTACCCATATCCTTCGTCTGACCACCCTGCAATGAAAATCCCCTCAGCAGTCGTAAAACCCTGGTACTCCATATCATGATGAAGCATCGTGGCGGCGACACCATATGTCACCCCCGTCCAAATCTCCCTTGACTGCATGCACGTCTCGTCCACTTTCCCATTCGGGAACATGCCGTTCACTGCCCCCATTCTTCCCCCTTTCACCCTCATCACATTAAACTCAAAAACATTTTGCAAAACGCTCCTTATCCTCCCTTCATCAAATAATGGCGGCAAACCTGCCGCGGCAGTGTACCACTGGCCAGCAAGTTGATCAGCCTGGATTGACCGACTGCTGCTGTCATAGTTAAAATATGATCCATTCCACAGTTGGGATTCATAGACCATCTTCGCTTTCATGAATTTGACTTTATATTTTTCAGCTACAGCACGGTCCCCGAGATGGTGGGCCATGGTGGCGGCCGCCTGAAGAGCAGCAAGCCAAAGACAGCCCGAATATGCGCTGACCCCACGGACTGTCCATGCATCGTAGGTCTGATCAGGAAAACCGTCATTTTCTATCAACCCATCACCATCCCGATCAAATTGATCCATATAGTCCATGGCTGCACATACACTAGGCCAGACATCCCTTGCAAATGCCATGTCACTGGTTGCAGCAAAATCACGATACACTTGTAACACAAACTTCGGGTTCAAATCCTTCCACTTACTGGTATCGTGTATATTGTATGCATTCATTTCATGCCATGGGTCATGGGTCCCAAGATCATGCGGTACGGCCCCTTTAACTTTTCTAATGCCCCAGGTACCATCAGCCAGAAATTTGACCTTTCTTTTGTCTTCAAAGAGAACTGCATGTGCAAAGTCCCGCTGGATGCTAAGTTCTATCTTCGGGAAAAGGTTAAGGAGGGCAAAGGAGGCATAGAAATGTACATCATATGTATTCCACATGATGTACTCTATGCCTTCCAAGTAGAGGAATCGACCTACGTCATTGTTACCAAACGAGCTTGGGTTGGCCACAGGGTTAGTATTGTCATTTTCAGATAATATGCTTTCTTGTTCGTTTTTTGTCCCAGGCCTTGAATTTTCTTCTAGACCAGGAGCTTCAATATCTGCACCACACAAAAAAAAAAAAAAATAGGTAAGTAACAAAGTAGAATGGTACTTTCGAGAACATATAATTTGAATGGAGAAAGATCAGCACCTATCCACAAAGTTCCACCGGCAACTAGAAAATAAAGCTCGTTAAAAAGTGTGAATTTGTACCTGAAATATTCAGTTCTGAACTTTAGATAAAAGAGTCACAGCAGAAAACAACAACTTCATAAAGAAAATTAAAAGAAAAAAATTTCAAGATGTTTGTACCATTCGGGGAGTCTCTCATCCTGAAGTATGGGATTTTGCCACTTCTCTATCTCTTCTTCCCAGCGCTTGTATTCTAAAAAGTAAAAAAATGAAAGAATTTAATAAAAATGGTAGAGGTTGGAGAAGGGGAAATTTTTTGATTAAAAAAAATGGTATTGTACATACTCATCAAGGCATCATGAACCAAATTAATGGCCGATCTTTCCAATGTGCCATAGAATTTTGTGTATCTCCTAGAAAAGGTGATACAGTTTAAGTGTCTTAATTAGAAGAAAGAAAGGGTAAAAAAAGGTCAACTTAATAGAGATTTTGAAGTTGAAGCTCACCGGTAGTAGGAGCGGCCCTTTTGAAATTTTATTTTAGGAGATGACCATGCCAAAGCAAAAACGACAGTACATCTCCCATGTGGCTCAACCCATGTTGAGGCCGACACTGCAGCACCAACAGTATTACCTGACGAAGATGGCTCGGTGGAGCCCATATCAAAATTTTCTCGGTCAAATCGACCGTCCTATAAGAAAATTCACTGTTTATGAAGTTTGTTCTAATTATTATTCTCTTTGTTTAAGTAAATTCCAATGGTCTGCTCAGTCATCATTTTTTAAATTGAATCATGGGTCTCAAAATTCCAAATTTGGTCCCTATATTGTTCCAATCTGTAGTATTCTCATCTCTATTTTCATCTTTCAGTACAAAAATTGGCAGAAATCGAATATGCACAGGCCAATTTTCAAAAAATTAGCCATTCCAGGTGCAGTTTTGTCCGCTCTTGAAACTTGAACTATTGGTACAGAACAATTGCACAAGTTCAAAAGGTTGGAGACCATAATGGTAAATAGTGATGCCTTCATCTGAGATTCTAGACCAGAGGTATGTGTGACTATAAAAAAATATTCAATATATATTGCTCGTTCAACTATTTTATAAATCAATTTTTCAGATTTAAACAATTTAAATATTCAAAAGAAAATGGGGGGGGGAGGGTATACATACCTGAGCCATTTTGTCCCACATATCTTTAGCTGTGGTGCATTTGTCTGATGAACAGTTATCCCCTGAAAGATCAAATGCTGGCAAAACAGTCACGCTCACATTCTGAGTTTCGCATGCTGCTATAGCAAATGTGACAGGAGGATTGTCCTTCCCAGTTCTGGAGAAATATTCAAATGTAAGAAAATGGAAACAAAAGAAAATTAAAGGGAGAAAAAAGGGAACAATTATGTCTGTAACCACCCTACTTGTGATGTAGAAGCACTCCAGAGACACCATCGTCTCCTCTGAACATCAAACAGCAAAAGGAAATCAATATATTAGTAATTTGTTAGTCAAAGATCTCCTATATAAAGAACATACTAAAAAACAATAAAGAAAACTAACATACATGAATGGCTCGTTGTAGTGACCCCCAGAATGATGAGAAACTCCTCCAATAGAGTTCTGTGTAAATTTCAAAAAATTTAAATTCACGATATATAACTTTCTTAACAAAGTACATTTAAATCATAATAGCATAGAGAAAATGCAAGAAAATCATACCGCCCAAGTCATTAGCAGACTCACTTTAGCTCTATCCTTACCAGTGTTAACTAGCTGTGGAAATTTGACACATGTCAGTCGTGTATACAGTTTGCTATTCAAATAATCCTACTGCAAAATAGTAGTTACGCATCTTAGTCAAGATATATAGTTTACTCACAGTATATACAAACACAGAAGTAGGAAGGCTGCTATCTCTATAATCATGAGGGATAAATGGAGAAATCTGCCGGCAAGAGATTTTAAGGTCGGGATCTGGTTCACCTATATAAAAGGATAATATATTAGACTTGTGAAGCATGTATATTACACATTTAGACTTTAGAGTAATTACTGATCCTATATTGCACATTTTAGACGTTAAGCGTAATTACCGATTATACCAAACGTCCACAAAGTATTTTCATCTTCTAACCATTTTGCTTCAGAAGTTTCAGAATTCCCATTTTTGTCCATAAACTTTGTAATTTGTACCGAAAATGATATTAACTTTCATCTAAAGATGGATGGAACCACACACAGTCATCTCAGTCAGCACAATGATGTTGAATCATATTTTTTTAAATGCCGATGTGGAACAGTGATGTGGATTGACTACTTTGATGTCCTCAGTTTTTTAAGTTAAATTTATCACTTCATGTTATTTGTGGATTATTTGTGGTGATATGGACATCAAAGGCTAAAAGAAACAGTGATAAGCCCTTAGCACCACATATCTATTGCTGATGTGGGATGCAATGTGGATTTCCAGTTTTCTCATCCACATTTGGGTAATCATAATGGTAGAATTACTCTGATCCACACAATGAGTTTTTGACCAACATCGGAACAAAACTGAAAATATAAGGACCGTTTGAGTAATTTTACTTTTTTCTTTTAATAGGAGTTACAAGACAAACTTGCTTTCCTTTTCTTTCCCAAAAAGTGTGCTTTGTGTTTCTTTTTGCAATTTCTGATGACCAACATATCATGTTGTTGATTTTGGCACGAATGCGCCTGTACATGTTACCCTATTGGTTAATCATTGTAAATTTGAATAAATTGTACCATCATATACAGTCCAAGCCCTAGGAAATAAAGCATGATAAGTAGAATGCTGGCCATTCAGATTCCAATCCCATGATGAAATTCCTTCATCCCCAGATCTCCTGAGAAAAAGAAATTGCACAAATATAATCAAAGTTTCCCATGTAAGTTTCCAATTAGATAAAAAGATTTAGTAAAAAAAGACTAGTAACAAATATGAGAGCTTCTTACTTCAAACCGTCATGGCAGCCAGGAGCTAACACTGACGAGTACCTTTTATTCCCTCCATCTCTAGATACAAATATCTGCATTGCTACACATACAACATATAAGAAAATGATTGGTATATGTCCTATCCTCCCACAAAGCGAAAAAAATATACTGAATACTGTCCAAATAAGCTCTGTAACCCAATTCTCAGGAAAACTCAAAAAAGAAACTACATCATCAAAGAAAACAAATTTAAGAACTAATGTAAAATTGCCAAACTGAATATGCTTAAATAAAAACAGAAAATTACCGAAAATTGATTCGCCATGACAGGAGACGTTTCACACGAACCAGGCAGTATTTGCCAATGTTTGAACTCTCCTCTAAAGCCCCTTGAAATACTACCACTCCTAAGATCACACAAAGTATCACCAGAATGAAAACCAAAAAAAATTTCACTCCAAACATGAGAAAAAAAAATAAAGAAAACAGTGAGAGAATTAACAGGAATAAGCTTCATACCCCATTCCACCTAGCGGCACACCTTGAGAGGCACATGGTTTATGCTTTTCTCGCGTAAATGGATCTATTGGTGCTTTCTGTAGGAGTAATAAGTTGTATCATTAGAAATCTAGTTTACAAAAAAGAAAAATAGAGTAAAGGTTAAAGCAAATAGTGTAGAAGTAGCAAAATAGGTCAAATACCCTTCCGTATGAAGCTTCTTCCCTGACATAAGACCAAAGCCGTACACCAAGGGTCATCTGAAGTATAATAAAAAAAATATACTATTGATTAAATATTTATTAAAATAAGGGCTATTATTAACCCTGACATCTATTTCTTTTCAGATGCCTTTTGGGAATAGAACGTGCATCTCCCCGTAGAGAGGCGAGGTACATCACAATCTAGTAGGCATATGGTTCCACTATTAATTTAAAATAACAAAGTAGTGCTTACGGGAGGCTAATTTCTACTGTTTAATGGGCTGAATTGGGGCTTTGAGCTTAAAACCTTGAAATACAATAGGATGTTTTAATGAGTACCTAAGATTCAGGGGCGGAGCCAGACTTTCAGACTATGGGGGTCAAACATGAATGGGGGTCAAGCATATAAAAATTTTCTACTACGAATGGGGGTCAATTTCACACTGTCCATAATATTTTAGTTTAACAATATTAAAATAAGGCATAAATATAAAAAAAATTGAAAAGGAATGGGGGTCAATTCATTGTATGTGGCTCCGCCCCTGCTAAGATTGGCATTATACACTACCAGCACATATAATATATGATTATTAGAACAAGAAATGCAAAGGTTACCGGCATATACCATTTTCATAGCTTCCATGAATGTAACGCTAAACTCCTTTAATTTGTTAGCATGACTGTTTAACCTTCTTCTCCATGCTTGATTGGGAGGAGCACCTCCATCGAAATCTAACTGCAATTTTGGCACACTTATTATTACCAGTAGACTGAAAACGCTCAAGTAATTGAGTCCCCAAATGAGCTGGGTAAGTTGAAGAAAAACGTCGAAAAAAAAGAAAGCAAGCGGTTTGCCTTTCAATTTATATCATCTTTACATATTAATTTTCCACAAATTCTTGGAAGTTGAAAAAAAAAATGTCAAAAACAGCTGGGTTTGCCTTAAAGTTTATAATGTAGCTACATATGAATTGAATGAATTGAATGAATTGACCTTTACATTCTAATTTTTCTAAACTTCCCCTCATTTAGGTTGTGTTCAGAGACTTTGTTGGCACAAGTATAACAGTGGCGTTGGTGGTGCTGGTACACAGCTACTCTTTCAGTTTTTGCCAAGTGGTTCTTCATTGATTCATTTTTGTCATGTACTTCATCTCAAACCACAGAGGGAGACATTGACGCAAAAGTTGAAAGCTTAAAACAATCTATATCACTAATAATAACATGTTAAGCATAATTGAAGATTTGATCCCAAAAATGATGCAAACAACAAAAAAATAGTAAATTCTGGACCAAAAAAAAGCTAACCAATTGCAAGGTTGCTCGGCTGACGTACTCTTCAGCAGGCCATGAGTTTCTTCTACAGAGAAACAGATGCCCGCTCACCATTTTTACAAATCAACCCTTAGCAACACCAAATTTCCACAATAAATTTTACAGCCCCTTTGTCAGAATTCCAAGTTACGACAAATCCAGAGGTATAGAAGTCTTAAGTTCCAGATATGAAACACCTTCATCTATTCAAAGACAGAAAAGCCATCGATTTGTTGCCTTTTAAGAAAGAGAAGATTAACTGGCCGTTAAGGGAAGATTAATGCTTTTATTGGATTAGATAACTTTGCAAGGATCGAATCTTTATCTGAACCTTGTGCTCAATTGCTTGCGAAGGAAAGTGAAGAATTCGAATGATTTGTGGATCAGAAAGTGAGACAGAGAGAGAGAATGGAAATCGGTGCTCCGTTATTTCTATTTCTTTTCTTTTTTCTTTATTTCCTTCTATTTTCTCGGTTATTACGACAATTGAAAAGGGCCGATATCCGTCTCCTGAAAGTTCACCCCGAAAATCTCTTCATAGAAATTATTCTCGAGCGGAGCTCGGACGTGTCAATCTAAGGGCCAGGAATCCATATCCTCTTGAGTTAATCGGAATTCGAGTCAACCCGGTCTGAGTGAAATGCATAGGTCCTTTAATATTCGTGCAAATTCTTATTGGACGGTCTGGATCCAAACAGAAATATTTTGTTACCTCATTTTTATATAGTTATCGTGTTTAATAGATCGGATTGACCGTTTGAACTTTTAAAATGAAGATATGAATCTATAGTACGGGTCGATCCGTAATATGCATATTACGATAATTATGATAATATGCATATTACCATAGCCTCACTAGTCACTCCAATCTAAATATCTAATTACGAATCCGATTTTGAGTAGATATTAATGATATTTTCTCTTTATAAAGTCCATCTTAATATAAAAGTATGCATCAACTTAGCTGGTTAATGAGTTGTTATATTCTATTTTTCATATAAAAATTGTAAAGAATAAAACTTCAATGAAAAAAGATAAGAAAATCATCAAGTACCTGACGCATGTTAATTAATATGATGATGTCATTTATAAAATGAATATAAATACTAGTATTTATTTTAATTTACGCTTTTAATATAATAAGTATAATTTATTTTGTGTTAATATCATACCAAAGGTAGAAAGTCAGCGCATTGGATTGCTTTTTTACTTCTAAAAAAAATAACATTATATTTTACACTTTCAGAAGAGACACTTTAAAAAGCTGGTAATTATCCTTTGCTTAATCATTTAGCATTTATTTGTCGTTAATTTGATACATAAATTTCGATTTAATATACTGTTATATCCAATGTTCTAAGTAGCGCGCTATAGCACTATAGCGCGCTATAGCGTTTTCGGACCAAAAAAGCTATGACGCTATGGCCATATAGCACCGTTTTTTCAGCCGTTCCGCTATGACGCGATAAACGCTATTTAAACCTTTGGTTATATCCACCAAAATCTGGGTCCATTACAGTCTGGTGGCCCCCTGCCAATTTCTCAAATACAATTATTATCGGCAATTAATTTCAGCATGATATTAGAATAATTTTGCATTGGAATACATTAGATACACAAGGACCATAAAATAAACGGTACATTTAATATTTACACTCCTTATTATAATGATTTTGTTTATTGACCAAAAGACCACTCTTATTGTTAAAATTTGTATTTTTTTTTTCTTTCTTTAATATAGTATCGTGATGAAGAGTCGTGTAATTATGTCGGCACTTTTGATAAAAGTGGATCGTGATCTTTTTATTGAAATATCAATAACAGTTAATATTTGTAGTGATTTATTGTATAAACTTAAGAAATTTGTATATTTACGAATTACATCTCGCCTGATAAAAATCACAATTAATTGCATTTTTTTTTAAATGTATGTCTTGTATAGATATATGGACTTCATATTTCTCCTATTATTGTATATTTAATTAATATTAATAAAAAGTATGGAAAAATGATATATGTTAGAATTAATGAAAATTCTTATTTTAAAAAAGTGCAAACATTTTTGCCGTTCAAAGCATGTCATGAATATATATAAAGCAGAACAAAAAAGGAGAATGCATGTCCAAAGGCCTTTGGACAAAGTCTCATCCAAAGTCAAGCTTAAACGTCCGATTTGTATTAAAATTCGTGAAAACATATTTAAAATTAATAAATTTAAATGTATGTACGAATATTGATACAGATCGGACAGTTTAAGTCTAATTTTAAATGAGATTTTGTTCAAAGGCTTTTGGACAAAACCCCTCACCCATTATGTAAATAATGTAAAATAACCTAACAAAAGTTGGAAAGCTAGATGGTCTTTTTATATAACACGAAGATTTATTGAAAAGTTAATGCTAAATGGAGATTGATGAGGTTGCACGTTACTAGAGAATTCAATTAGCTGAATTGAAAGCACATCTGAAATCTAGAAGTTCAACGGTCAACGCCTAATAATACAGTTATCTTTCTCATTTTTCTTTTTTAAATTAAAATTTATGTAGGCTTCTTTACCTTTTTCACTTGGGTACATTTCTATATAATAGTTTTGAATAAAATTGTTAGCAATTTATTAAAATCAAAATTTTAAAAACTTTGACAGCCATTTCACATGGTTTATACTTTATGCTAATTTTGGGACCATGTGAACATTTTTTTGGTCCAATGATCATTTATTACAATTTTTAAAATTAATATTACACAAAACTCCGAATAAAATTTAAAGGTTGAGTAGTCTTTCATAGAATTGAGAGTAGAGGATTTCTAAAATTCATACCAAGCAGATTTAAAATTTTCCTATAAAATTAATAGAAGTTGCTGCATTTATTTCCGCACATGCTATGTGGGAGAGGACGAGAGCATTTTCATTTAATTTAGAAAACAGTTGTGAAATTTGGTGTGACCAAATTTAATTTTTCATACTTGTTTTATTAGTAATATGTTTAAAATTATGACATCAGTTTATAATTTGTTTGCAATTGATAATTGCATATTTTCATGGATGTAAAAACTTGGGATGCACAAAATTACCAGGCACAATTAAAGTTAGAATTAACGGAAAAAGTTGAGATGGTGTGAAATTGATTAAGAAATATTTGTTAAAATTGCTGATGTAATAAAAGATAATTTTTTTTTAAAATTTCATACATGTCACTGCTCTAAAAACGAAGTTGCATAGACAATGTCAAAAATAAAATTTAACCAAAAAAAAATGGTGAATTCATGTTATGTGCGAAACGCGGAGAAAATGTCGAAAATAATAAAATTAATTAACCAAATGGAATTTTTAGATTGCAAAAAAATAGTACGTTTATTGAATAATTTTGTTAACTACTTCTAAATCCATGTGCTTTTAAGATCACTGATTGACAATGTTAGCTCCACAATATGAATTTTGATAGGATCCAATGTTTAAGTTCTACAAAAATATAAAGTGTCAACATAACAGAGAATTCAATGCCTGAATATTGTTATAAAAGCTAAAGAGTTGAAAGTTACTTGCACACAAAATGTTAAAAATGTCCAAAAATAATTGTGACTGTGACAGTTTAGCTTTTTCTTCTTCTTTTGAATCTACAGTTTGTCATTAAATCAAAAACTAGTTATCAACGGTGATAACATAATTAAGAGAAGTCATAAGTTGTCAATATTAAACTAAAATATTTACAAAGATAGTAAAAAGAAATGTGTATTATGTAATATTATATTGATGATAAGTTTTTAAACTTTTGTGGATATCAACTGTCAACCTATAAATACAAATATATATTTATAAATTTTGATCAATCTTCCAATACCGGTAGGTCAAATCTAAGTAAAGTATTTTTATTTTGGCGATGCCATAATTTTTTCTTCATTAATTTTGTAGAAAGTTTGTTAAATTTTTAATAGTTTTATTAAAATAGTAGGTCAAATGTAAGTAAAGTTTTCAAAACATAATTATTTGTAGAATGAAAATACATAGTTAAAATTTGGCTAAGCAAGTTTACAAGTTCTCATGAATTTTCAGAAGGCATCAGCTGAAACTTAAGTTAATTCAGAAACAATAAAAAAAAAAATGAAAGGAGGTGGGGTCGGAAAGTAACAAATGGATTCACTTTCTTTTTTTCTTTTGATAATTGACATGAGGTCTTTTTTTTTTGCTCTGTTTTGAATAATTATTTCAATCCCCCCACTCCAGTATCCGTATTGTACCCGCAACAACAATAGAGAAATGTTGTACTACGGTCTCCACTAATTAGAGGAAGGTTGTACTATGGTCTCCTTTCCCAGTCTCTACACTCGTCTCCACGTCAACCTTCATAGGTATAAATATTTGGAACATATAATATTAATATTTGCAAAATAAGATATAAATACTTGCATGCGTAACTTGATATGATCATCCCCTTTTCCAGTCCCCTAATCGTTCCCGCGTCAACCTTCCTCTAATGAAGTAGTAGGGACCCCTATCCCTCCATCAACATTCTCTAATAGTCTCCGCGTCAACCTTCTTCTAACAAAAATAATTGACCTTATAGGTATAAATACTTACAATACTTGATATTAATACTTTCAGATGTAATCCAGTGTCATATGTAAAAAATACTTACAAGTATAGGTATAAATACTTGCGTGATGACAAGTCCGAAAGTACGTCATTATGGATCACATTTGAAAGAGAAAATTACGTAGAAGATGTTCGTGGTTTTAGATTCGCAAAATTCCTCACAGATTGTCAGAAATATGACAGTTAAAGTGTGGATACAATGTAAATACTGAAGTGCGGGTACTCATATCAGCTTCCTATATTTTTTTTCTTCGTAAATTTTTGGATTAATCTTTTTGCGACATGCTGTCTTTTTTATAAAAAGAAACAATCATTTTTACAAATAAATTATTTGTAGATCCGTTTCTGTTTTCCCTTCTCAGGTAGACTTTTTTTTTCTTTTTTCTTTTGAAAAAAGAAGACTCGTATTGAAACAGTAATGGGGAAATACAGAGCATGAGGTTGCAATCCTTTTCAAGGTGCAGTGTCCCAGAGTTAAAAGAGTCCAAACACCAATAATCTCATTTACACCCTTCAAAAAATTGAAATTACTTGCTTCTCCCTCTAAAATCTGTAATATCATATTTACCTTTTTAATTTTAAAAACTCACAAATTTATTTAATCTATTGCCTATTCTATTAAAACTCATTTTGAATTTATAAAATCTTCATTATATCTTTGATTAAACAAATAAAAAATATGTAGCCTGTTTAAGAGAAATATTTGATCTTTTATTTGACTAGTTGTGAGGGTAAATGGTTGATTTTTTTACATGTGACGGGCCAAGGAGAGTGTGCCTAAATGCCAGCGTGTGTCCATCACAAGTAGAGAAATAACTCATTTATTCTCGGAAACCGACCGATTAGAAGACCATATATTTCTCTTATACAATTTACATATTTTAATTTTTTTTATAAAAGATATAATGAGTATTTTATAAATTTAGAATGAGTTTTAAAGGAAAATGCAATAAATTAAGTAAATTTGTGAGTTTTTAAATTTAGAAGGATAATTGATATTACAAACTTCAGAGGGTAAAATGCGTAATTTCAAAAATTTGAGGACTATACCTAAAATTCCTCCTTAATATAACGAGCCACTGGGGATCACAATTAGCATATGCTGATTAAAATAATATAATTTTATATAACAGATCAAGATTTTGCCAAAACTAACCAGATGTATAGTAGGTTTTTAATAGCCACACGGTCTGGTACCTACTTTTAGAGTTGTGGTGCTGAACTGGAGACGATGTCACCGCCCGGGCACTCAATTTTGTGTGATTGTGTGGTTGGGAGGTGACATGACACAATAAAGTGGCTGTTTTTGTGCTTTTATAAAAAAATTGTTTTTTTTCACGCGCGCCCCCAAAGTCTCCCGACATTTTTATTAATATCCAAAGTTTAATACAAATTATTAATTATGTCCAGATTTTCAAACTTTCTCTAAAAATACCCAAGCAGGTCAGAAAATGGCCGGCTTAGGTAAACCGGCCATTTTCTGGCCGGCTTACTCCATTTTTTTTATTTTTTTTAGAGAGAGACTATGAAGATCAAAATATTGAAACCTAACTCTGAAAATTTGAAAATTTTGTTTAAATTATTTGTTATATTACTTCTTTTGATGTATAATTAGCATATTTAGACTAAAATACGCTAGATTACTTAAAATTATGTTGAGTTACACTATATTACAATAAATTAGAGTCCGGCTACTATACCACTAGTGTCATTCCAAACTAAATAACACCACATCTTAAACCATTAGATCTACTTTAATATTCGTACAAGACACTAGTGTCATTCCAGCGCTACCTTGTACACGAATATTAAAGTAGATCTAATGGTTTAAGATGTGGTGTTATTTAGTTTGGAATGACACTAGTGGTATAGTAGCCGGACTCAATAAATTATGTTCAATTATACTAAATTACGTTAAATTACAATAACTTCGCTAATTATGTTGAAATACGGTAAAAAAAACACTAAACTACACAAAATTACGCTATAGTAGACTAATTTTGCTCATCTTTCATGAATCATAAAAAATAGTAAAAAAATTCCTAAAATAGTAAAAATTGGTAATCTACAAGTTCATTATGTAACTAATTTACTGAGCTACTTGGATTGAATGATAGAAATGAAAATCTTAATCGGAAATTTCAACTCAAGTTTTGAGGCTCTTCCCTTTGTTTTTTAGCGATTCTGAATTTTGAAATCTAGCATAGCTGGCACGGACGCATGCGCATTTTCGCAAGCATTCCGAGAAGTGGTCATTTGCTGAAATCGGACACTCGAGCGCCGTTTTATGACCGTTTGAAGTTTCATCGCTGTTTTTCGTCTTTTCAGTGAAGATATCCTCCCTATTCATTTATAATTTAGCGTAATTTACCGTATTTTAGCGTAATGTAATGTAATTTAGCGTAATTTAACATAATATAGTGTTATTCAACATAATTTCAATTAATCTAGCGTATTTTAGTATAAATATGCTAATTATATATCAAAAGAAGTAATATAACAAAAAATTTAAACAAAAAATTTCAAATTTTCAGTGTTAAATTTCAATATTTTGATCTTCATAGTGTCTCTCTAAAAATAAAAAAAATAAAAAAATAGAGTAAGTCGGCCAGAAAATGGCCGGTTTACTAGGGTACCTCAGCCGGCCATTTTCTGACCGGCTTGGATATTTTTAGCGAAAGTTTGAAAATCTGGGCATAATTAATAATTTGTATTAAACTTTGGATACTAATAAAAATGTCGGCAAAGTCTCTATATATCATGACCAATCATTCCTAAGCATCAAGTGTTCCAGAAATTTCTGCAAAGCCACTCAAATATCACATTTACATGGAGTTTCTAACGAATTAATTTTATCTTTATTATCAAAAAAATTAACAATATTATTTTGGTCACAATAATATACGTACTTTGTATTTTTAACCGAGCACATGCATTCAAAGTGACTTATAAATATATGCATTCAGTAATTAGGCGTATTATCAAAATTGTTACATTAAAAATATTATTGTCAAATTTCTTAAAAAGTTGTATGGATAAAAAAAAGATCATGTCTAATACTTATATTATATATAGTTAATTAACAGATAGAATTTACAAATTACTCCGTTAATCTTTATGCGGAAGCAAATCTTACGAGCGTAGCAGTATTACTGGTTCTGCAAGAAATCACAAGCCGAAGCCAGAAGCCTTACGTTTTCCACGACCAAAGACCTTCAAGCATTAACAGAGTATTTCTTG
Source organism: Carex parvula (assembly GCA_025461045.1). NCBI lineage: Eukaryota > Viridiplantae > Streptophyta > Magnoliopsida > Poales > Cyperaceae > Carex > Carex parvula. Next base: position 387,631 of record JAJGRW010001276.1, read on the forward strand.
GTGCTCTCTATCTTTTCTCTCTTTATTGGTAGTCACTTTCACTTCCTCTAGAGAGAGAGAATGATATGATTTATATAAAAACCAATGTACCTCTTCATAACGGGTCGGCATCTTTTCATAACGGGTTGGATTATGGATTCGGTTTCCCATAACGGGTGTACCATTTAATAAATCCAACAATATATACGCGGTATGCTGTGAAATATGTGCTCGACAAAATGACCCCGAAAATGAGGAGATTTCCTGAGTCATCCAAAAGGCGGTACAATCCAGTCGGTTAGATCTGCTATTTTTTTGCGGCTCGAGAGGCCCACAGACAGAGACCTCGGCCGACATGAAATATTGAAATGCTTTCGCAATTTCTTATTAGAAATGGTATTTGTTGTGAAATTATTAATAATGCAGAGGCGGCCACCAGTCGGCAGTCGAAAAAATTAACAAGGGATCCTTTGCTTCTATTATATTCTCTCTCTTTTTTTTACAATAAAAAAAATTCTTTATTTTTTTTATCTATCGACTATTACGTGCCATATAAAATTTTCTTTGTTTTCTTTGGGGAGGGAGAAAGGGGTTTAAGTTGCATATATATAAAATCTTTCACATATTATGATAGCCAAATTTGAAGATAATTAACGTATAATTCAATTACCCAAAAAAACAAATGTAAGAATACAATAGTAGATAAATACATTTTTTTTTTTCAAAATAGTTCATTTATTAACACACTCTTTCAAGTTTCAACTTTCACTTCTTTACTATATTGTTCGAACATTATATAATGTATACCAAATAATCACGAGAAGGGTTAAAGTGCTTCGTGTTTTATAGCGTCTCATATTCTTTATTTCAGTTTTCAAATTTTAAATAATTAATTTGAACTGATCAATATGATCTTTATATTAAATTGTACTTCGAGATTAAATTTTATATTTTTTTGGAAACATTAACTATTTTTTAAATAGATACAAATCACTGTTTTTAAATAGTCCAGAAACAATAATTTTGAACCTATTTAAAAAATAGTAAAAAAATTTCAAAAACGGAAATAAAATATGTGAATGCTTAAAGCCTCAACCATCCCCAATAATCATACAATTTTATAAAATTTAAGGGCAGCTGACTTCCTGTCAAAGGTTGTCATATTCCCAGGTACTGAATTCCTTTCGTCGCGGTCTCTTCTTTTGTTTTATTATCGTGATTCGTCGTTTGTTTATATGGCATTCTAAACAATGATGCCAAGGAAATTCAACTTCAAGCCTCGTCAATTATTCTGGACAACATTTCAATGCTACCTATTTTATTTTCTCAAGATAAGTAATGGAATACCGAATCATTGAATCATTGATCCTGAGGCGAGTCTGAGAAAATAATTGAGCGAAATTATAACAACACTTTTTTTTTGTCAAATATAAATCTGCATGTACAGTGAAAATGAGTACCTAATAGAGGCCCAAAATGGCCCATTTAAATTTGTACCTAAAGTCCCGCTAAAAAGATTCACTAGGCCTTAATTTCAAAAAAAGAAAAGAAGTTCACGATAACATTGCAAAATATATAACACAAGGTACTTCATTTCATTAGCACCAGCTAGAATAGAATCCATATCCTCGACGGTACCGTAAAAGATTCCCTTTTACAATTAGCTATTTACGGTTTGAGATTAACTCTCAGCCGGTTTGGGATTCGGGCTAACTGAGGGGGCAATATATTGGGCTTTGAGATTCGTGCCAAGTTAAAAAGTACGGTCCAGATCAAGTAATTGTAAAAGATTCCCTATTATGGTACCGTCGGTGATATGAATTCAGCTAGAATAACCCACCCTAGTCCGAATTCGGATCCCCCCATGTAATGAAATCTGGACCGTTCTTTGAACTTGGCACGAATCTCAAAACAAAACCCCTATAGTTTTTATAGACATCGGATTGAGTTTGATCCAAATAAGATTAATCTGGACCATCCGTTTATACATATTGGTCCTCTAGTGCACCCCAAATAACATGGTGCATGTTCAGCTCATCGGCTGGAAAGGATTAATGTTCCTTAAGACTCCTTTAGCTCTTAATCTATGCTAATCTTGTCGTATAATGACTGTTTTTGTAAGATTAAGACTCCTTAGCACAAAACCTTAAGTCAAGGGACCCCTTTTTAAAGATTTTGGCTTCCAAAAGGCCTCCTTAAGACCAAAAACTGTATATTTGCTTAACAATTATACCCTCACCAACTGACCTCCTTAAGGTCGTTTTCATTTTAAATTCATTTTCTACCGTCTCTTTCATCTAAGGTGGGAACGCATCCCTAGGTGCGGGAAAAAAATGCTCTTTCCGGCCCAAATTGATGCCTCTCCGACGAAGAACTCCTGAATCTGACACCACATGGCTATTCTCGTCGATGCACTCTCTCCGTTGACACCCCTCTTTTTTTTTATTAAAGGACCTCGGTACACCCCAACATCTTTTAGATAATATTCTCGAGAATTGAACCTCTGCCCTCTTAGAAGAGAGACGAGTGCTTGTGTCACTGCACCAAACTCGCGATTCCCTTGACACCCCTCTTAATAGGTATGATTTTTTCTTTTTCCATTTTTTTTTTAGTAAAACCCGTATTTGTATTGCATTAATGAAAAAAGAGTGTTTCACATATTACATGGCCTTAAGAAAATTAAATAACTATCATAGTTGAAACAATTGAAAAGCTAAAAGGGCCTTAAAAGATAAACGATAAAAACTACCTAAACTAAAGGGAAAAAACAAGACTAAGTAATCCGCCAATTGAAAAGACTAACTTCGCCCACTTCTTTCTTTTTGTAAAAATAGGACATAAGAGGGGTATGTTGGTAAGTTTCCTACATATCTCAGACAACGTTCTCTATTTTACCAGTAAGAGCTATTAATATTATCGGGTAACAAAACGGTAGCGGATGAATAATGGATATTACTAATATAATAATTAGTTTTATTATATTTTACAAATTAAATATAAAAAGCTCATTCATTTCACACATATGTAATTACATTTCTAATAAAAAATAAAAATGAACGTACAATCAACTCCAACTAAATTATTTTTTATAAAGGAAGAAATTCAAAAACATGAATACATATTTAGGTGGGTTGGAAACTGAATGGAATATATATTTAGATTTTATAATTACCCTACAGGGTAACGGGTACGAAATAGTTATTACCCATACCCTTATCCATTTGGTTAACGAAAAAAAATTCTTATCCATACCCATACCCAATAAGCTAACGAAAAAAAACTTACCCATACCTGCCTTATCGAATACGATACGGGTCGGGTAAACGGCTAAAAAGGTACCATTGACACCCCTACATAGGACTGAGAGTAACCTTTGGCAACCAACCGAGTTTTAAGTCGGTGAAGAGACCCATCGGGATGAACTTTAACCGTGAAGACCCACTTGCAACCAACTGCTTGTTTACCAGAAGGGAGAGGACAGAGATCCCAAGTCTCATTTTTCCATAGAGCTGACATTTCCTCTTGCATAACACTAAACCACCTGGATGTTGAGAGCCACTGCCACATTCTTAGGAACAGAGTAACTGTCAACGTGTAGTAAAGGCACAGTGATCGGTGGATAAGGTTGCATAGGTACAAAAGCAAACTATGGGATATCTGGTACATGTGCGCGATCCTTTGTGAAAGGCAATGGAAATTGATGGACTAGATGATGGAGGGTCAGGAGCTTGTGTAAGGAATTGTGCAGATTTTGTGGTTGGGTCAGGTTCAGATTTGGTAGTTGGGTCAGGAGGTATATGTAATGTCACGGGAGATGCACAAGTCTCATGATCCTGCATAGTCTGGATAGAGTTAGTACCAACATGGTGTTTCTTACCCCTTCGAGTATATACTTAAGTAATAACAGGCGCAGGAGGTGTCAGTGACCCACTATTCTCAGGAGTTGAAGAAGAATTGATCAGAATATCAGGATATTTTAGAATAGACAAGACCGGTACAGGAGTGGGAGAAATATCAGACTCAAAATCTAAGTAGTAGGGTACAAACTCTAGAAAAGTAACATCAGATGATATAAAATACCGCCTAATAGTAGGATTATAACACCGGTAACTTTTTGAGTCCCAGAATAGCCTACAAAGATGCATCGTAGTGATTTGGGATCAAGTTTTGTACGGTCTGGATTATATTTATTTACTAGGCGGCTGCCTCTTTTCCTCCTCCAACACATCTCTACCTTCAATCCATTCCTCTGTCATCTCTTCTAGGTTTCTCGTTCGACAAAGCGCCTCCTCTCTCTCTCATCTCTACCTTGAGAGGAGAGAAGAATGAGAGAGAGGGGAGGAACTGGAGCCGAGAGTGCGATATCGTCGGAGTTCAGAGCGTTGAGTCTCTACGCCATCTCGATCGGAGCGCGGGTGAGTAGATCCGGTCGTCGGAGCGCGACGGCGGTCGAAAAATAAGATCCGATTGTAGAAAGCGGTAGGAAAAGGTAATAAAGTAATTATGAGTGTATATAAGTGAGATTAGAGTTATTTAGAGTAGTTCGGAGGATTTTGTGAGAATAAAAGAGTGGATTTAGGTTTAGAGTCATTTGACTCGTTGTAAGTTCGTTTTTTTATCAATGAAATTTTTAGTTGGCACTTAAAGCCACTAACCTTTAAAAAAAAAGTTTTGTACGGTCTGGTTGGGTATCATACACATAACAGACGCAATAAAAAATCTTAGGTGGGACAGAAAATAAAGGTGCAGATGAGTACAAGACATTATATGGTATTGCACCATCAAGTACAAAAAATGGCATGCGATTTATCAGGTAACACGCGGTTAGAATCGCATCTGCCCAGAATCGACGAGGAACATGTCCATGAATCATCATAGTACGAGCCACCTCAAGAATGTGTTTGTTCTTTCGTTCGGCTACTCCATTTTGTTGAGGTGTATAAGCACATGATGATTCATGGATGATACCATTATCAGTCGTATATTGCAAAATTCATTTGTAAAATATTCTTTCGCATTGTCACTACAAAAAGTTTTAACGGTAGTTTTAATCTGAGTTTTCACAAAAAAACAAAAGGCTGAAAATTTTGCAAAGATTTCTTGTTTAGATTTAATAATAAAAATTCAAGTTGCACGAGAGAAATCATCTACAAAAGTAATAAAATATCGAGAATCTGATATAGATTTAACCGGACAAGGACCCCATACATCAGAATATACTAAAGCAAAAATATTGTCAGACCGACTAATGACTCTGGGTGAGTGGGAAACACGGACATGCTTTTTCTGGATACAGGACTCACAAACTAATTCTGAGATAGACTGAAATTCAGGATGTATCTTCTTCAAAACCTGGAGAGATGGATGAACCAACTGATAATGAACCTCCTTAGCACTCCTAGTACTCAAGTATGCCACTCGCTGAGGTGAGCTCTCCATGCAATACAGACATTTGTCCTTATATGCAGTACCAATCAACCTGTTCGTTCCCAGTCCCCGAAAGGTGCATTTAGTTGGAGTGAAGGTAACTGAGCAATATAGCTGTTATGTTATTTTGCTTACAGACATAAGGTTTTCAGGAAAGGAAGGGACATATAAGACCGATGATAAAGGCATATTTTGTGAAATCTGAGTGGATCCAATTCCTTCAATATTACAGGTATAACCATTGGCTATTTGGACAGGTGGTTGTGAGGTAGTGGTAAGTCTTGACAGTATACTTTTGTTACCAATCATGTGGTTAGTAGCACCTGAATCAACAATCCATGATGGTCTTGACGCTACAAAACAGTTGGAAATCATATCTGAGTGGGCTAAAGTAGCCCTTGGATTCTATGTCTGAGATATCATATCAATACAAGCGAAGCCCAGCTGCTCAAGTCGCTGAACAATTGTAGCAACTTCATCTAAATTGGATCGTTCGCAGGGTGATTGATCGACATGGGCCACCTGAGCACGAGGGAGTGGAGAACCCTTAGGGCGCTTCGGGCAATCCCACTTCATGTGACCCACTCTTTTCCATAATGACACTACACATTCTTTGAGCACCTAAAATCTGGATCAATCTCCATTTGAATCTGGAGTCAGAGAGCGATATGAGAGAGAGGTCTTTGTGTGGTCAGATCGGATAGCACAACTTGCGAGTCAAATTAAAAGTAACAGGGTACAACAGCTTAGGCTGATTGGAGCTACAGTAACCGCGCAGCGCTACAGTGCTGTGGAACAGTACGGCAAAACATTACAACACTACAATACGTCGGAACAGTACATCGCTACAATGCGAAATAGTGCAGTGCTACAATACGACAGAACAGTACATCGCTACAGTGCGGAATAGTGCGCTGGCGAAACCGTGCGGGGGCTAGGTTTTGGTCAGGGCTCTGATACCATGAAAGTGGAAATTGGAAATTTCTATATATCTCAATTAACAATATTGTACAAATATATAAACCAAAGGAAAATCTAAAATAAGAAAAGAACCGCTATCTTCTAATTACAGCTATTATTATAATTACTATGATTTCTTTCCTTTAACATTTTTTATTGGTTTTATACACATATGTGGCACTGTACTATTTTGTTAGTTCCTTGTATCCTTCCTTGGTGGTGTATTTGCCCTTCGCACTTCCTTCCCAAATCATTATGTCACTTACTAGTGGTTTGGTATCAGGTATGGTCGCTCGGTTTTGAATATTGTTCATTGCCGCGAGGCCCATATGTTCAGTAATTAGATCCTGGCACCATTGTCTCTGTTGGTGGTCAAACATATCATGTACCGTTAGGTTGGCGTCTGACACTTGTTATGTGTTGCACCTCCCATTCCTCGTACCATGGTTGGTTTAAGGCTGGTATCAATTTCCATCTCTCATGTGCCAATTCACACACTTCTTAAAAAACTCTTTGAGGTCCTGCATTGCCCGCCACAGTGGGCTCGTCCCCCTTCTTGTTGTGACTGCCCAGAATCCCCCTCTAGGGAAATATTTTACATAAAACAGTCTGATCCATAGTCTATCTTGTCTGGCCAGGACCTACCACACTAATTTCAGTAATAGTGCCTGGTTAAAGAGCGTCAGGTCTCGTATTCCAAGGCCCAACTCCTCAAAACTAGTACATATCTTTTTCCATGCCACATACGATATATATAATGATCTTTGTCTAATTTTCCCCAAAAGAATTTCCTCGTTGTGGCATTAATTTCATTGATTGTTTTTGTTGATAATCTCATCGTTGACATGTAATAGACTGGGAGAGAGATTATTACTGATTTGATTAGTGCTAGGCGGCCCACTGAAGGGTTTAAAGAAACCTGTGAAGCGGGTTGGCAACAATCAGATAGTGACTCATGGGAAGGAAAATTAAAAGGTATCACCACTAGCATTAAAACATGGCAAGATCACAACCCTCACCCCAGAACCCATTCCTAACCATACAAGCAACACTTTACGAGCACCAGTTACAACACCCTAGCATCCAAGACCCCAACTTTGAAGAACACTTACTCACGCAACTCAACAAAGTTGAACAGGACCTTGAATAACACTGGAGGCAGAGGTTACGTGTGCAGTGGCACTGTCATGAAGATAAAAACACTACCTTTTTCACACTATTGCAACAAAGCGCAGGAGAACAAACCAGATCAGTCAAATGTAGACAAAAACAGGTTTATTGGTAGGAGATGAAACACAAATAAGAAGAGTATTCATTTTGTACTTCAAAAATGTTTACTGTCCAAGTCCGGCCCAGTTAGACCCACATACAGATCCAATTTTGTATTTATGTAGCAAGCGTGATTCGTTTGTTTTTGACCTCTCTGCAATTTGTTTGTTTTCACTTTTCACCTTTTAGTTTCGCATCTCTTTTAAATTTGTTTGTTTTGACACATTACTCAGTTTCGCACGTCTTCAACCTTGTTAAAACAGAAAAATAAGTCCGTATCTCCAAAAGTAACCCAAATTTTTTAGTTTTGATCTGGACCGTCCGATCAGAAATTTGGGCTAATTCGGTCCGTAGTGGATTGCACGGTTCCCTTTAATATTCGTGTAAAAGCAGCTCAGACGGTCCGGATCAAAACTAAAAAAATGGGTTACTTTCATCGGCGCATTCCTTTCTTGATTATCTTCTGTGGCATTATCATCAAACCTGATTTCTAATTGCTGTAAGACGTAGTTTTGACCGTTGCTATTTTAAAGGTCCAGATGCTTTCTTTACGCATGGGCATACAATTACAAGCCGCATAATATCCCTGATCGAAAATTTATCTTCGTCTTTATCAGCTCAGTAGCACCACTAGGTTCTAGCGATTTGGACATCTCGGAAGAGGTATCGGTCAAAGTCGTTCGATTCATGTCAAAATTCGCACATACAATTTTTAAATTTGATTCAATGTCTGATCAGTACCATTCGATTCACATCAAGATTGAGACGAATCAAATGTACATGAATCTCAACCTAAACCAGACAACACTGATCAGATATTGTACCGGATTTGATCTGGTACTCATCAGGCTCCACCAATCCAACTCAGAATGGGTATCCAAAGAGTTTTGTGGTTTGTACCCAACAAAAAGACAGCTAAAGGGGCCTTCCTCTTGGGTCAGGCATCTGCAGGAGAGCTTAAACCCAAGTACCCAACTTATTAATAGGTATCCAGTAATCGTTGGTGACAATGGACCTCAATTTCGTATCTGGTATTCCTGTTTTGGGTTCGAATATTTATAGAATTAGCCCAAATGAATATATTATAAGTAAATATTTTCTAATAAATTGAGATCGGATGTAATTTTTAGTATTTTAGTTTTTTTTTCTAATATATTGTAATTAGCCCAGATTATTTAAAACTTGAATCGATAGAAATGGTCAAATATATTGTAATATGTATTCTCGCAGATTTGTAGGCACAAAAGTTCATATATATGAAAAAATAAGCACGAACAGAATAATTTATTTGATGATATTTTAAGTTTTTGTTCATTTTTTATGGTACAGAGATCTAAATGTTGTCCAAATTAGTTAAAAACTTACATGTCTACATGTAAGTGAAAAGTTTTAGTGATTATCCAAAAAAATTGCCATTTCTAGTCTCAAAGTACGAATAAATGGATACAGTGTGCTATAAATATACTCTATCAATTTTGTTTGAAAAAATAATCTCTTTTAGGATTGGCACTGAAAAAACTAAGAGTGAGGCGACAGTACTACGAATAGAATATATCGACCGGTATTATAGATTTATATCTTTATTTTCAAAGTTCGAACAGTCAATTCAAATCGTTCATTGTGATTTTTGCATGAAAATGTACATGAATACTGAATTTTATAGTTTTTAGAATTTTTTATTATTTTTTAGATAGGTAGAAAATTATTATTTTTAGATGATCCAATATCTTTAATCAAGTGATTTTTTACCCATCTAAAATATAGTATAATTGTTTAAAAAATGTAAAACTTGGTCTCCAGGTGTATTTCCATATGGAGGTAACGTTCTGCGGTTCACATCTGTTATTTGAAATTTGAAAATAGAGATACAAATTCATAGTACTAGTCGATGTGCATTATGCATAGTATATTGTAGCTTTACTTTTGCTTTAAACTAGTTCTAACAAGTAACCAACCCGCATTTTCAAAATATAGTTATGGCATTATCTTGAGGGTTGCAACTTTTCCAGCTTCATCTAATACTATGCAAAGTGCACATCGATCAGTACTATGAATCTATATCTTCATTTTTAAAATTCAAATAATCGATCCAAACAGTTCAACATGATCTATGTATAAAAGTATACTTAGAGATCAAATTTTACATCTTTAAAAAATACAATGTTTTATATCAGGACTACTAATATTACGTTGAAATTTTTAGGATCCAAGCATCTATTCGTTCATATCAAATCTCAGCCATCCATTTCAAAAGATCTCAGCCACTCATCAAAACAGATCTCAATCTCAGCCTTTAATTAAAATAGTTTGATTTTATACATCTGTTTCATGTAGTCAAACGTGTAGAAATATAAATTTAGTGATTTATATCCATGCTACATACAGTGACACACAGAAATTGTATCACTGAATCTTAAAAAGCTCCACGCGTTTTCTTTTCCCACGCGTTTTCTCCAAGTCCGAGACTCCGAGGGTACCGTATAAGGGAATCTTTTGCAATTACTTGATCTGGACCGTTCTTTTTAACTTGGCACGAATCTCAAAGTCCAAAGCTCCACGCGTTTTCTCCGAATTCATATCACCGAGTCCGAGGGTACCGTAAAAGGGAATCTTTTTCAATTACTTGATCTGGACCGTTCTTTTTAACTTGGCACGAATCTCAAAGTCCAATAATAATGCCCCCCTCCCCCACGCGTCCCTGAATTCGGGATTTTTTTAAAAATCATAAATAAAATAATTAAATAATATAAAATGGTAATTTTTCACCGATAACCCTAAAGTTATTTTTATTACAAAGAATTATATTATAAAAACTTATCAATAATATAAAATTTCATTTATTATTTTATTAAATGGTAATTTTTCACCGATAACCCTAGAAGTTTATTCACCGATAACCCTAAAGTTATTTTTATTACAAAGAATTATATTATAAAAACTTATCAATAATATAAAATTTCATTTATTATTTTATTAAATGATAATTTTTCACCGATAACCCTAAAAGTTTATTCACCGATAACCCTAAAGTTATTTTTATTACAAAGAATTATATTATAAAAACTTATCAATAATATAAAATTTCATTTATTATTTTATTAAATGGTAATTTTTCACCGATAACCCTAGAAGTTTATTCACCGATAACCCTAAAGTTATTTTTATTACAAAGAATTATATTATAAAAACCTATCAATAATATAAAATTTCATTTATTATTTTATTAAATGGTAATTTTTCACCGATAACCCTAGAAGTTTATTCACTGATAACCCTAAAGTTATTTTTATTACAAAGAATTATATTATAAAAACCTATCAATAATATAAAATTTCATTTATTATTTTATTAAATGGTAATTTTTCACCGATAACCCTAGAAGTTTATTCACCGATAACCCTAAAGTTATTTTTATTACAAAGAATTATATTATAAAAACTTATCAATAATATAAAATTTCATTTATTATTTTATTAAATGGTAATTTTTCACCGATAACCCTAGAAGTTTATTCACCGATAACCCTAAAGTTATTTTTATTACAAAGAATTATATTATAAAAACTTATCAATAATATAAAATTTCATTTATTATTTTATTAAATGGTAATTTTTCACCGATAACCCTAGAAGTTTATTCACCGATAACCCTAAAGTTATTTTTATTACAAAGAATTATATTATAAAAACCTATCAATAATATAAAATTTCATTTATTATTTTATTAAATGGTAATTTTTCACCGATAACCCTAGAAGTTTATTCACCGATAACCCTAAAGTTATTTTTATTACAAAGAATTATATTATAAAAACTTATCAATAATATAAAATTTTATTTATTATTTTATTAAATGGTAATTTTTCACCGATAACCCTAGAAGTTTATTCACCGATAACCCTAAAGTTATTTTTATTACAAAGAATTATATTATAAAAACTTATCAATAATATAAAATTTCATTTATTATTTTATTAAATGGTAATTTTTCACCGATAACCCTAGAAGTTTATTCACCGATAACCCTAAAGTTATTTTTATTACAAAGAATTATATTATAAAAACTTATCAATAATATAAAATTTCATTTATTATTTTATTAAATGGTAATTTTTCACCGATAACCCTAGAAGTTTATTCACCGATAACCCTAAAGTTATTTTTATTACATGGAATTTTGATTAATCACAAGATAAAGGTTCTCGCAAAATTAATCATCAACTGATAAAGGCCAAAATGGCTACATGAAATTGTACATACAAAATTCGAAGCATTGAAAAATGATTAATTTGGGACCGGATAAACTTGTACATACAAAATTTAGAGAAAGAATAAAAATCAAGAAATATGTCTGGGACCGAGATGGCAACTCGGTCCGGAGAAAAAATCCTCCGGACCGAAATGCCATTTCGGTCCAGAGGACCACACGGTCAGCCACACGGAAAAAGTTTGATTTGTTGTGAAAAAGAGGGGGACCGAAATGCCAATTCGGTCCGTAGTAAAAAAATTCGATCGGACCGAATTGGCATCTCGGTATTGATGGTTTTTGTAAATCTCGGAGCAATCATGCCGTTTTAGTAAATTTAATTATTTTAATTATGGTTTTTAAAAAAAATCCCTGAATCAGTATTGGCATTTTTCTCATGCAATTCTCCATGAAGGCAACATAATGGTGTTCCTTTTTATAGTGTTGTTCAGGTAGAAGTTGCTTGTCTTTCAATGAGAAACTAATAGAATTACAGTCTCAAGGTTTATTAGCTTTTGGTACTAAGCCGAGTAGGAGTGACATTACCTGCAACATGCTTCACTGGAACTATTTTTGGCAGTGGAAATTTTAAACCTAATGAACAATAGTGCAAGGATCGACCAAAACCCAAGGACTCTAAACCTAACCCCATAATGCATTCATGCAAATATAGGTTCATTCGTATGGTAAAAGTTGATAACTTATGGATGTATGAAAAGTTGAGACTTCAATTTTTATGTTTGAACTCATATCATATTATGGAGATGAATTTCTATTTAATTTTTTGTCTTGGTAATGTTTAGTATGTTTTGCTTATAAAATATATGTTGAGGACAAGTGATGTTTTAGAGAGAATTTTGGAGTTATTGGCTGTTTTGGCTAAGTTATTGGCTAAATGAATATCTTTTGTTTGTAGTTATATTCTTATTAGGTGCTTTAAAATAAAAACTATTTTGGAGTTAAAACTAAGGCAAGAAAATGACAAAATGTTTTGGAGAGAATTTTGAATATGAACAACTAAGTCTCCAATACAAGTGCCCAAAAGATAAAATTGCCTTTTTTTTTTTTTTTTACGAACACCAGAAACCCTACTAATTAAAATATAATTGCTTAATATGACTTGTAGAGTACAACTATGGTGTTCTTAAGCTCACTAGCTCTTGATAAATAAACCCGTGGTCTATATTATGACCACATTTATGTTCCAAAATTTATAAAATTTTCCCAATTTTTGTTTTTTTGTGTTTATTTATATTTTTAATCAATTTTCACCACATTTATGATCCAAACTTTACAAAATCTTAATCTTTGACTTACGTTCTTTTTCATGACCGTAAATTATTTATTTGGACAAAATCAAACAAATGCAATTCCCCTGAGAAGCAAATAATAAAATTATCTGGAAGCATTCTTCTCTTTTCCCTTGATATACTAAAATTCGTCTATACTTTTTAAAATTCTATGTTACAATTAAAACCAAAGTACGATATAATATAATTAAAGTGCAAGGGAAGAAGCTAATGATTAACACTGAGAGGTTGGCACATGTTTTACTGGTTCAAATCAAGCTTTTTAAATGGAATTTTTTAAACACAAGTTATTTTGCTATAGAAGTATAGGCCACGGCATGCTAAAACCATTATATCTACCCTATTTATATTTATTACCAATGATTATTTATGTAAAATCAGACAGATAAATCAAATTAATATTACACATAAAATTCTTTTAAAATATATTTACAATTGTGTGTGGATTAATTTTCAGTTAAATTTGAGTTCTATATATCTGTTTTCCGTAAGGAGATGATGGCAACGAATTTATGGGTCCATTGCAAAAGAATGTGATACTAAAATTCTTTCTATATATCTGTTCTGTATATATGTTTTCCATAAAATTCTTGTAAGAATGTGATGCTATTTGTTTTATATTTCCTCAAAAAAAGTGATCAAAATAATATTTTACTTTCCGTTGCAACGCACGGACACTTGACTAGTAGGTAGAAAATCACTTCATTTAGAGATTTTGGACCATTTAGAATAGTGATTTAGAGATACTAGTACAAAAATATAAAAAATATAAAATTTGATATATAAGTACATCTACATATGAATATGAAGATCTTGACGAGTAGTTCGATTTAATTATTTAAACTTTATAAAATGGAGAGATACATAGATTAAAAAAAATAGAGAGATACGTAGTACAGTACCGTAGCCTCACTAAAAAATGAATGTCGGTATCTATTAAAATTCTCATTTAAAAAGACGTAAGATATGAATTGTTGGATTCGGATATAGACGTGCCCCTTTTCTTTGTCACATAGGATCTGATGCTCTTTTAAGTGAGACTGAGACCGGTCAGTAAAAAAGGTCGTATAAATTACCCTTGAAGTCTTGAACGCGTGATCACATCATGACATGGAAAACCAAATAGTGTCTCACGAGAAAAGAGTGTGTGGCTGCATGGGGAAATGGGCCCCACGTGACGAAGCCACCGAGCCATCCAGTCAAAATCGCGTGCCGCCCGCGGTTATCGCCTTGACTCAATTATTATTATCTTTTTTATCTCATCTCGTTTCGTTGAAACAATTGAAAGTGCGATCCAAATCCAATAATAATGATAAACTCTATTTATTATTTAACTAGATATTCGTAGATTAAATTTCAACAAATACTAAATTGCAGTTTTTTAGTTGGAGAGATGTGAGTGAAGCGGGACGTAGTCGACAAAAAAAAAAAATTATTTATTATTATCGTTTTTGTTGTAAAATAAAGCAAAAGAATAATAAATAAGATATTGAGAATGTAAAAAGATGGTTATCTTTTATTCATATGCTTTTCTTGTATCTAATACAAACTTACAATCCTCTATTTATAGATAGAAAATGTAAATAACAAGCCATCTAATTTAATTCAAATGATAAATGAGGGAGATAAAACATACTTCATTAATGAGAAGTTTTGATGCAATTAAATGAACATCCATAACTTAATATATTTATAACACTTCTCCTTGGATGTTCAATGTTCATTATACGTTATTAATATGATACTTCAGGATCAATATTAACACGGTACTTCAGGACCATGTACTGCCTCATTAAAAACCTTATCAAGAAAAACCCATTGGGATAAAAACTTGATTAAGGAAAAAAGAGTACAGTGCGTATAACGCTTCCCCTCATTTAGATATCATTGAATATTCTTCAATCGATGTAGACCTATCTTCTTTGTGAGTTGTTCAAAAATCTTTGTCGGCAAAGATTTTGTGAATAGGTCTGCCAAATTGTCTATTGATCGGACTTGGCAAACATTGATTACGCCTTCTTTTTGTAGGTCATGTGTCGAAAAGAACTTTGGCGCAATATGTTTAGTCCGGTCTCTTTTGATATATCCTTCTTTGATTTGTGTAATGCATGCTGCATTATCTTCATGCAGCGGAGTAGGGTTTTCCTTGATGTTTTCAAGCCCGCATTCTTCTTGAATATTTTGAATCATTGACCGTAACCAAATGCATTCTTGACCCGCCTCGTATAAGGCGATCAGCTCGGCATAATTTGATGATGTTGCCGTAAGAGTTTGTTTGTTTTGTTGATCGCCATGAAATTGCAGCTCCACAATAAGTGAATACATATCCCGTTTGGGATCGTGCTTTATGTGGATCTGATAAATATCCCGCATCTGCATATCCAATTAATTTGGATTTTGTATCCTTTTGATAATATAACCCCATATCTCTAGTTCCGCAGAGATATCGAAATATGTGTTTAATTTCATTCCAATGTCTTCTGGTTGGTTTGGAACTATACCTTACTAACACATTTACTGCAAATGCGATATCGGGTCTTGTATTATTTGCAAGATACAATAATGCCCCGATTGCACTTAAGTATGGTACTTCAGGACCAACCACTTTTTTATTATTTTCTTGCGGGCGAAAAGAATCATTCTGCATTTAGCGATCGTAAGACCATTGGCGTGCTCAAATGATGAGCTTTATCCATATTGAATCTCTTTAGTACATTTTAAACATAATTTGATTGATGGATAAATATTTCATTATTTAAATGCTCGATCTGCAGATCGAGACAAAATTTAGTTACAGCAAGGTCTTTCATTTCAAACTCCTTTCTCAATAATTTTGCAGTATTCTCAATCTCTTCAAGAGATCCAATAATGTTTAAATCATCAACATACACTGCAATGATTGTAAAACTTAGATTTGATCTTTTAATGAAAACACACGGACTAATTATATTATTTTTATATCCTTCTCACTCAGTCGATTGTACCATATTCGACCTGATTGTTTTAGTCCGTATAAATATCTTCTTAATTTTATAGAGTACACATCTCTAGGTTTTGACTTATATGCTTCAGGCATTTTCAATCCTTCAAGGATTTTCATGTATATGTCATTGTCAAGTGAACTATATAAATATGCTGTTACGACATCCATATGTTGCATTTTTAGATTTTCTGTGACTGTGAGACTTATTAAAAACCTGAGAGTTATCGCATCCACTACAGGTGAATACGTCTCTTCATAATCGACTCCAGGTATTTGTGTAAAGCCTTGTGCCGCTAGCCTTGCTTTATATCTCACAATCTCATTTTTCTCATTTCTTTTTATAACAAATACCCATTTGTAACCTACAGGGTTAACATCTTTGGACGTTTGGACTACAAGTCCAAATACTTGCCGTTTTTCTAATGAACTTAATTCAGCTTGTACGGCATCTTTCCATTTAGGCCAATCATTTCTATATTTACACTCTTCCAGAGTTTTTGGCACATTGTCTTCTTCATTTATAACATCGCTTGCTATAGCGAATGCAAAGATTTCATTAATATATGTTTCTTCTGGAACTTGATCAACCTCTTCTAGAATTTTATCAACTTCTTCAGGAGTTTTACCATTAATCTCTTCTGGAATTTTATTGACTTCTTCAGGAGTTCTACTACCAACCTCTTCTGGGATTTTATTGACTTCTTCAGGAGTTTTACCATCAACCTCTTCTGGGGTTGGACCAACTGCTTTATTCTGCTCTTTCCTTTTACGCACATTAGATTCATTAGACATTTTTGTAATGTCAATTCGAGCATGTGCGTTTATAGCTGGAATATGTGATTTAGTAACTCCATTTGTATCTGTAAATGCATCAGGCAATTCATTTGCACTTCTTTGCAAATTTATAATCTTTTGAACTTCAAGTTCACATTGACCACTTCGGAGGTCAAGATAAGATAACGATGAATTCCAAGTTCTTGTTTATCCAGTTTTGGTTTTTCTTCTCCTTCTTTGAGGGCCTATTTTTGTGCGTTGTGGAGGAGAAATTAGAACATATACTGCACAACCAAATATCTTTGGATGGGACAAATTTGGTTCTCTTCCGGAGACCAATTGTAATGAGAAATACTTATGATCAGCAGTTGGTCTTAATCTAATTAGTGCAGCAACATGTAATATGGCATGTCCCTATGTAGAAGACGGTAAACTAGACCTTATTAGTAATGGTCTAGCAATTAATTGTAACATTTTAATCAACGATTCTGCTAGACCGTTTTGTGTATGAACATGGGCCACTGGATGTTCTACCGTAATTCCAACAGACATGCAATAATTATTAAAAGCCGGATTCTTTTAATTTGATAATCCGGAAAATTAGCTCTCAATTGGATAATTGGTGCTAATAGTCTAGCAAACGCAACATTTTTTGTTGCTAACAAACTCACATGTGACCAGCGTGTTGATGCATCAATTAATACCATAAAATATCTAAATGGTCCACATGGAGGTGTAATAGGCCCACATATATCTCCTTGAATTCTTTCTAAAAATGAAGGAGCTTCAGGTCCAATTTTATTTGGAGATGGCCTAGTAATTAGTTTTCCAAGAGAGCATGCTTCGCATGTCAATTCTTTTGATAATAGGATCTTCAGGTCCTTTAGGGGATGCCCATTTGCACTTTCAATTATTCTCCTCATCATTATATTTCCTGGATGACCCAATCTGTCATGCCACAAAGTAAATAACTTTGGATCAACTAACTCCTGGTTAGTAACAACTAACTCCTGGTTAGTAACGACTAACTCCTGGTTAGTATCGACTAACTCCTGGTTAGTATCGACTAACTCCTGGTTAGTATAAACTAACTTCGGGTTAGTAACCATATTTGATTCTATTGTACTTACATAAGTACCATATAGTCCAGAGGACATTGCTTGCATTTTTTCTATTATAATTTTCTGGCCATTTTTAATAGATGTGATATGAAGATATTCGCAATTTCTCTCATTCATAGTTTCAATATGATAACTATTCTTTCGAATATCTTTAAAACTTAGTAGATTTCTTCTGGATCTACTCGAATATAATGCATCATCTATTATTAATTTTGTTCCTTTAGGTAACAAAATACAAGCTCTTCCGGAGCCTTCAATTAAATTACTTATGCCAGATATAGTGTGGATATTAGTCTCACCAAGATGCAATTGTGAAAAGTTATTTCTTACCTTTCAATATGGTATTAGTTGTTCCACTGTCTACCAGACATGAATCTTCTATACTTATCTTTGCGTCAGCCATTTTCAGAATAACTTTGCAACTTCTTCCGAGCAATTCGTGCTGATAACGTGTTGTAAAATAAAGTAAAAGAATAATAAACAAGATATTGAGAATGTATAAAGATGGCTATCTTTTATTCATATGCTTTTCTTGTATCTAATACAAACTTACAATCCTTTATTTATAGATAGAAAATAGAAATAACAAGCCATCTAATTTAATTCAAATGATAAATGAGGGAGATAAAACATACTTCATTAATGAGAAGTTTTGATGCAATTAAATGAACATTCATAACTTAATATATTTATAACATTTTTCATTTAATTTAATATTATTAATTTTCATCGGAAGTGGAATCGATAAAATCAGTAAGAATTGGTTAAATTAGATCGAAGAAAATTAATGTAAAGCATTAAGGTCATGTTTGGTGGAGTGAAGTTACTTTGAATTATATTGTTTACATTAAATTAGGATTGATTGAATTAATTATGTTTGGTTGGAGCTTGGTAGAATAAGTTGGTGAAGAGAGACAAAATTATCAAGTTAGATTTTACTTTAACCGCGGGACTCATATGTAGAGTAAGTTATTCCACCTACTACGGATTAATGAAATATTACTCCAGCTTAATCTTTCAAATTTACTTCTCGTTTGACTGCTCAAAGGTGGAGTAAAAGATTTACTCCACTACGTACTTCACAACCAAATATGACAAAGTATTAGATTTACTTTGAAGCATGGCATAAGTCAATCCTTTTTTTTGTCAGATTTGAACTATTTTTTAACAGTTAACCTCAATAATTTAATGCTTCATATTAAAATTTGACTCATTCTCTTGTGAGAATTTGATCCATTCCTTTGAAAAAAAAAAATAACATGTTCATTGTAGTTCCACTGTCAGACTCTTTTTTCTGTTTTTTTTTCTTCTTTATTTGAAAATAAAAACTCGGTCAAATTTGCGTCGACTTTGTCGATTTCATCAAAGAATGAGGCTCAGTCAGGGTAGGCAAACCCCATATATAGAGTTAGGCGAAACCCGGATCCAAGCCGCCCAATGTGTGTGGATAATTATTTTTAAAATTTAGAAATAGACAACTGCTTATTCCCAACTAAATATGGCTCCGCCCTTGAATTGAAGTGAAGTGTTTGTATAGATTTACTTTGATGCATAGCATAGTCATCTTTTTTTTTCAGATTTGAACCATTTTTGAGCAGTTAACCTAAAAAAATAATTTAATGCTTAATATTAAAATTTGACTCTCTCTTGTGAGAATTTGATCTATTCCTTTGAAAAAAATAACATATTCATTGTAGTTCCATTGTCAGGATTTTTTTTTCTTTTTTCTGTTCGTTCTTTATTTAAAAATAAAAAACTCGGTCAAATTTGTATAGACTTGGTCGATTTCATTAAAGAATGAGGCTCGGTCATGGTAGGCAAACCCTAGATATAGAGTTAGGTAAAACCTGAATCCAAGCCGCCCATTGTGTATGGGTAATTATTTTTAAAATTTAGAAATAGATAGCTGCTTATTCCCAACTAAATATGGCTCCGCCCTTGAAGTGAAGTGTGTATGTATATAAACTGTATTAAAAAATATAAATACGAAAATATTAAACAATAATGAAAAAACTTTAAAGAACGTCGATGATGTTTTAAGATTTTATTTGTCAGGTTTGATAATACTAAGATCTAATATTGTCCAAATTGGTTAAAAACTTGCCTTGTCTACATTTAAGTGATATGTTTCAGTGATTATCTATAAATTTTGTCATTTTCAGTCTCAAAGTACGAATAAATGCATACAACATGCTGCAAATATACTAGCAAATTTATTTGAAAAAAAATAATGTCTCTTTTAGAGTTAGCACTAAAAGAAACTAAGAGTGAAACTACGGTACCATACATAGTATATATATCGACCGGTACTGTAGATCTTTTATCTTCATTTTGGACCATTAAACAATAGTAATTTTCTATCTATTTAAAAAAATACAAAAAAAATATAAATTTGATATTTAAATACATTTTCATATGAAAATCATGATAATCAGTTTGAATTCACTATTTGAACTTTGAAAATAAAAACATCAAACTATAGTTTCCGTCGATATGCATTGTGTGCATCAGTGCATAGTACCGTAACCTCACTCAAAAATCAATATCGGTATCTACGAAAATTCTCATTAAAAATGTATAAAGGTATGAATGGTTGGATTCGCAAATAGATGTGGCCTTTTTCATCGTCGCAGAGGATCAGACGTTCCTTTATATGTGAGAGTACACCAGCTAGTAACGAATTCAAATTCTCCCTGGTACCGTAAAATGGAATATTTTAGAATTACTGGATCCGAATCGTTTTTTTACTTCGCACGAATCTCAAAGTTCAAATAATATTGCCCCTGCGCTAATCAGATATCAAAGCGACTGAGAGTAAATCTCAAACCGTTAAGTGAAGATAATCTTTTACACATATCGGAGAGGAGGATACTCTTCCGGCCAGTATCACAGCCAGATTAATTGTATCCGTATGAGTTAACTCAAATTTTGAGTTTAGATTCAGACCATCCGATTTAAATCCGTATGATTATTAAAGATTTCGGTGACCTGGTTCTTTATAGGTGTGGATTGGATTGACTCAGATTCTAATCGAACGGTCTGGATCTAAACTCAAACTGCGCGTTAATGCAGAGGATGCGGACCCTGGTTTAATTTTGCCTGAACGCGTGAAACTATCACAGTAGTATAACATCATCGCAAGAAAAACCAAATGGGCTCACGCGAAACGAATGTGGGGCTGCATGGGGAAATGGGCCCCACGTGACGAAGCCACCCAGCAATTCAGTCAAAATCGTGTCCCGCCCGCGGTTAACGACTCTATTACTATTATCTTGATCTCGTTTCGTGTAAACAATTGAAATTTCAATTTGTGCTACTGTGAGTCTGTGATCCAATACCAATAATAATGATAGCCGTAAAAGTGTATATGTGTATGAACTGTATTAAAAATATAAATACGAAAATATTAAACAATAATGAAGAAAGCTTTAAAGAACGTCGATTGAATCTGATCCGTTAGAAGAACTTAATTTTTTTTTTTTTTGAGTTGAACTTAAATTCAATAATGTTTCAAACAGTACTGCGTTATTATCCCGATTCAGATCGTCTCCGGTTAGGTTGAAATGCATCTATCCATTTGTCTTAGGGTACATCTGCTTTTGGTACTGCAGATTTCCAGTCGAGCTGAAATGGAAAGCTTAAATAACCCTAATGTTTAAGATTGATTTCTTCGCTCACCAAAACTTTCTACGCAGCTCAAGAGTCTCCTTGTAATAAATCGGGACTTCAAAATAAATAGCGTGTGATTGCCGCACAGTAACCACTGACCAATCACATAATGCCTCGTGTAAGAGAACTAACTACTTTTAGTGAGAACTACGTGAGTATGTATTTCCAAATAATAAATGCTTTCCTTTTGAGAATTCCAAGGATCTGTGAGATAGCGAAAGACGGAAAGAGGGTTCAGTTGGTCATGGTCGCAGTCTCGCAGATACATCCGAGGTGTATTCAAAAGATAAATAGAAGATCCTGTACTAAAAAAAAAGAAACAAGATAGATCCTAGGAGTCCGAGTTCTGTGTGGCGGATATGAACTGATTTTGTGTTGACAGTGGACCCCACGTAAAATAAGAACAAAGATGATAACGCTCTGTTGTCAGAGGTATGGACGCATTTTGAGTTACTCCGTCCAAGCCACAGTAAACCTGAACCCAGATACGTGACTTATTAATTTAATAATTTTTAATATTTGACCCCCCTATCCGACCATTAATGCATCAAATGCGAAGCGCAAGTCCTGGCAGTTGTTGGCCCGATCCGAAGTAAACACAAAGAAGAAAAAAATTTGAAATAAGACACTAAAATAAAAGAAGTGTGTGAGAAAGGAAACACCAGAAAGCAAGTGCTCTCTTGTCTTGTACGCAAAATCATGGCGATCAACTACCTACCATTTCAGGTCCCTTTTCTAATCTTTCTCCTCTCTCTGGTTTTCTTTGTTTTACTTTCGCAGTAGGTTCCTCTTTACGCGCATTACGAAGTTTGACTGCCTTTTCCTTCAGGAATGATGAGAATTCAACTTTAATCGGGTTGAAAGGGAAGATTGAAGCTAAAACTTCGCTGTAAATCGAGATCTGAAAGGAAATCTAGAGATAGATAAATATTTTGATCCTGAGGTGAAAATTGGTGAGTTTAATTAGCTATATACTCAAGTTTGGGCAAATTAAGCTGATACCTCGTTTGGGAATTTTGTTGGATTAGTTTCAAGTAGATAGTCTAATAGATCTAATCTTCTTTATCCTCTTGGATACCTATAGTGTCATTTGTTTGAGCAATGCATATCTGCTGAATTTACAGTGTAGTATTTATTTGAGTGTTGGAGTCTCTACTTAGTTTATCCTGAGTGTTAAATAAACAATAGAGTATTTAGTTTAAATTTGAAAATGAAAATCCATCCTAGGGGTACAACTGCAAAACCTGTTTTTAAAGGTTATGCATGCAGAAACACTAACTTTGTTTACATGCAATGGGTGAAGTTGCACACAAGCTTGTACCCTCTTGAAAGGGAAATGTCACGATTATGAGCCCTTGTGCTTCAAGTATAACTTTAGTTGATTGTGCTTTTAGCACGGTATAGGTTTTAAACTGATTGTTCATCAAAGTTCTCTATTTGGTTCTTATATACTATCTACAATTTGTCTGATTATAACGTCCAAGGGTGCTTTATCTAAAAAAAAAAAATCTGAATATATTTAGGATTTTACTTTAACAACTTACTGTTCTGCTTTCTGATGGATTTAAAATTTTTTAGGATTTACGAAACAAAACGCCTAGAAAAGAAGGAAAAAGCACAATGGCATACAAGCTTGGTGTAGAGGTTGTAAGTGCACATGACTTGATGCCCAAGGACGGTCATGGGTCAGCAAGTGCATGTGTTGAGCTCCAGTTCGATGGCCAGAAATTCCGTACCAGTGTCAAAGAAAAAGACCTAAATCCGGTATGGAATGAACATTTCTATTTTGCTATCTCGGACCCATTTAACCTCCCCAACATGCCTCTAGAAGCATCCATCTACAATGTCAACAAGGAATTGCATATGAGATCTTTCCTCGGAAAGGTGCGAATAGCTGGTACATCCTTCGTACCGCTTTCTGATGCGGTTGTGATGCACTATCCCTTAGAAAAGCGTGGTTTGTTTTCTCGTGTGAAGGGAGAATTAGGGCTCAAGGTGTTTTTGACAAATGACCCCTCGATCAAGGCATCAAATCCCCTTCCGGCCTTGGACCCTCTGTCAAACCAGCCTCCAGCTAACCCTAATCCTGTACCGCTGGTGCATGAGCACAAATCTGAGAGGCACACATTTCATACCATCCCAAAGGAAGTACACCAACAATACTATGCACAGCACCAGCCTCCCCCACCGATCAGTGACCTGCCACCTCCACCACGTTATTCTGCTGATCCAATGAAAGCTGAGCCAGTACCTCCTCGAATTGTACGAATGTACTCATCCGCCTCGTCACAGCAACCACCAGAGTACTCTTTAAAAGAGACAAATCCATTTCTGGGTGGAGGCCAAGTTGTAGGAGGAAGGGTCATAAGAGCTGATAAACCGTCTAGCACTTATGACTTGGTTGAACAGATGCAATACCTATTTGTGCGAGTTGTCAAGGCCAAGGATTTACCAGCCATGGATGTCAGTGGCAGTCTAGATCCGTATGTGGAGGTACGGGTTGGGAATTATCGCGGTACCACTAAGCATTTTGAGAAGAAACAAAACCCCGAGTGGAATGAGGTTTTTGCATTTTCTAGAGACAGAATGCAAACTTCAGTACTGGATGTACTGGTGAAAGATAAAGATTTAGTAAAGGATGATTTTGTGGGGATTGTGAGGTTTGATTTGAACGATGTTCCGACTCGGGTCCCACCTGATAGCCCGTTAGCACCTGAGTGGTACCGGCTTGTTGATAAGAAGGGAGAAAAGGCAAAGGGGGAGTTGATGCTTGCAGTTTGGATGGGCACACAAGCTGATGAAGCATTCCCTGATGCTTGGCACTCTGATGCTGCATCCCCTGCTGATGCTGCTGTGGTTGGGGCCCACATCCGCTCAAAGGTATACCACGCGCCGAGACTCTGGTATGTGCGGGTGAACATAATCGAGGCACAGGATCTTATAATGCATGACAAGACCCGCTTCCCTGATGTCTATGTAAAGGCCCAGATTGGGAACCAATTCATGCGAACCCGTACCTCTCAAGCCCGACCCAACCCATTCTGGAACGAAGACTTAATGTTTGTTGCTGCCGAGCCTTTTGAGGATCATTTGATGCTGTCGGTTGAGGATCGAGTGGGGCCTAACAAAGATGAAATCATCGGACGTGTCATCATACCGCTTGCCTCGATTGAAAGGCGAGCCGATGATCGAATTATACATGGGCGATGGTTTAATCTTGAGAAACCGGTAGTTGTTGATGTGGATCTAATTAAGAAAGAGAAATTTGCAACCCGTTTGCATGTTCGAGTATGTCTAGATGGAGGTTACCATGTCCTTGACGAATCGACTCACTATAGTAGTGACCTCAGGCCAACAGCCAAACAACTTTGGAAGCCGTCAATCGGTTTACTTGAGCTAGGAATACTTGGTGCAGAGGGTCTACATCCCATGAAAACACGTGAAGGCAAGGGAACATCAGACACATACTGTGTGGCTAAATATGGGCATAAATGGGTGCGTACCCGAACCATAATTGACAGTCTTGGCCCAAAGTTCAACGAACAGTACACTTGGGAGGTGTATGACCCAGCCACAGTTCTAACAATCGGTGTTTTCGACAATTGCCAGATTGGTGAAAAGGCTAAAGAAGGGGGGAACGGTAACAACAGAGATGCAAAAGTTGGTAAAGTACGGATCCGCCTCTCAACCCTTGAAACAGGTCGGGTGTATACTCACCGCTACCCCCTTCTGGTACTTCACCCATCAGGAGTCAAAAAAATGGGCGAGTTACATCTTGCTATACGCTTCTCTTCAACGTCTCTAATCAACACGCTGTACCAATATTCACGCCCGTTGCTGCCAAAAATGCACTATGTAAGACCACTGACTGTGATGCAGCTTGATCTTCTGCGGCACCAGGCAGTGCAGATCGTAGCTGCACGGCTAGGCCGCATGGAGCCACCACTGCGCCGGGAAGTGGTAGAATACATGTCAGATGTAGATTCGCATCTCTGGAGCATGAGGCGCAGCAAGGCAAACTTTTTTCGTCTCATGTCTGTTTTTTCTGGCTTATTTGCAGTTGGTCGGTGGTTTGCTGATGTCTGTGCGTGGCGTAACCCGATAACAACTGTCTTGGTGCATGTGCTGTTTCTCATGCTCGTGTGCTTTCCTGAGCTCGTTTTACCTACTGTATTTTTGTACATGTTTTTGATCGGAATATGGAACTATCGTTACCGTCCCCGGTACCCTCCTCACATGAACACCAAGATATCTCATGCCGAAGCGGTGCACCCTGATGAGCTTGATGAAGAGTTCGACACATTCCCTACCAGCAAAAGTGCGGAGTTAGTTAGGATGCGGTATGACCGGCTCAGGAGTGTGGCGGGCAGGATACAGACTGTGGTGGGAGATATTGCAACCCAGGGGGAGAGGATTCAGTCATTGCTGAGCTGGCGGGACCCACGGGCTACTGCTATTTTTGTGCTTTTCTGTTTGGTGGCGGCAGTGGGTTTATATGTGACTCCTCTGCAGGTGCTGGTGGCAATTAGTGGGATTTTTGTTATGCGGCACCCCAGGTTTAGACACAGGTTGCCGTCCCCTCCAATAAACTTCTTCAGGAGGCTCCCATCAAGGACAGACAGTATGTTGTAAAAAATCAGTGTCTTACTTTATGTTGGTATTTGCTGTTCTGATGGTTTGGTGCTTTGTAACTTTGTTTGGGGGTGGGGGATTTGTGCCTATTTACTGGCACCTAGTTTCTTGTTTTAGTATTTTGGTGTGTTTAGTTGTGATGCTATGTTTTAATCCCCTGCTTGTATTAATGCTTTCTATGGTTTAGAGAAGGTTGTTTAGGAGTATGTATTAAGTTTTTAAACTAGATCTTTTTAGATATAATAAGGTATTCAGATGCTTCTTTTTTAGGAGCATGATTTATCTTTTTCAATGCTTATTACATACAGTTATTTTTTAAAACTGCTTTTGTTGATGATGGCAACATTCCTTGCTTTCTGTACCATATGGACGTTTGCAGTTAACAACATAACAACCTAGCATGCCTCTACCAATTGTATCTTTTCTGCACAAATGGAGTCAATTGATCAAGGTTTGTGGTTTTGTGCGATTCTGGGCTAACTTCAATAATAATACTAATAATCCTAGGGGTTTAAGGGTAAACTTGGGGTCTGTGGGAGAATTAATGGAGAGCTACTGTGTTGTGCAGTGTTGAGTTGTACTTTAGACTGTTTCGACTATGTGAGATCAGTTGTTTCAGCAAAGAGACGTGATCTTGGGTATCTAATCTGTTAGGGCTGATGTAGTTTTGGAATGTTACTGTGCTGTGTTTGTGTTTGCGTTTACTGCCAATTAATGTGCTGTAGTTTTGGACTGTTACTGTTACTGTGCTCTGTAGTTTCGGACTTCTACTGTTACTGTACTGTGCTGATGTAGTTTTGGACTTGCCGTGCTGTACCTTTGAACTGTTACTATGTCAAAGAATGACAAGACTTACTGCTAGTTAATGTGCTGTGTTTGTGTTTTGGACTGTTTCCAGTATTAGATATTAGATGGTGTCTCAGCAAAGAGACATGATCTTGAGCATCTAATCTGTCAGGGCTTATGTGGTTAGGGGGTCAGGATCCTCCATGAGACGACCAGTGAAGAGGGAGAATAGTTTTGCTATTCATGTTTACTCATCAGGGGCACAGCTACTATGCTTATCTTCTATTATTTTAGTTCCTCTTTTGAGCTAGTTTGATGTTGCTATTCTCAGTAACTAGTATGTATTTTTATGCTTATTTTGTTGTAGGAAATGGTTGAGTTGATATTAGCCCAAGTATTTTTTATTCATTTTTCCAAATAATCAAAATGATTATTCTCCAAGGTAAAATGCAATATTTTTGTATGTAGGTATTCAAGACTCGTAGGATATAAAATTAGTTGCTCCATTATCTCACGACTTGTTATGCATTTCTTTTGTTTATATATATGTGTGTTGTAACACTTAATAATAGTGCCTTTATGTCAAGGTCACCAATCCAACTCTCAATCCCTCGCCTCCAAGGTACTATTAAATTATTATTTTTGAACCATTTTGAAGTAAATGAGGAATGGTGCAGTGTGCATCATAGTTTGATGTCTAACAGGATAAAAATTAATTGAACTGTGTACTAATTACAATTTCACTATTTTCTTGGATTAAACTAGCTCGCAGATTTACCAGGTTTCGCTTGTAGTGCTTTTTAGCAGGACCATGCTGTAATTACACCTGAAAGCCAAGTATTCAGTCATCTCCTTGATTGGTAATCTTCTTCTCTCTCTTTGTTTTTTTTTTTTTCGAGAACCTTGGCAGCAGCTGCCAAATAAGTCTTCTCTCCTCCCCCCTCCCCAACCACTTTTGCACTATGTCAGCATAACAATATATTATTGTGCTGGTTCAGTAAAATTTGAACTATTTTCAGGATCCTTGAGCAGCATATCTGATCACACCAGCCATAGGTGCACACTTTGTCATGTACTTGGCAAAGATGCAAGGAACCTTTGTGCAACTTTTTAAGGTTGTACAACTCACTAGTTCGACTGTATTAGCATAGTTCTTATGTCTTCATCCAATAACGAATTTCTCCAATAAGTCATTATATTTATTCCATTCAACCTCAGGTATCTTGTGGGAAAACATTCTAGTACTGTAATTTTGGCTGACATCAAGTTTTACCAAGAGATTTACAGAATGCACAATCAATAAACATATTTGTATTTCATCTTACTTGGGTGAACCTCAAATATTACCATGTTTGGTTTCACATATGTATATCAGTATATGTGGGTGTAAACATACCTCCAATCAATAAACAAGAGGGGGGAGGAATGGAGGCTGCGTCAGAGGGACACAGGAGTAAATGGCCCAGTACCAGCTTCCCCCAGAGCCTAAATAAGGCATCAGGCATTTTGTGCAGGTCAAATGGTTTGCCACATGAGGGGTAGAAGAGGAATCCATTTTATAGGCTCTACCTTCTGACATTCGCCGTGATGTGCAACGCCACCTCTCTCTCAACCTTTCAGACGTGTATGTCCCTCTCTTTAATCTTTATCCTTCTGTTGCCCCAGTATTGTAGTACTTTTTTAAATGGTGGTTTACATTGTGCCAGCTTTGGGTTTAATTTTTTATACTGTACTTATATCACAGGTCCAGAGCTGTCACCTTTAACCTGGATCTCTGAATTTAGATATGATTCTATGATGCTGTTTGTGACAAATCTGATATTTCTTAATTTTGGAAACTATGAACATGACTGTGGACCTGAGACCCTAAATACTCCCACAAACCTGAAATTTCTTATCTGTTAAAACCCTAAGCCCTTAACATCTGAATTCTTATCTAACATTCATCCTTTTTTTTTTTGTAACAAATCTGATATTGCTGGTGATACAGTCAAGTTCAATTGGCTGATTCTTTCTTTTTTACTGTAAAAAAGGAGCACCTAATGTATGTATTTGTTTGTGCACCTGTAGTTCATTTTGTGGGTCCTTGTTATATATTTATTCACATATGCAGCAACATACACCATATTTGCAGTTAATGCCTAACTTAAAAGCACTGGCCTCAGCTAGTATAATGCTTAGCTTAACCTGAGGATAATTAATTAGAACTTCAACTTTTATTTTTTTTGCAAGTGATATTGATTTTTTGTTGTGTTAATTTTTATTTTTTATTTTTTGTGTCTATTTGTAACAAGGTTATAAATAGCGATTATAGCGGCATAGCGGGGAGACAAAAAAAAAAGCTATCGCGAATAGCGTAGCTATAGCGAAACTTTCCAACATAGCGTTTTTCTTATTTTCAAAAAAATTATTTTATATTTCTACTAATAATAAATATTATCTAAAGTCTTTTAAGTAACAAAAACACCAAATTGATTAAAAAGTTCTAATATTCACATTGAACCAATACAAAGTCCAAATTGTCATTTAAAATATCCCTAATTCATAAACTATCGATAAATTTTTTATTGAGCAACTAGGTTTTGTTTTAGTTTCTGGAGTGCCCAACGCACAGCCCATGATACAAATAATTTAATTGATATAGGCCAACGCACATTGTTCAAGTTTATTGATATTATAGACCCGTCTAATTTAATTTCGGTTTGGACCTTAAAGCTCATTTGTTGCAAAATTAATAAATAATAATAAGCCCATGTAGCATAGCGGACCGCTATTCCGCTACGCGCTACGCGCTATAGCGGACCGCTATTACCGCTATAGCGGCCATAGCTCGATTAGCGAAGTTTTACCCCGTAGCTTAACTTTTTAGGTCAAAAACCGCTATAGCTAGCTATTTAGAACCCTGATTTGTAACATCACAGGTTGGGCTATACATCTCAACTTTAATTATCAATGAATTAAATCAATTTTCATGATTTAAAAAGAAAAAATGATACTCCCCAAGCTCATGTACTTCCATCATATTCAATTCTTTAGTCACACAGGAAAGATGATGCAACAGAAATGTATCTCCGCCTTTTTGGTATGACATAACAGTAATCTGATCCTAATGAAACTTTTAATTTATAAATAGTTTCTAAGCTGGATGGTTATACATAAATTCCTACTAAAGGAAAATAACAAAAAAAGTATGGACACATGAAGAGGAGGAAAGAAATCAACCCTGCTTTTTTATTGGTTGATAGTATGTTTAATTTCAGAAAACTACTTGAAAAACTAGCAAATATAAAGTAAACATGAGATATTTGAGAAAATTGAAAACATGAACAGCTAATACGTACGAGAATGGGGCGGATCTAAGACTTAGCCAAAGGTGACTAAGCCATCTCTATGATTTTAAAATTTTAATTATATGTTTAGGAATTTAATTGAATTTTATCTTTTTTGAACTTTTTATATAGTCTAGCCACCCTTAATAAATGACATATGTTTAGTTGTAGCATAGTGGTTAAAGCTTTTTATTTTGTGGTTGAGAGGTCTTGGATTCAAATTCCACTCATCACAATTGTACATTTTAATTTTGGCGACCCCTATCAAATTTTCTAGTTCCACACGGAGAACAAATGAAATTTCTTATATGTTAAAACTCTAAGCCCTTAACATCTAAATCCTTATTTCATCCTTTTTTTTTTTGTAACAAACTGTTCTGTGCATTCAGCTTCTACAAGGTTTCTGGCTGATGATGCGACCACCATGGCGAGGTTACAAAAATCCCATGAGCATGATTTTTCAACTGACCATATTGACTAGAATACGGTTGCTGGTGATGCAGTCAAGTTCAATTGGCTGATTCTTTCTTTATTTTTTTTTTTCTGTAAAAAAAGGAGCATATAATGTATACATTTGTTTGTGCACTTGCAGTCAAGTTCAATTGGCTGATTCTTTCTTTCTTTTTCTTTTTTTCTGTAAAAAAAGGAGCATATAATGTATACATTTGTTTGTGCACTTGTTGTTCATTTTGTGGGTGTTTGTTCTATAATGCAAGTTCATCTTATTTTATTAGCGAAAGATTTCCTAAATATAGTTTTGTGAAAGTTAGAAATTCAAATATACTTGAAATAGTCGGCAATCTTGCTATTTAAAACACATGTATTTTCATATTATTTTTTTTAGCGATCACTTTCACTTGACAAATGATTATTTTAACAATTTTAACAAGATTGGAAAGTAAAATTTAATTGTGGAATCTAACATCATAGACATTTAATATGGGGCATGTATCATATATGGGAGAAATTATTTTGGTGCATATTTTACTTTGTATCAAGTGATTTAGTCGAGTTCTATCTTAGAACTTTCCCGTGTTTTGTAATTTTATTTGGTGTAGATTTTCTAAGCAGGTGTGCACCAAAAAGAAAATAATTAATGCGCAGTAAAATAATTAAAAATAGCTTAAATAATTCAGGTGTTGTATGCTTCAGCAAACAGTTTAATAATACAGGAGGTAAAAAACAATCAAAACTGCAATCTGTTTAAGTAGGACCTTGGATTAATTTTATGCAATCCAAGGGGGTTATTTGCTTACGATGGTTTTGCTCGTTATATGTTTTTTTTTTTTTTTTTTTTTTTTTTTTTTTTTTTGTGAGAGATTGCTCGTTATATGTTCATTTTCTGGTTTAGCATGTATGTAACTTGATCTCTTGTATTGTCTCATGATCCATGCGTTGTTTATTCTTTTTTCTAGGTTGGCCTGGCAGTTGCCGACCTCTGGAAAAAAAATTAATTTGGATCAGGTTCAAAAACGAATCTTGCCTACCTCAGAAAATTAAATCTGCTTACCCCTGATCAGCCCAGCCCAATTAAATCTATCTACTTATAAATTTTAGTTAGCGCTACCTGCTACCCTTATAAGTCCAAATCCGCTAATTTAACCAACCCGCTAGTCCCCTACCCTTCTAATTTCTAAATAGCATAGAGACAGAGAGGCGATTGAGCAGGAGAAAAAGTAGCAAGGCGCGGAGGAGAAAAAGAGATCGCGGAGGAGAAAAAGGAGCGCGCGCGAAGGAGATAGCCTCTGCCCTGCCAACGCTGTGAGCCCGTGACTGGTACGGTATCGCCTCTTTTCTCTTAACACTAATTTTTTTAAAATTAGATAATAATAGAGTTTAGCATGTATAATTTGTACATTCATGAATGACTTGATCTAACTGGAGTTTAGCAAAGCTCAAAGATAACCCTAATTTTTACATTCATGAATGGCCGTGTTCCCGTGACTGGTACTGGTACGCTTTTGAACTTTACACCAATTCCATGTATAATTTGTTCATTCATGAATTGCTTGATCTAACTGGAGTTTAACAAAGCTCAAAGATAATCTAATCAAGAAATTCTTCTAGTTTGTTATGTTTTTCAAATAGAAACGATGATAATGTTTGCAAAGGAAATAGATGAGAAGAAAAATAGAGAAGTGAGCTTAGATATGAATTAACTTCAAATTAGTTGTTTATAGTGGATAAAAATGTCTACTTTACAAAAGAATGATAGGTTTTTTTTTTTTCATCTAGTCTAAATTATAGATGAGTTATAAATTACAGAACCATTTGGAAAACATCCAATTTATTGTAACGCTTCTGTGACTCTGTTGTTAATTTAAATTTGACACTGATTTGTGATATGCAAAAGAATATTTGTTATAAATTTTTAACTGAGTTGAAATCTTTGATGTTCATTTCTATTATCTTGACTTCTTATTTATTTTGACTAATGTTGTAATTTTTTGTTATGTTTAATATTTTTTTGCAACATATATATTCTCCTATTTAGTTGTACTATAAATATTTTTGTCTACCCTTAACAAAAATTCTGACTTTACCACTGCCTCTATGTAACTGGATCTTTTCGGAAGGCAGTATTTTTGGTTATAGATGTAGTCACTGCCAGTATAGAGATGAATAAATTAAGTACGAGTTTAAATTCTTGTAAGATAATATAATAGCAATGATTCTGCTTCATCAATGGAGCAGGAGCATTGGCTTTTTTATATTATGCAATTTGGTAGTCAGATTCTCTTATCATATGTTATTACCTGTGTGAAAGTACGAGATGTCAATTTTTGCAATCCAAATGGGACTTGTCTTATCAAGATGTTAATATAAACTTAGTATTTGTAATTCTATTCTAAGCTGCATTTTTTTTTTTTCTGAATAGATCATATATGAAGTATTGTGACAATGAATCTCCCACAACTGTTAATTTCAGTTAACAACATTAACATGTGTTAATTTTCAAAATATGAAGTATATATTCTGTCATTTTTACTTCAAATTAAGGAACAAAAATTATTAATAATAAAATTATGTATTTTCAGGATTTTGGTTAAAATTAAGGGTGCTATGTGAATTTTACGATTGGGAGGCTGATTGTAACACCTTTCAAAGTTTGGAATCATAATTGTCAAAATTTTAAAAAATTCAGAGATATAATTATCACAAAATGAAATTTATAGGGATGCGGTGGTATTACCTCTTTATATATATTTTAATGGTACAAGTATAATAGAGCTTCCAAATTGATACAAACATTGAGATATTGCATTAGAAATTTATACGAATTCACTACACTATTGGAAATTAATTTGGTATAAATTTAATGATGCAACGAGATTAATTTTGACCTAAATTCATGCTTGACAAGGTACAACAATTTTTTTTTATTTCAGTAATTATTTTTTTCGTATAATTACGAATCTCAGGAGTACAGAGAGGCATAACCATGCGAGAACAGCTTGGGTCCCATGGGTTTCGGGACCGTCCGATCCACTTGAAGATTTGTGCATACAAATTTTAAAGCAGACGCGAAAGTTGCGGGCGCAAATCTTAAAGCAGATCGGACGGTCGTCGAACCCATCAAACTCACTTTGAGTCCAATGAACATCGGACCCAAATTATACTCTAACCATGCCTTCACATGCTTTTATTTTATTTTATTTATATTTACTATTACATTGTTACGATATATTGATAAAAGTGTTCTAAAGTAAGGACCGGTACAATAGAAAATGCTAGAAAGTACATCAGTAATGGGAGAATGCTTGCTTGCGAAATTTCAGGATCAAGATCAGAGAATGATAATTGTACATATCCAGGCTGGTACAATTTGATCAAACTGTCTGGCATATAGTATATATATATTTCAAGTCAATGTAGCATGTGGTTGAGTGGATGTGTTGCATGCACTGGATACATATAATTTGCAAGTCAACCTATGCCATTGGATGAGCTAGCACAAACATGCGTAGATCTGGGACTATGAACACTGAGAAAGTACAGATGAGATGAAAACTTTTCTCACTGTATTACCACTTTTTTTTTTTTTTTTTTTTTTTAGTTTTGGCGAAATTTCATGTGAACATTTGTGAACTCTCAAAATATCATTTATAAATAAAAAAATAAATTAGGTACTCCAGTGATAGAGCCAGAAAGCTTGTTGATGCATGTACACCTTATAAAATTAAAAATGTTTTGTTTATCCAATGACAAGACCATAAACCTTATTAGAGATACTTGATTACTATTTTTTTTAAATAGGTAGAAAATAATTGCTTTCGGATGGTCTGGAATTTTTGGATCAAGTGATTTTCTACTTATCTAAAAAATTATAAAAAATTGTAAAAAATATAAAATTTGATCTTCAAGTACATTTCCTGAAGATCATGTTTAACGGTTCAGATTGAAAATAAAAATATGGATCCATAGTACGGGTCAATCAGTATGCATAGTTGCATACTACCATAGCCTCACTCGAGAACAATTCTAAGATATACCATTATAAAATTAGTGAGAAAATCAATATTTGATTTGTGTTAAAAGTATTATGTTGTGTCAGATTATATTAATTGATAAAATGTATATATATATTCCTAACAGAGAAGAATTATTAACTATTAAAGTTGTTATAAATCTACATAAATATGTAAAAAAAAAATATAGTTTCTAAGCCATTAACAATTATGTTGTGTTGTGACAGGGATGGATTCCATTTCTTTTTCACTAATAAAAAGTTATTAAATTCTACTGTCTTAATTAATTGCTGGTACCAGTGTTTGCTTTAAGTCAAGAGATTTGATGACTTTTGATAGCGGTCACATTTAATTGAACACATCAACTATTGTACCCAAATCTGACCCTACTTGCCAAATTGTCACAGATTCACAGCTAATATCCATCTTAATCTGATAAATTAATCACACTTGATTGGTACATATTCACCCAATTAATTCTAGCTTAATTTGATACAATGAACAAAATGTACCAACCATTTGAGAAAGAATATTAAATTTCTCCAACCAATCAAACCATACTTTTATGGTAAGATGTCCTTGTTTAAAGGCCTCTTCATGCTTGGCTGTTGTGCCATTTTTGTCGGACACAATTCTGTGAAAGAAATGGGCCTGAAAGCATACTCAGTTTATATATGCAACCTATATATGTTTCAATCACAAATCATATTCTAAAATTAAGGACAAACAGTTATAATTATAAATGAGCTACTAGACATTTCATCGGTTTGATTAACAAAAAGTAACAAGTAAGATTTTTATTTGTTTATTTTGGGTTCTGAAAACTTTAACAAATATAATACCACTTGTTGTTTTATTTTCAGATCTATTTTCCAATTGAATTGAACTTTTTTTCTTTTCTAATTTATTATGGCCATGACAAGCCTTGAAAACGACCAGTAATTAAGTAGCCATGCATGCATTGATCTACTACTATTAAATAAGTTGTTTTTCATTTAGCTAAAAACATTGCATGCATAAATTGTTCACTAAAGGTAGGATATATATATCATATATGTATCCTATATATTTTGTTCTGAAAAGGACTTGAGAATTTAATGCACACTTGTGCTAATACTTTTCTTGCTCTTTGGGTCTCTTACCTACTGAGCCAGCTAATAGAAATGGACCCCTTAACCTCCATTTTCTTTTTATCTTGCCACTAGATATTATACTATATATATATTGTGACATTCTCTGATCACCTAGTACTTGATGCTCATATAATACACGCACCACAAAATTATTCCTTATATTATAAAACAAAACAAAACACAACTTGAGAGAGGCTAAATCTTATTCTATATTATATCTCCATCTATATCTCAACATCAACTATTTACATAATCTCTATTTATAGGCTAGAGAAAGCAAATGAAAAGCCATACAATTAACAAGATAATTAATATAAAACACTATCTAATAGATAGTGGATGAGGTGGAGAAGGTGAAATGTCTATTATTATATTTCATAACACTCCCCCTTAGATATTTTACCTTATATTATACACTATTAATATTGTACTGCAGGACAAATATTAATTTGGTACTACAGGACCAATTTGAATTAACTGATACTTCCGGATTAGTTATGCTGCCTCATTAAAAACCTTACTAAGAAAAACCCAGTGGGACAAAACTTAGTGAAGGGAAAAAGAGTGCAGCGTGTATAATACTCCCCCTCATTTTAACATATATCTTTTAAGCGACGGATGCCGATCTTCTGTGAAAGTTGCTCAAACACTTTTCTTGGCAATGATTTTGTGAATAGGTCTGCCAAATTGTCGCTTGATCTGATTTGACAAACATTTATCAAGCCATCCTTTTGTAGATCATGAGTTGAGAAGAATTTTGGCGAGATGTGCTTGGTTCTGTCACCTTTAATATATCCTTCTTTGATTTGAGCAATACATGCTGCATTATCTTCATAAAGTACTGTCGGACTTCCTTTGATTGACTCCAGCCCGCATTCCTCCTGGATGTGTTGGATCATTGATCTTAACCAGACACATTCTCAACCAGCATCGTATAGAGCAATTAATTCAGCATGATTTGATGATGTTACCGTGAGTGTCTGTTTTGTCGAT
Source organism: Carex parvula (assembly GCA_025461045.1). Lineage (NCBI taxonomy): Eukaryota > Viridiplantae > Streptophyta > Magnoliopsida > Poales > Cyperaceae > Carex > Carex parvula. The sequence goes on from JAJGRW010001276.1 coordinate 424,710, forward strand.
CGCCATGAAATTGCAGTACCGCCATATGTAAACACATATCCGGATTGTGATCGAGCTTTATGCGGGTCTGATAAATATCCTGCATCTGCATACCCAACTAATTTGGACTTTGTATCTTTTTGATAAAATAGTCCCATATCACGTGTCCCGTAAAGGTAACGAAATACATGTTTAATTCCGTTCCAATGTCGGCGTGTTGGATCAGAACTATATCTTGCTAGTACATTTATAGAAAAAGCAATATCAGGTCTCGTATTATTAGCAAGATACATCAAAGCCCCAATTGCACTTAAGTATGGTACTTCTGGACCAAGAACTTTTTCATTCTTTTCTCGGGGACGGTAAGGATCCTTTTTTATATCAAGTGATCGGACAACCATTGATGTACTTAAAGGATGAGCTTTGTCCATATTAAAACGTTTCAACATCTTCTGGATATAGTTTGATTGATGGACAAAAATACCATTATACAAATGCTCGATCTGCAGGCCGAGACATAATTTTGTTATTCCAAGATCTTTCATTTCAAATTCTTTCTTTAGTAATTTTGCAGTCTTTTCGATCTCTTCAGGAGACCCAATGATATTTAAATCATCAACATATACTGCAATAATTGTAAAACCTGAGATTGATCTTTTAATAAAAACACATGGACTAATTACATTAGATTTATATCATTCTTTTACGAGATATTCACTAAGTCGATTATACCACATTCGACCTGACTGTTTTAGTCCACATAAAGATTTTTTTAACTTTATAGAATACATTTCTCGAGGTTTTAATTTCAATGCTTCAGACATTTTTAATCCTTCAGGGACTTTCATATAGATATCATTATCAAGTGATCCATACAAATAAGCTGTGACTACATCCATGAGGCGCATTTGAAGGTTTTTAGTGATTGTGAGACTGATTAAAAATCTAAGAGTTATTGCATCCACTACAGGTGAATATGTTTCTTCATAATCAACTCCTGGTATTTGTGTAAAACCTTGTGCCACAAGCCTTGCTTTATATCTCACAATTTCATTTTTCTCATTCCTTTTTATTGCAAATACCCACTTGTAACCTACAGGGTTAACATCTTTTGGGGTTAAGACTACAGGTCCAAAAACATTGCGCTTTTCAAGCGAATCTAATTCAGCCTTCAGGGCATCTTTCCATTTTGGCCAATCATTTCTGTGCATACACTCTTCAAGAGTTTTTGGCACATAATCTTCCTCATTTAGCACATCAATTGGTATAGCATATGCAAAAATTTCATCAGTACATGTTTCATTTCGGTTCCATATTGTACAATTCTGTACATAGTTTATTGAGATCTCATAATCACTAGGTACCTGAGTTTCTTCTGGAACTTCATCAACCTCTTCTGGGGTTTTATCAATCTCTTCTGGGATTTTATTAATCTCTTCTGGAGTTGCACCAACTGCTTTATTCTGCTCTTTCTTTTGTCGTGGATTTTTATCTTTGGAACCAATTGGTCTTCCACGTTTTCTCTGTATAGTTACCTCTGCTGGGATTACATCAATTCGAGCAGTTGCATTTAAAGCTGGTACATGTGATTTAGTCACTCTTTTTGTATATGTAAATGCATCTGGTAACTCATTTGCTATTCTTTGCAAATGTATAATCTTTTGAACTTCCAATTCACATTGACCACTTCGGGGATCAAGATAAGATATTGATTACCAGCTTTTCTTTTTCTCTTCCTAAGATTGAAAATATTGTCTCATCAAATTGGGCAGTCAGCAAAACGTGCTGTAAAAACGTCTCCAGTTAATGGTTCTAAATATTTAATAATTGATGGAGAGTTAAAACCAATATAAATTCCCAATCTTCTTTGTGGTCCCATTTTTGTACGTTGTGGTGGAGAAATTGGAACATACACAGCACAACCAAAAATTTTAAGATGTCCCAAGTTTGGTTCTCTTCCAGAGACCAATTGTAATGGAGAAAATTTATGATATGCAGTTGGTCTTAATCTAATAAGTGCAGCAGCATGTAAAATAGCATGTCCCCATGCAGAAGATGGTAGATTACATTTCATAAGTAATGGACTAGCAATCAGTTGCAATCTTTTAATTAATGATTCAGCTAAATCATTTTGTGTATGTACATGAGCCACTGGATGTTCTACCTTAATCCCAATTGACATACAATAATCATTAAATGATTGGGATGTAAACTCTCCTGCATTATCAAGCCGGATACTCTTAATTTGATAGTCCGAAAAATTTGCTCTTAATTGGATTATTTGTGCTAATAGCCTAGCAAATGCAACATTTTTTGTGGCTAATAGGCAAACATGTGACCATCGAGTTGATGCATCAATTAAAACCATAAAATATCTAAATGGTCCACATGGAGGAGAAATAGGCCCACAAATATCTCCTTGAATTCTTTCCAAAAATGAAGGAGATTCATTTTCAATTTTATTTTTAGATGGCCTAATTATCAGTTTTCCAAGAGAACATGCTGCACATGATAAATCTTTTGATAATATTATTTTCAGATCATTTAGGGGATGTCCATTTGCACTTTCAATTATTCTTCTCATCATAATGTTACCTGGATGACCTAATCTGTCATGCCACAGAGTGAACATCTTTGTGTCAAGTAACTTCTGGTTACTTACCATATTTGATTCTATTGGATTAATGTTCGTACAATATAATCCAGAGGATAAAGCTTCTAGCTTTTCCAATATGATCTTCTGGCCATATTCAATGGATGTAATTTGGAGATATTCAATATTATTTTCAGTCATGGTTTCAAGATGATAACCATTACGTCGAATATCTTTAAAACTTAGTAAATTTCTTCTGGATTTACTAGAGTATAATGCATCATTTATAATTAATTTTGTTCCTTCAGGTAACAATATACAAGCTCTTCCGGAGCCCTCAATTAAATTACTAATACCAGAAATTGTATTAACATGTGTCTTTGCAGAAGACAATAGAGAAAAATATTTCTTGCTTTTTAGTATTGTGTTTGTTGTTCCACTGTCTACTAGACATTAATCTCTAATATTTACCATAGCTCTTTTGGAGTCTCCAATCATATTCTTTTTCCTTCTAGGTGTGCTTCTACGAAATCCCGTCGCAACTTGACTAGAGCAAACTCGTGCTGATAACGTATTATAAAACAAAACAAAACACAACTTGAGAGAGGCTAAATCTTATTCTATATTATATCTCTATCTATATATCAACATCAACTATTTACATAATCTCTATTTATAGGCTAGAGAAAGCAAATGAAAAGCCATACAATTAACAAGATAGTTAATACAATATTAAATCTAATAAAAAGTGGATGAGGTGGAGAAGATGAAATGTCTACTATTATTATTTCATAACACTCCCCCTTAGATATTTTACCTTATATTATACACTATTAATATTGTACTGCCGGACAAATATTAATTTGGTACTTCAGGACCAATTTGAATTAACTGATACTTCCGGATTAGTTATGCTGCCTCATTAAAAACTTTACTAAGAAAAACTCAGTGGGACAAAACTTAGTGAAGGGAAAAAGAGTGCAGCGTGTATAATACTCCCCCTCATTTTAACGTATATCTTTTAAGCGATAGATGCCGATCTTCTGTGAAAGTTGCTCAAAAACTTTTCTTGACAATGATTTTGTGAATAGGTCTGCCAAATTGTCGCTTGATCTGATTTGACAAACATTTATCAAGCCATCCTTTTGTAGATCATGAGTTGAGAAGAATTTTGGCGAGATGTGCTTGGTTCTGTCACCTTTAATATATCATTCTTTGATTTGAGCAATACATGCTGCATTATCTTCATATAGTACTGTCGGACTTCCTTTGATTGACTCCAGCCCGCATTCCTCCTGGATGTGTTGGATCATTGATCTTAACCAGACACATTCTCGACCAGCATCGTATAGAGCAATTAATTCGGCATAATTTGATGATGTTGCCGTGAGTGTCTGTTTTGTCGATCGCCATGAAATTGCAGTACCGCCATATGTAAACACATATTTCTGATTGTGATCGAGCTTTATGCGGGTCTGATAAATATCCTGCATCTGCATACCCAACTAATTTGGACTTTGTATCTTTTTGATAAAATAGTCCCATATCACGTGTTCCGCAAAGGTAACGAAATACATGTTTAATTCCGTTCCAATGTCGGCGTGTTGGATCAGAACTATATCTTGCTAGTACATTTATAGAAAAAGCAATATCAGGTCTCGTATTATTAGCAAGATACATCAAAGCCCCAATTGTACTTAAGTATGGTACTTCTGGACCAAGAACTTTTTCATTCTTTTCTCGGGGACGGTAATGATCCTTTTTTATATCAAGTAATCGGACAACCATTGGTGTACTTAGATGATGAGCTTTGTCCATATTAAAACGTTTCAACATCTTCTGGATATAGTTTGATTGATGGACAAAAATACCATTATACAAATGCTCGATCTGCAGGCCGAGACATAATTTTGTTATTCCAAGATCTTTCATTTCAAATTCATTCTTTAATAATTTTGCAGTCTTTTCGATCTCTTCAGGAGACCCAATGATATTTAAATCATCAACATATACTGCAATAATTGTAAAATCTGAGATTGATCTTTTAATAAAAACACATGGACTAATTACATTAGATTTATATCCTTCTTTTACTAGATATTCACTGAGTCGATTATACCACATTCGACCTGACTATTTTAGTCCATATAAAGATCTTTTTAATTTTATAGAATACATTTCTCGAGGTTTAATTTCAATGCTTCAGGCATTTTATCGATTTGATAACTTCCGGTTATCATAAATATCAATAAATTCCGGTTATCATAAATATCAATAACTTTCTGGTTCATATAAGAACTTTTGGTCCTTTTTTTTTTTTTAAGAACTTCTGGTTCATAAAATAACAGAACACAACTTTACATAGTTATAAACAAAGGAAGAAGTAAAATAAAAAAAAAATACTCAACCGTACAAACAGAGAAGTAAAATAAGAAAAAGATTATGATTATGATTAAGAAAAAGAAAAAGATTACAAACCGTACATATATAATGAATTTGTTTTGATATTACTTTTTCTTGTGCTGATGTAAGTAGCGAAATCTTTTTTTTTATTTTATTTTTTATTTTAACTTTGGCTAAGAACTTCAGGTTCTCTTGTATAAAAGATTATGATTAAGAATTTCAGGTTCTCTTAGAAAAAACTTCTAGCTATAGTATGTACCAAAGCTTCTGGCTATTATCATGTACTTGTTTTATCATTCTCTTCAGGGAATGAAAATATTACTCTCATTAAATATAAAATAAGATAATTTCATCCAAGAAATAAATATTATTACTAACAGTAATGTTTATGAAATGTAATCTAAAGAGTACCTTCTAGGTGTGCTTCTACGAAATTCCGTCGCAACTTGACTAGAGCAAACTCGTGCTGATAACGTATTATAAAACAAAACAAAACAAAATTGAGGAGAGGCTAAATCTTATTTCTTTATTATATCACCATATATGTATCAACATCAACCACTTACAAAATCTCTATTTATAGGCTAGAGAAAGCAAATGAAAAGCCATACAATTAACAAGATAGTTAATACAATATTAAATCTAATAGAAAGTGGATGAGGTGGAGAAGATGAAATGTCTACTATTATTATTTCATAACAGTATCACCTTTATTTTTTATTTTTCCCTAAAACTAAATAGACAAGAAATGCGTTAGTTGCATCAACTAACTAAATAACCAAGAACAAAAAGGGATCAAATCAATTAATTAAACACACGCACTGATTGATTCTCTTGATAGCGGCGGGTTGTTTCAATTAAAGACATGCACTGATTGATTCTCTCTCTTATTTTTTATAATGATGATCTTGAAGTTGAACGCTCTTTAATATTTAGAATTTTAAACTCATTCAGTCATATTTTTTCTGAATTAATTTGTTTACAAGATAATTTTATTTCTGGTCTTATGTGAAAAATTGCGACTTTAAATGATTATAAAAGATAAATGTTACGTACAATTTTTTAAAACAAATATTATTCGTTTACATTTTTAAATGATTATAAAAAATAAATGTTACAATGTAAACATTCCAAAACTAAAAAACTCTCGATTTTTAAATTTACTGATTTTTTTAGTTAAAATTACAGAGAAAATTGTACAAATAGCCTTTAGAATATTATTATATACCATTATGATTATTAAAGTTTCAAAACCATCATTTAATTTGATATATAAAGTTTTCAATTTTACCAAGTTGGTCCAATCTTTTAATGGAGTAATATTTCATCAATTCCACGTCATGTTAGCATTATAGAAAAATCTCATTTCGTCCCATAAGCAAAGAAATGTGATTGATGTAATTACTATAATATTATTATCCGTAGCATCACTTATCGATTTAACAAATATTAACATTGATCATTGACATATGTGTAATCATAAATTAATTAAGAACAATATTAAAATCCATTCTCATCTTCTATGTTATAGCTCATATAGTTTGCTATCAATTTTTCTAACGAGCAGTTGCAATATGATATATTTAGTACAAATAAAAATTGTAGTAATTTATGTAATATTTATAAAATCTTAAAGACTAGATAAAAATTAAAATCCCTTAAGAATCATTTATATAATTGATTCAAAACTCAATTTTTAAAGAAACAAAATGAGCGATCCTCAATAAACAATAGCACTTGTCAATATTTGATATAGATTTTAAGAGAGCAGTTTTGATTTTATACAACACACAGACTATAAAATAAAAATATTAGTACATATAATTTGTATACTGCATACTATTAAAATTGTTTTGTTAAATAGTTGGATAGTTTGAACTTCAATTTTACTAAAGAAAATGTTTTGTTAAAAGAAATCAAATCTCCTATCTACACGTGGGTAGGAAATTCCTATCAACAGAGTACATCCGTTCATCAATCTATAATTTGAACGATCATAATTAAAATATAAGTTTGTCTTCTTAACATTCTATACATTTTTTCTTTCAAATATAACAGTTTAAATCATGAATGGATGCTAGTACAGATAATTATTGCAATAAGAAGTAGTACAAATAGTTGATCTGTCACAAGGGCCCCACCGCCCCAGTCAATCCAATGGACCAGTACTGGAGGGGTATGGAGGTGGAAAAGTGTTGAACAGTGTAAAAAGTTGGACTATGTGAGAAACACTTTCCGACAATGAACACAAAACTAGAATAGCATCAGTTATGATTAATTAATTAATTAATTACTTAATTAAATTCTGATTGAAGAAAATAAAACATTCCAAATAATACGCTTCCCCAACCGATTTATTCTGGCATGTGAAATCAACAGTTCGATATCTGCGCCAGCAGTTCATAATTATTAGACCCAAGTTTAACCCGTGATGTTTGATATCCCAGTGACCAGTCAGTAGATATTTTCTTTTCTTTTTTAATTACATTAACTGTTCTGTTCTAAACATACCATTACTCTAAAAATAACCTTTTATTTATTCATTAAAATAAAACACCATTTGTTCTCTCACCTGTTTCCAGACTTGACATGTCGGAATCCAAAGCATATTATTGTGTTATCCATCCTCTCCATTAATTCCACCAAACGGTGACACTGGATAGCATGTCTCTGTAATGTAAAAAACTGTAAAAGCAAAGCCTACCTAAATCCTATGAAATTGTGATCAACATGACTTAATCCGCTTATTACAGCTAAATTACATTCATATTTTTCACAGAATATTTCTCCAACTTTGCCACATTTTCTTCTGATGTTAATTTTCCCAATTAAATAAAATTAAAAAAAGTGTAAAATAAAAAAATATTAGCAAAAGTGCAAACATTCAAACAAAAGATACAAAGTCTCGCCGCGTGAAAAAATAGGGCCGAAATTTTTATTTCTAACATTTAAAAAAAAAAGATAAATCAAATAACCATCGTTTGATGAAAATTCGAATTCTAGCACGGCCGCACCGGCATTCTGCGGACCCATTTCAGCAGGGCCGCAGAATGCCGCTGCGGACCCCAAAATAGGTCCGCAGAACCATTATGAGGACCCAGGGCCGCATTTTTTTATCAAAACTTTGAGATATCTCAGATGCCTCGATATCTGTGCAAAGTTAATAAATATAGTTTTAAAAATTCAATAGATTCATAAAATGCCTCGATATCTGTGCAAAGTTAATAAATATAGTATTAGAAAATTGAATAGATTCATCAAAGTTCAATATAGTATTAAAAAAGTTCGATATCTGTGCAAAGTTCAATATAGTATTAAAGAAGTGCAAAGTTCGATATCTGTGCAAAGTTAATAAAATAGATTCATAAAATGAGTCGAAGTTCATAAAAAATTCAATAGATTCAATATAGTATTAAAAAAAAAATACGGCCCTGGGTCCGCACAATGCCGGTGGGGACCCATTTTGGGGTCCGCAGCGGTATTCTGCGGCCCCGCTGAAATGGGTCCGCAGAATGCCGGTGCGGCTGTGTTAGAATTCGAATTTCCACCAACCGATGGTTATTTGGTTTATCTTTTTTTTTTTAATGTTAGAAATAAAAATATCGGCGAATAGGGTTACCCCTGAAAATGGATACATCCTGTTATCGGAAAATGGAGAGGATTATAAACTCCACTTCTCTAGACTGTCTCCACCGAGTTGGCTTCTGTGTTTCAGATTCTTTAATAATGTTGTGTTCACATTTACTGACAAGTGGACTCCCACATTATTTGTTACAATTACAACCTGCTTTTAGGGGTATGGCCCATTTGTCAGAGACTTGCGACAGAAAGAGACTCTATTCATGACAGAAGATTTCCGTTTGGTCTCCACTCGCCTCCACTCTGCTGCCACTCTCTCTCTCTTAATTTTTTTAATACATTATTCTCCACTAAAGAGTTCCTCTCTTCCACCTTACTCTATTCTCTCTCTCTACCTCTACCTCTCTCCTCCCTCTTCTTCTCTGCTTTTGGCAACCACATTATGAATTCCTTCTGAGAAGGTCTGTACCTATGGTTCCCTGTTTCATTCCCTGCTTTTCTCTGTTTTCTTTTATCATATTTTACTAATTAATCATAAACTTTTTCTCTTTTTTCTAGAGCACCATAAACCGGTGCATTTTCTCCAAAATTAAAAAGCTTCGTGCTTTTTAATCTACTTCAGTGGTGAGTCACTGCTTGCACAAAGAAAGAAGCAAAGTAGTTTCACTCACATGCCAGATCTGATTCAAGAGAAGAGAAAGAAGGGGAAGAGTGTATAGCGCGAAAGAGGGATAAACGTCAAATCCCAAATCAGGATTTGTGCAAAAGTTGAGTAAATTGAGATGAAATCGGAGGTTCGTCTTGATTCGGCTGTGTTTCAGCTGACACCTACTAGAACCAGGTAAAGACTAAGATCTATCTACATTGTTTCTGATTCTTTCTTGCTTTAATCTATGATAAGTTTGATTTTTTAACTGTTTCCTGAATTACGTTTAGTCATGTTTTTGAGTGCATTAGTTTATCTAATAATAAACAACATTGATCATTGGATGCCTCTTTTTTTTATAATAAACAATTTTGATTCATGGCTAGAGTACAATATTGAATAACAGACCGATACTTCCTATTTATTTACTTAATTTTTGGGCTTATTCCAATGTCGACTTTATATTGTTTGATCAATACTTGTATGATTTTTGACTGATTTGCTTGCTAGTCTAAAATGATCATAACTTTGTTAGGAGGTTTTATTTTTCTTTTTTATGTGAGTGGTTTTTATTGCAATTGCAAAATTTAGAAGTTCATCGCTCTGATCTCATTCTAGTTATGTAATTACTCTTTCATTGTTTGGTAATAGGTGGTATGGTATTACTAATACGTGCATGAGCATGATCAGGAAAGTTTTTGACACAAAATAATGAACTTCTTTGTTATAATTTTGATATATATATCAGGTGTGATTTGGTAATTCATGCAAATGGGAAATCTGAGAAAATAGCATCCGGGTTATTAAACCCGTTTCTAGCACATCTGAAGGCGGCACAGGATCAGATTGCCAAAGGCGGGTATTCCATCACACTTGAACCCGACCCATTAATTGATTCCTCATGGTTCACTAAGGGTACTGTTGAGAGGTTAGTACACTTTGTCTTGGGTGTTGTGCTCTTTCTTACTACACCAACTGTACTTTTGTAGGGTTATTCTGCTTTTCTAGGCTTTTTTCTTATGATGACATGCCTAAAAAAGTTGTTGGTACCTTACTGATTACCAGACTGATGACTTTGTCCCATACATACACATATATGTGCAGTTTTATTTAATTTTGCATTTGGTAGGTTTGTGCGGTTTGTGAGCACACCAGAGATTTTGGAGAGAGTCACAACAATAGAATCAGAGATACTACAAATTGAAGAAGCAATTGCTGTTCAAAGCAGTGACACTGTTGGATTAAGCAATGTGAGTAAAGTTTTTTTTTTTTTGCCTGACATTTTTGAAAGCTCTTATAATTACACTATTTGATATAAGGACTCTAAAAATCAACTTATGATATATATTACTGCATTTTATTATTTCAACCCTTTTTATAATATAATAGAAATCATCAAAGACGTTAATGCGAAAAAAAACACTTTTGTGTTGATGCAACTTCAATTTTATATCTAATTTTATAGGGCGAGGACCACCAACAAAGATCTGCTGAATTCACTGAAGGTAAATCCTAAGTTTTGCTTGACTAACTTAAATTTTTCATCTTTTTTTGCCATTTCTTTATTGTACTACTGTTTATGATTAGGTACAAATGCTGATGGTGATAAAGCAATTGTCATTTACAAGGTATTAACTCTCACCTGTTAAATTATCTCCTTTCTGTCTTTTTAATCTCTCAAGACATATTGTATATTTTTAATTTTACTTATTTTTTATATTAATGGCAGCCTGGGTCGCAGGCGCCAATGGCAGCATCTAATGGAAACACAAATCAAGAAGAAAATTCAAAGTATGCTAATCTTTTTGTTTATGTTGTTAATTTGTTGTGCTAGTATTGTAGCAAACGGGTTAGATGATCAGTTTTGTACTGGTGTGTACCGGTCCTTATATATCATAAACAACAGGTTTTGCTAAAACTTTCCTGTGACTGCTCCTTAGAAACTCAAATTGAGCCTCTACTGGCCCTTAAATTTAGTCGAAGTTCAATTGTGCAATCAATCAACCTTCAATTTAATTGCCCTGTTTTGCACCTGCAGTTCACACATGTAGCTAAGCATCAACTTACTGCCACTTGCACAGTAAAACTTCAATCAAACCTCAACTGTGCAATTAAGCTCAAATAAACTTTAAATGTGTAACCATGCATGAATTAAGTTTTGAGGTTTGTAATTAACAACTGCCAAGCTGTCCCTCAAATGCACAATTAACTCGCTAACCAAACAATTTGGGTAACTAAGCCTAATTGCCATCTACTGTACGATTCAATGAAGCTCAATTCGGCCCCAATTTGCTTCAAATTTGAGACAGGGTTCAGCTACTGAAGGTGCTAGAGACGAGGAGGAACGTGCTAAGGAAAGAGCAAGGCATGGCCTTTGCACGTGCTGTGGCTGCTGGCTTCGACATGGAGACTTTACCTCATCTTGTTTTCTTTTCTGAGTGTTTTGGTGCTTCACGACTTATGTAAGCATTTCCATAACGAGACAAATGGGTGTTAGATCAAGAGATGTTTGGGTCCAATTTCTTTTCCGGGTTCTATATTTTGGTTGATTGGTTGTGGGTGATTCTTATAGTTGCATTGTTTTAGGTTGGTATTTGTTGTTTGATTTCCAAAATTTTTGTCAGGTGTATATTTGAGCTCTTTAGGTTCAGATCCAAATTTTTTGGGTCATCATTATGCGACTTTTGAAATTCTTTGGTCAGGTTGGCTTTGGTTAATTGTCGGCCCTTTGGTATTTAGACAGCTGTACCATTTCAAACCATTTCATTCAAGTGATTATTTGTACTTTTTCTTGATGTTAGTGATGCCTACCATCAAATGAAAGTTGTACTAAGCGCAGAAAAGAATAAAATAGAAACCACACATAATACATAACAGTGATACGCTTGCCCCAGTATAGTAGCACTATAGCAATATTAACTTTGAATTTGGTATATGGTAGATAATGTATTTTATTGGCTGCCATGAACAGGAAAGCTAGTTCACAGTTCATGGAGTTATGGAAGAGGAAACATGAAACGGGTCAATGGGTCGAGGTGGAGGCACTTGACACCATGTCCATGCGATCTGAGTTACCTCCATTTAATATGCCTGCAATTCTACTTAATGGAGATCATGCAAAACCCAATCTGGATGGTACAGACCTGAGCAACCCTGACGGATCTGCAAAAACTGGTAAGTTCATTTTCCAATTAATTGAATCTTAAAACTTGTAGCATTTAAGTGCCAGCATTGCTAATCTAAATTTCAGTTTGTACTTGTTAAGTATGTTGAAGCCGAATTTAATTTTACTCTTATTTGAATATTTTGAAGGACAATTTCAAGGACAATTTTACCCTCCATGGCCAATGCCTTACCCCCCTCCTTATCCCATGCAAGGCATGCCGTATTACCAAAACTATCCTCCCGGCGGGGCCCACTCGTACTACCCGCCACCATACCCTCCAACTGAAGAGCACCACCACCATTCAAGGACAAAGAGACATTCCAAATCAAGCAGTAAAGACTCTGATAGTAAATCTTGTGACGATACTGACCCTGCCTCAGAGTCAGACCAAGAGGCTCTCGGTTCATCTCAGGGCCATAAAACTAAAAAAGGAAGCAAGAAAAAGAAGAAATCTAACATGGTTGTGATAAAGAATTTAAACTACATCACCAAGAAACTTGCTGGGTCGGATAGTGAATCTGGATCAGGTTCAGATTCAGAATCTGGTAAATCTGATAGATCAGATTCTGACAAGGATAGCACGGACTCTGATGCAAAGGAAAGCCGCAAGAAGCACAGGAAGTCCTCTAAGAAGAAAGAGAAACACGGCAGGAAGACACAAGATTCGCCTCAAGACACAGGTTTTGGGGGGTCACAGATGGAGGGTGATTCGGGACATTGGCAGGCCTTCCAAAGTTTTCTCTTAAAATCAGAGGAGAAATCAGGCGTGAATGATAATGACATGTTTTCTAGCGAGAGAGAGCCCGTATTGTCTAGGAGGAAGGAGAAGGGAGGTAATGCTGCTGATCCATTCCTTCCTTCCGGGAGAGATTATGATGAGTTTGGTCATGAAAGGAGTTCTGCCGGGTTTGATTCAGTCAATGGTAGTGCTTCTAGGGTTAGGCAAATATCCTCGAATGATGAGATGCTCTTGTCGGGTGAAAACGGGTTGACAGATAACAGGTTCAAGGAGATAGAAGGAGGCAGGAATCGCATTTACCGACGACCTGGTACTGGTGACGATTATATCATTGTACATGGACAAGAGAGACAAATGGTTGGTATGGGACATGATATCGATCCACTTGCCGAAAGTCAGTACAAACAGTCTAATTTAGATAACAACAAATCTTATGGTGTAAATGATGAGTCATTCATGCTGGCAATGAGGTCAGGCCCACATGACAGTCTGGGCCCAGACAGCCGAGGTACAATTGATATTGATTCAGAGCTGCCAATAGAAACCCGTGATTCTGGTACCAAGACTGTGAGTCGAGTGTTCTATGAGCCAGAGGAGATGACCATGATACCAGATCGTGAATTTGCACCTGTTTCAGCTGGGTATGACCCTGCAATAGACTATGAGAGCCAAATCCATATAGAGAAAGTAGTGGAAGTTGAAGAGGTGGAGGAGAGCTCTCCTAGTGTACAAGCAGAGGTTAAAAGTGCAGAAAAGGACAAGAAAGTGAGAAAGTCCCAAGATGGAGTTTTGGATAAAAGAAGGAAAGATGCACTTATTAAGAGGCTGAGTGGTGGGTCCTCAAGGGCAAACCCACTCACTGAGGCCCAGAAGCGGGCCCAGAATTTGAGGTCATATAAGGCTGATCTTCAGAAATTGAAAAAAGAACAGGTTTGTTTGGCTGTCTATGGTGTTGCTTTGTGCATCTTACATTTTGGTTCTCTTTCTTTTTGTGTACCAATATTAACTGTCACACCCAACAAGCTTTTAAACTAGAGTTTTTTCAACTAGATAAATTTTGTGCTTGTTTTCTTTGCAACAACCAGCATTTAACAAATTGAATGACTGCAATAATTGGCTAATTGACATATACATTTTGTACTGATTTCAGGAAGAGGAACAAATGAAACGGCTGGAGGCACTAAAATTAGAGCGGCAAAAGAGAATTGCTGCCAGAAGCAACAATGCGAACCCAACCCAACAAGTTAAACCCAAACCTGTGTCGAAGCCCACTCAAAAAACTTCAAAGTTCACTGATGCTGATCCAAATTCCACACCTGTTCGCAAAGCAGTGACCAAAACCACCCCCTCCAAGTCAACCGGGTCGGGAAACGGGCTGACCCGGTCCGTTTCGTCCCTTTCTGACACAAGAAAGGAGAAGAACGGATCGGGTGATCCAAAAAGACTGTCCGAACCTATCCGCGCATCAACTGTTATAAAAAATAGAAGTGTTACTGGAACAACCAAGAATAGCAGTGGTGCCAAGGAACCTCAGAGCAAGAAAATATCTGCTATATTGCAGTTGGATCAGAACAAATCAGCAACACTACCAGAATTAAAACTAAAAAATAATAAAGAAAACCCATCCCATGCCTTAGTATTTTCACAGGAGAAGGTTGAAAGTGAAATGGTCATAGAGAAGAATGTTGTTACTGTTGAAAATGAGGTGGTTGCTGCACATACACCAGTACTGCCTGTAAGAGAGTCTTATATTGCAGCACCAGTGCATTCAGAGGTTGAGAAAAATGAGGTGTATGAGAGAGAAGAGAGGATGGATAAAGAGGCAACAGAAGACCGGTATGTGGCTGTGCGGGCTCCACCTTCTCCGGTTCTTGTTGGTGAGGTTATCAGCAGTGACATGGAGGCTAGACATGGTTCTTCCGAGGTATTATTTTCTAATAAAACATGAAAATATCATTATCTATAAAATAAATGGGGAGTAATTGGGGTAACTAATGAGCAAGTTAGCTCAGGTGGTTTTCTTCATGCTTTATGGAGGATATTGATATATTTCTCATTTTTTGAGGCATCTGTAATGCTTCAAGGTTTTGGTAGGGGCAAACCTGAACTAGTTACAAAATTTGTAAGACATCTTCTAATTTATTTTTCAATTAGGTGGTTAAAAGAGATGAGCTTTCTGCTAATGCTCCAAATACTGAAATTCATACCCCTGTCGAAAGACCCTACCAAGCTCCAATGGCCCGTTTAAGCTCCATGGATGAAGTGCACCCAGTTTCCACAACACTCAAATTCGAAACACCAGCTCAAATCGAGAGCATCCAGATGCCAGTCCCTGTGGGTTCTTTGGACCCAGCCTTCATGAACCAGACCCTGAACCAGGAAACTGTAGTAGAGAAAACAAAAGGAAAGGAGTCCAAAGGAGGCTTCCGGAAGCTTCTGAAATTTGGAAGAAAGAGCCATGGTGGGGAGGGAGGTCATGCTGAGTCAGATGCATCATCAGTAGATGATGTTGCTAATTCTTCACATGATGGTACTGGCATAATTTCCATTACACTTGGTCGTAGATAACTCCAATAAGAAAAACCAAAAGAAATACATGAAAATATCAATGCAATTCAGTTTGGACATTTGAATTAAGCGTCTCAACTGAACAGAAATTAGGGAACAATATATCAGTAAGAAAGATTGGTAAAAAAATATCAATTGAGGTGTCTTTCCTTTTTTACGTAATTTGTTTTTGTTTTGTTCTTAAAATAAATAATAGTTTTTACCTTTTCCTTTTAAAATATAATATTGTGTTTACACTGACGACCAAAAGTTCATATTATCTGAATCATTTTTTCCTGTTTCAGCTCATTTGCTGAAGAATCTTATCACTCAAGATGATACCAAAGGTTTATTTGTAGTTTCTAATATCTCAACTTTAGAATTCTCTAAAAAAATCATCTGTTTCTCTGAGATAATACAAAATTAATAAAATCATTTATTTGTGCAGTCTCGAAGTCCTTTTCTCTCCTCTCGCCATTCCGCAAAGACAAAAAGGTTATTGTGTTATAGTTCAAATTAAACCTCTACTGCTTGCTTATCATACCTGTGTGAGAAATTTGCATACTAGTTACTGAAATACAGAAGTTCTTTCGGCTTCTCTTCACCCTCTGTAAACAGTAGTTTCCTTTTTTTTTTTTTTGCCTTTTTGTTGCTGAGGTTGTAATTGAAGGAGTTCACTTTTTTTTTTTTTATTTCTTGTGAATTTATATTTTGTAATATACTGTGTTTGCTATATACAACTTGTTGCCTGAATTCCTATATATCTTGGGAGCCCGGAGATGTATTTATTATTTTGCAATCAATAGTGAAAAAAAAAATTGCGAAGTTGGCGGAAACTATCCAATCCAAACGCAGACGTTGATCAATATTGGGGTTAATATTACTCGCTATGTAGTAGACTTCAAATTGAAAAGTTTGTTTAACACAATTATTAGTATCAATAATTAGGTTCACTGTCTTGAGTTTCGCCATTTATATATTTGTAGCACAAAATTCACGAAATAAACGATAGCATCCGAATTTCTTTCAAATATTAGCACAACTGGCGGGAAGAAATTATGTATTTAGATGACTAGTGATTACTTGAATGATAGCCTACATGTTGATGATACTAAATCCTAAAATTCAAAATTTCACATGCATATGAGACTTGAAAACAAAATGATAAACATAAATAACAGTCTGCTGCCTTTCTCTCATCCAAGCCCCCCACCACCAGCGCCAAACCCAGCTCCACCTCCAAACCCTGCACCGCCACCACCACCAAACCCTCCACCGCCGCCTCCCCCAAAACCGCCACCTCCACCTCCACCAACCCCTCCGCCAAATCCGAAACCACCACCACCACCAAAACCACCTCCAGTGCCTCCACCTCCTCCAAACCCACCACCTCCACCTGCTCCTCCTCCCATGCCTCCACCAGCTCCAAACCCTCCACCAGTACCGCCTGCTGCTCCAACACCACCACCAAATCCACCGCCACCGCCACCACCTATTCCACCTCCAGCCCCAAGCCCACCACCTGCACCACCACCAATGCCGCCCCCACCACCACCTATCCCACCTCCAGTTCCAGTGCTACCTCCACCAACTGCACCACCACCAATTCCACCACCTTTTCCAACTCCACCAAACCCACCGCCACGTCGTGCTCCTCCACGATCAAATTCACCCCCGGCTCCTCCACCACCACCTGCCCCACCACCAATCCCCTCACCACCAATTCGACCTCTTTCACCCAAACCACCACCTGCCCCGCCCCCAACCCCGCTGCCACCACCTAATCCACCACCTCTAACCAAATCACCACTAGGCTCACCTCCTAATCCACTATGGCCAAAATCATGTCTAAACCCTCTACTGTAAATCCCATGCCCTAACCCGCCTCCATACCGGCGACCAAGCAAGTTTTTCTGATCAGCAAGTGCACTTCCTTTGGCCGATGAAATGCTATTGCTTACCTCTCCTGCCAAGAGAAGAAGTGCAAATGCTACTGTAAAGCATGCTTTCATTATAAACAATTGCATGCGACACAAACAGTGGCCTGTTGGAGGGGTTCGTTTGTGTTTAGCTTAGCATGCGGTACTGCTCAGAACTGAGAATTATATATATATGTGTGTGTGTGCAAAGTTCAAAGGAAACGGTTGGTTGGTGCAAGCTATAGTAAATATGTTTGTTTTTGAAAGTCAGATAGTAAATAGTTAGGTGCTTCCATGTCATAACTCTGTGCATGGGAAATGAGCCAAATAATTACTTCCAACCGTCGCGCAACCTGGAAATTTTGGAGGTAAGAGTCAACCAAGGTTTAGTTGTTGCGCAATTGCATCCAATTTGATCCTCTCAATAAAAAAAATGATTAAAAATTAAGTTGATGTTTTTAAAATGCAAATACTTGGCGCTTAATTTGTAGAGGTGAAGTCACACTAAGCTATAGCGAGCTATGTTAAGCTGTGCTAGCAATTATTTTACATTGAATAATAAAAAAAGTATTTATCATTTTTTCCATAATAAATAATCATAAATAGATATAATTAAAAAATATTAATCTCGTAGGAAAAAGAACCGAAATTTTTATTAATAGAAAATAAAATAAAAAAATATCGAGATTGAAGAACGTTTTCGCTGAAATTCGAGATGTAGCAAAAACGTGATGGTCCATAATGTTCAGGGCACTGTAGCTGGCGTTATAAACTATAACGTCCAGTTAATTTGATCATTAATGATCTCTAATTAACAAAAAACACTATAGCTGGACGTTATGGTCTATAACGTCCAGCTATAATGGTTTTTTTTTCAAAAAAACCTCAAACACAAGCAAAAAAAAAGAAAAAACATTGTAACTGGACGTTATGGACCATAACGTCCAGCTACAGTGTTTTTTTAGAGATCATTAGCGGTCAGATTAACTGAACGTTATCGACCATAACGTCCAGCTACAGTGTCCTGGACGTTATGGACCATCATGTTTTTGCTACATCTCGAATTCCAGCAAAAATGTTCTTCAATGTCGATATTTTTTTATTTTATTTTCTATTGATAAAAATTTCGGAAAAAAAAGCCATATCGATGAAAAAAACTTCAGCACAATGCAATTGTTGGTGACGATTTTGGTGAACAAATTTTGGGATCGATATGAATGCCCAAGAGAAGATCTGCCACGTATTGGCCTGGAGCGTTGACTCTCAAGTACACAATAAATGACGGTCTACTTCCAGTCGTTTCTGTCTTAAAAAAAAAATACTTCCAGTCGTTTCAAGTCAAAACATATACATCTGACCTGAAGTTCTAAGCAAAATGTATATCTTCAAAATCCAGAATCTTCCGTCCATAATTAATATCAGGGGCGGACCTAGTGTAGTCCGGGGGGCAGCCGCTCCCCCTGGATTTTGAGTTTTAGTAGAAATTTATCGGTTTCGATCAACTCTGCCCCCTTCTGAAATTTTTTTTGCTCCCCTCTGAACGTTTAATTTGTAATTCAAGTTAAATTTAGGGTTAAAATTGAAATAAATCTGTTGAATTTTGATTGGTAATTAGAATTATAAGTCAGAGCATGAGAAATTACAAGTCAAAGTATTGGAAAGTATAAGTTAAAGCATTGTTTTTTGTTGAGTACCTAATTAGTTAATGGATTTAAATCCGATTAAGTATTTAAACCCGATTCGATATTTTTTTGCCCCCCTGACGAAAATTCTGGATCCGATTAAGCATTTGTGTTATATCATTTACTAACTATCAGGTCAATTTGCTCCTATGTGGGAGGTCATGGGTTCGAAACTCACAAGTAGAGAAATTCTCTATATTAATACATAGGAGTTTGAAATGTGTTCGGTAGCTTGACTTCCATCTCATATTTCAAAAAAACTATCAGGTCAATTTTTTATGACCTTCAACTGATAATTAAGATAATTTCATTCCAATTTACCTCATAATTCTATTTCAAACAAGCATTTTTTAACCTCTGCGTGTTTTTTTTTTTTTGCTCCTTGTCTATAATTCCTTCTTAAAATCCATTATGTTTCAAATCGTACCATACACTGATTTAATAAAATTTGCTACCAGTTAAAAGTTATTAATTCCAGCTTTATTTTGAGAGTAGGAATTAATTTTACAGATGACACTGATTTACCTTTATAGCCATTTGGGATTTTATTACAAATCTCTCTGACAAAAGTATACTACAATCGACTTAACATGCATGGTCCCGTGGAAAATTCGCCAACTAATCTCTTTAAAAGTTCTTTTTAACTCAACACAAATAACCTTTTGCAAGTACTGAAACCCTGAAATCAGCTCATACACAAGGGCAAAAAATTACACCTCCAATTCAAGAGAACGGCTTGAGCAAACCACTGGCATGAATAACCCATATAATTGTACCCATTAACCCAGAAACACAATTCTGATCTCCATTACAAATCCACAAGTTGATCTTCAATAACTGCATACTAGTGCAAGATTTTTTTAATCTTTAGCATATATTATTCAAGGCCAGGTTCACTCTGCACACTCTACTGGAAGCGGACTGGGATTCTTTAGAACCTAAGTGATTATCACAAATATAATGCAAAGTTGAGCATCAGAAAGTTGGGGTATTTTTAGATTAGAATTCAGAATAAATTTGCATGGTTATTTTGACCAGTAAGATAGTCTGACCCGCAGGTTAAGAGATCATAGCAGGACTCTGCCCGTTGAAGCATGCATGCTGACCAAAATAGGCGGAACCTGAGAACCATCAGCCATAGTTACATGTTCGATTCATTGTTTCACAAACAATAAGAAATAGTTTTGCAATCCTAAGCACACAGGATGAGAAAAACTGATATAGTTCCAATTAAAAGAGCGATCCATGATCAATAAAAGACAAGTACAATATAGTTGACACTAAAGTTCAACAGAATAAATGGTTTATATCAATTTCATATTCCATTACAAAGTTACAGTCAACTTGAGATACTCTCAAACCATTCTTTACCAGCAATTTTTCCAGCACACACATCTACATATGCTTGAAAGATCCCAGGAAAAGCATGCTGATATGGGAGAACAAACTTCTTCACAAACTTCTGTTCAATTGGTAATGCAAAAGAAACAAAAGCTTGATTTGCCAGTGGAAACTCTTTTGACTTGAGAAGCTTCCGGACAAGGTTCCTGGGGATGAGCCGCTTCTCCAAGCTCAGACCGAGCAAAACAGGATTTAGGACCACATCAATCTTATCACAACAAACATCTTTTATCAGGAATTTCATTTTCCTACCTACGAGCTCCTCTTGCATTGTCAACACACTAGGACTTTTACCAATCATAAGGGCTACTTCCTCCTGTGAAAGCCCAAGACTCTTCAAGTAAAGCATCCTAGCTTCTATATTGTGTTGGCTGACTCCGCTTACGGTAATCAATGCATTCACAAACATGCCTGATGACCGCTTAATCCCCAGCTGCTCGGCCCTCTTAGCATTCAGTTTCAATGTTTCAAGGCTCAATGTGAAATATCTAGGATTCGACTTAATCAGCCGAACAATTTGATGATGAGACATACAATATTCCTCTTGAAGGAAAGACAAGTTGGGCACGACAACCTTTTCCAAGCTGCTACAAAGGATTGACGCGTTCTTTTTAAGGATCCCAGATACAATCTCAGCCGAGCCAAGAGCCTGCATCCAGAAGTCAACCTTTGCCAAAACATTAAATAGGAACATTAGAGGGAAGCGGGAAATGATGCCTGAGATATCTTTAGTAGACCAGCCGATTTCTTGTAGCTTGGCCAGATTAGGTCTCAAGTTATTCTCCACACTAGAATGGAGGATGCGAGGGTCCCGAATCACGGCTGTTTTAATGCAGGATTCGCTTACGCCGAACTGCCTCAGGAAGTGGAGCACGGCCTCAGGCTTATCAGGGGATTTAAGGGGCTGTTTCAGGTGCTGCATCTTCTCGCATGACCTGATTGCCTCGTCAGAGGAAAGTCCACACGATTGGATGAGGTAGTCTACCGGTACGAAGTGAGGACTTACAAGCGGCGGCGCTTGAGTGGTAGAGGTGGAGAGAAACGGATGAATGACAGAGGCGAATGGGGTGGTGAGATGATGAAGGGAAGGAGATGATCGGAGTCGCCTCAGCAACACACTCATAGTCATAGTCAATACTCTCTCTGAACTCCGCTGCCCCGCTGAAATGTTGTTAGCGAAGAATGGAAATGGAAGGGTTGTGACCAACTTTGACCTTCATCGGCAGCGCAGATAAGAAGGCGGATTTGGATGGGGGCTTTCAAATGTTAACTGAAATCGCTGGACTTGACCCTAGCTCAAATGGGCCTTGGGCTTAAAGTTAACGTTTGCTATTAAATACGAAAACGACCCGCGATATTTTTAGTTATCGTTATCATCTTAAGATTTTAATCTTACCAGAGATTTTTTAAAATTTTCAACCAATTGAAAAAAACGACCAGCCGAAGTTGATTAAAGAAATAACAGAAATAGCTCTGATTCTGCGCGAATTAAATCTGCGTGGAAGGTAGAATTGGAATTTTGAAAAAGTCGCTGTTAATTTTAAAATTTTAAAATATTAAGATAGTAACTAAAATTTTTTCGGGAAAACGACATACAAGATTAAATGTAAATTTCAAAAATAAACAAATAAAAGCTGCATACAGAGCTCAAATAAGTATTGAGCAAAAAGAAAAAAACATAGATGAACCAATTAAGAGGAAAAGGTTGGTATAAACTCCATTAGTGGATCCATGCCAGTAATAATATTGTTTACTTAGTAGTCATCCAATATATTGAAATTTGATGACCGATATTGGTACTTGAAAAGTAATCACAGTTGAAATTTTGAGTAATTAATTGTGCTCTCATCATGACTTAATTTCAGTATCAAGTTGAGATCAGTGAATTGGCGAGCTAACGACAAGAAAATACATTATTTCACAAGACAATAATAAGGAAAAAAAAAACAAATGTAGAAGAAGGAACTCAAATCTAACTATAATCAACTACTTTCAAATGGGATAACTAAAGTGACTAAAAATTAATTAATTTGATTTGTAGCAAATATTGTTTTATCTACCAACTTTAATTAGACATTTTGACTTAAGACTCAACCACTGACTTTCAAATGCATGTTGTAAACAATCAATATGAAGCAGTGTTGTAAAAGAACGGCTGTTTAGCCCGACTAATTGACCGATTAGTCGTTAGCGGTGGTTACGAATCGTCCGTTTTCGTTTATACGGCCAATTAGTTGGTTATTTTTAATATATTTTTTTTTTTGCATTTATCTGTTATATGTATTATACTTTGTCTTGTCTTATCTGAGTTTTTCAAAATGACAATTTCATAACATTTTATTAATTAACAATGAAACTAACTTAAATAAATTTATTTGATTAGTTTGAGGGTTAAAATAAATTTATTTGATAAGTTAAATTAATTATTTTTAATAATTACAAGTATATGCACATAACTTTAATGAAAATGCAAAAAAATATCCGCAAAATTCTGATTAATCGGTTGCATACCGATTAATAGCTTAACGGTACCCCGTCCGTCTAACGAGCGCATACCGTTATTTACAACACTGATATGAAGTCCCATGAGAGCTGTTCGACAACAAGGGATTAAGCCTGCTTAAGGCTTAATCTGCTTCCTTTAATTTCCTTAACCGCTTAATCCTGCTGAACATTGGTTCCTAGCGCTGATTAAGAACACCTCCTTAAGCCTCCTTTTGTCCGGATCTTAATCCTCTACCAGGATCTTAAGACACCTCTACCTCTTCCTTTAGCTTCCTTAGCTTTCACCTACGGATTAAGACAACTGATCCTTAGCGCTCCTTGAGCTCTTAATCCTTCACTCTTAATCCTTTGTTGCTGAATGGCCCCATGGTCTTTAAAGGAATTCTGATACCCTGTTCCAGCACGAATCCAAAGAAAATAAAAGAGAAAGGAAATGGTGATGTTATCTTAACTGGGAAAGGCAGTTATTCTTTTCGAATAACAAGAACATGTTTTTTTCATTCCAACCATTGATATCATCGAGATTCGTGCATGAAAAAATTGAACGGTTGGATGAGGACAAGTAGATCTCTGTTATTCCAAAAGAATAACAACACTCCTTAAACTGACTCAACCAAGGTACTGTTAAATATTTATTTATATAATATATAAAACTCAAAATTTGAGTATGAAATAAGGCTAAACGCACGTTTTGAGTATACAAGTTTATTTGAGTTATCCGATAGTTTTGTTAATTATCTAAAATTTCTTTTACTGATTTTTAAAATATATTGTTACCTGATTTGATCCTTCCTCCTCAACCTGTTGTTACTGGTACTTACCACTTTACCCCTGTGTCATCATCATCTTCATCGTTGGATAATTAATAACGTGTACATGTTGTACCAGACTACCAGTGTAGAGTTGTAGCTTTCGGGCATTTTTTTTACCATCTTCACACTAGTAACTTTGCTTGGTAAATATGCCGGTACCGGTCCACAATTGTCACTAAAAAAAAAAAAACAAGCTGGAGAGGCACTCTCTTAGAGATAGGCGGTGGGTTTCAAATTTGGGTGCACAACCTTAGTCATCAGACAAAGGAGAGGAGAGACGGAGACTAGGCCAAGGTGAGGTGTGGAGAGGGGCGGCACGCGCGCGAAGACGAAGATGCATAGAGGGTTTTGGGTGGCGAGCTCTAGGTTTTGGTCTGGCGAGCGTTTTTCATTTACCCAAAACTTTCGGCGACAAAACCGACTTTCATAATTTATTTGGGTTTCAAGAGATTGGATGTGGCATGATTTTAAGTAACTCAATTCTTATGAGCGAGTTATGAACGAGTTGGGGTATGCTTATGCTCGACTCATTAAGTTAACGAACGAGTTGATAATGAGCGAGTTATAAGCGAGTTAATAGTGAACGAGTTGTCAGTGAACTTTTAACGAGCGAGTCACGAATTATGAACAATTTGCTCACCCTTATGTATGAGCAATCAAGTAATTGACGACATGCTTATTTCGGGGATATGGTATGGATGCTTACTATCTCAATCCGATCTAATCCGGTTTCCAATACATTTATACCCGATAGCAGTCAAGGATATTGAGATAAGGATCTGCAAGCGTATTAAATGTAGCCTGCGCACATAATTGAATTGGACCATACAGTACAACCCTTTCGGCACACCTCTTTAAGTCTTTAATTGAATTGGACGTACCATATACCAACTTTATGTGTGATAGATGTAACTCACTCTGTATTCATGGTCTAGCACCTCAATTAAGAAGCCTTAATTACACATATGCTTTACCACAGGATTGATGAATGAGGTGTCTCTGTGTGTGTACAGTATTGTTATACTTCTCTATTAGTATGCTCTGAGTTTAATTAATCACGCAGACAGACATACAATAATAAATAGGAAAAATATTTTTTAATATCATTTTCAAAACTAAATAAGGATTATTATGTAGACAAGTTACAATACTCGCCAACCAACTTAATAACATAATAACAAATCGTTATATATCAAACGCCTTAAGAAGCAAATTACATAAATTTCAAAAGAAACAGCGACATATTAGCATTACGTACTTTCTGCAAAACATTCTATCGAGATGATACAAGAGGGGTGCATGATCCATGCATACATGCAAAAGGAAATGTCTCACTTAATTAGTGGCCACCACCAATGCCGCCACCTCCACCATAACCGCCGCCAGCACTGCCACCGAAACCCCCACCACCTCCACCGCCACCGCCGCCGCCTCCACCAAATCCTCCTCCGATCCCACCTCCTTTTCCAAATCCAAAGCCAAACCCTCCGCCTTTGCCGAAGCCCCCACCTAATCCTCCTCCACCACCTCCTCCGGCACCACCACCAATCCCACCACCTTTACCAAATCCTCCACCAATTCCATGACCAATGCCACCACCTATTCCAGGACCGATGCCACCACCAAGACCACCACCTTTACCAATTCCACCACCACCGAGACCACCACCTTTGCCAATTCCACCACCGACTCCATGGCCAATGCCGCCGCCAAGACCACCACCTTTGCCAATTCCACCACCGACTCCATGGCCAATGCCGCCGCCAAGACCACCACCTTTGCCAATTCCACCACCGACTCCATGGCCAATGCCGCCGCCAAGACCACCACCTTTGCCAAATCCACCACCGACTCCATGGCCAATGCCGCCGCCAAGACCACCACCTTTGCCAATTCCACCACCGACTCCATGGCCAATGCCGCCGCCAAGACCACCACCTTTGCCAATTCCACCACCGACTCCATGGCCAATGCCGCCGCCAAGACCACCACCTTTGCCAAATCCACCACCGACTCCATGTCCAATGCCGCCGCCAAGACCACCACCTTTGCCAAATCCACCACCGACTCCATGTCCAATGCCGCCGCCAAGACCACCACCTTTGCCAAATCCACCACCGACTCCATGTCCAATGCCGCCGCCAAGACCACCACCTTTACCAATCCCACCGCCAAGACCACCACCTTTTCCAAAACCGCCACCAATACCATGTCCAATGCCTCCTCCTAAACCACCTCCTTTACCAATTCCACCTCCTAGACCTCCACCATTTCCATACCCACCACCAAGACCACCACCGGATCCACCACCAATTCCATGTCCTATACCGCCACCAATACCATGTCCATTGCCTCCTCCTAAACCACCTCCTTTACCAATTCCACCTCCTAGACCTCCACCATTTCCATACCCACCACCAAGACCACCACCGGATCCACCACCAATTCCATCTCCTATACCACCACCAAGACCTCCACCTTTACCAAACCCACCGCCTATTCCATGCCCAATGCCACCGCCATACCCACCACCGACTCCACCGCCACCACCAAACCCGCCACCACCTCCACCTCCTAGGCCCCCGCCGCCGCCAAACCCACCACCCTGACCAAACCCAGCTCCACCACCAAATCCGCCACCTTTTCCAAAACCCTTACCAAATCCAAAGACTTTATGCAACCAAAGGTTCTTCTCATCCTTTGTTTGCTCACCCGCCAACGGTCTCCCGATCACACTCACTAACGAACTACACAAGCAAAGTGCTATTAAAAATGTTACCTTCCCCTTTCCCTTCCCCATGGTTTTCAATTTTTTTCTTCTTTTGGCGCCTAAGGAGGCTTTGCTTTGGCTGAGTCCAGAGCAGTCATGTTTTTATAGACTGTACGCGTGGTGGGTTCTAGTGCATTAAATGATACCCAGCGAATCACGTCTCGCCACTTGAAAAGTCTCTTTAGTGGGACATACAAACTATTAGAACTGCCGGTGGATTATTTAAAACGGATCTCAATTCCAAATTAATCCGACCCGCTAAAGTCCATTGACCAATGGTTGATTTTTGCGCATAATTTTTTGTCATGTAACTTGCAAACCCTCTTAGTTCATCCGAGAAAAACCTATAATGTCATTATCTATAAATTTATTATTTTTTTATTTATAAATAATTGTTTCCATTTTATAGAGTGCAAAACTTGTGAAAGACCTTCAGTTTCTAAACCTTCTCTCATTACTTTAAGGGTTTGAAGCCTGATATTCATGCACAATACTAAATTATTTGTCAAATAAGTGGAACCTATCATCAGTGAAAAAAAAATGTTTTATACAAAAGTTGGATCATAATTCATAAGTTAAACAAACATACATTAAATGTGCTCAATAAATTTAACCCAAAAGTACAAAGAACCCGACCGGTTTAAAAGCTGTAGGTACAGTAAATGCTGGTGGTGAAAAGCAATTAAGTATGGCGGTGGCCGGTGGGGTAGTTGCGGGTTCCAGAGAAATTAAGCAGACGAACAAAAAAAAAATGAAATGGTTTTCTTTTTCTTTTATAAATTGCCCGTAAGCTAAGAAAATGTTTTTATACCAAGTACAAAACAAGAGAAATGGATGATGAACGCTTTTCAAATCTTACTTTTTTTTTTTCTCTTGTTGAGTTAAAAATTAAAATGCTTTTGTGTTCTGAAATTGTTCATTTACAATAACATGTATATACAATTATACATTGCAAATCTGTTAAATAAGAGCGAGCGAGAGAAGACCACTGCCACCAATTTTTTTAGTTAGTAGTTGTAAAATACAAAAACACGAGATTTATAGTTTAATTTGAAATATCACGAAACCGAAAAAAGGAAGTCATTTCTATCAATGTCCAATGAACATAATTTCGGTAATAATTTTATGTTTGTCTGAAATCAATATTTTACTGGAGACTGGTTCACAACTTCACATGAACCGTTGGTACCTCACTACCTCTCTCTCTCAGTCATGTACCTTTTTCACTGTGCTGTGAGCCTGTGAGTCTGTGACCTACTTAATGCATTCAATGTGGTTTCATAGATTGAGTTCATGAGTGTATGAAGAGAAAAAAAGCTTTTTGATATAATGAGATAAAAAAAGAACCCAACAGCTAGCACCTGACCTGTATATATATATATTCCCATTTATTTCAGAAAATTTAATATGCCAATCCTGCTTTATATTAAAGAACAACGGTAATATTATATATTTTTAAACATGTCACAATACTATGCAATGTAATAAAATGCGGTCTATGCGGCCGCATATGCATATTCAGTTCCAATCCGCATAGAAAACCAATATTCGGTTTATTATGCGGTTTCAAATCGGATACAAATACTTTTATTAATAAAATCCAATTTTAATTAGATCCGACTAATTTTATTTAATAGAAACGGATCATGTATCGGTAATAACCGAAATACAATCCTTTCTGCTTTCTCATCCGGACAAGGTCCAGTCAAGTGAGTTTAAACTTCTCTAAGCAGCTTGCTTTTATAGACTCCGGAGATATGCTGTTTTTTTAATTAGAGGAGGTGGGACTAAAGAAGGGACTGCGCCAGCACTCATCCGGAGGTTTCTTTCCTTTACCAGCGCAAATTTGCAATTTAGCTGGGCTACTGGGCCGCTGGGCTTCCATTCAAGTATTCAATCAATATTTAATTAATAAAATATTTTAATTGAAGATCAATGTCTCTGCCACATGTAACATGAGTTTGACGCTATTTGAGTATATTTTTGATTGATTTATTTATCCATTATTTTAATTACTCCTTTATTTATCCATTATTTTATATATGCCATTTAAAATTTGTAATATTATAATTTATCTATTATTTAATCACTAAATTGCAAATTTAATACTTTGTAATAGTATAATTTATTCAATAACTTCCGCATATATAAGTCCGCATAAAAATCCGCATATGCGGCCGTATATCGTATATGCGGTATGCGGTGGCCTTCCGCATACCGCATGAAAACCGCATTTTATTACCTTGATACTATGCATTATTTTTAAATGTATGCAATGCATGCAGCAGTTATAATTAATTCATGCCTTTCATACATAAAAAAAAAATTTCACAAATACTAAATATATATATAAGAGAGCAGATGCAGCATTAGGGCTGCACTAAAAATTCGTAGTTCGTAATTCGATTCGAGTTTGATTCGAAAAAGTTTGAAAAAATTTCGATTCGAAATTGGGTTCGTTCGAAATTAATTCAAACCAAACTCAAACTGGACCTAGTACGTTCGAAATTGGTTCGCAAACCAAATTTAGTTCGAAATTAATTCAAACGTGAACCGTTAATTTCCGCTGATAACTTATGTTCGCTGATGAAAATATAAGGCTGCCCTCAATTCTGACTTTTGAAAATTATTTCTTGAAACAAAAAGCCTAGTCCAACTATAAATTTTGCATTGTCAGGTGGGTATGTGCTGATAATGATATCTGGTTCATGTTGATACTAGAAATTTTGCTTTTCATGGTAGGATTCTGAGTTTTCGGGTAATCCAGGCTAATGATGCAAATATAGTGCGGGATGTTGAAAAGCATCTATAAAGTAATTTGTAGATGTTTAGTAGTTAGTTTAATGAAGCGAAATATATGGCTGAAGCTTTGGATACCTATGAGAATTTTTTAGAAGGGTTTTTCAGTAGCTAGTGCCTAGTTGTAATGAACTTTAATTTTTTATTTAGAATAATATTTTGGTTTGTAATAATTCTAAGACTTTGTTGATTGTTTTCTACTTCTATTGATATTTAAATTGTACTTTGATACTTTGGATATTTGAAAACTTTGTTGGCTATTTGGAAAATTTTGGATATTCGTAAATCGTAACAAAGTTCGAAGAAGTTCGAAATTGAGTTCATAAAAAATTCGATTCGAAACTGAGTTTGATTCGAAATTGAGTTCGTTCGAAATTAATTCAAACCAAACATAGTTCGAAATTAATTCAAACCAAACTCAAACTGGAGGTAAGTTCGATTCGGTTCGGTTCGTTTGCAGCCCTATGCAGCATATTAGCTTAAAAGCTCGGCCTAAACACATGTGGTGCGTTTAGGCTGTTCTAATAAATAAGTTCAGGTATAATTAATTCTTACATCTCGTAAATAGAAAAATCGTTTTGCCTAATTGAAAGCACGAGTTCGGTCATAAATGTTGAACCTATATGTCGTGGTCCGACAATTTTAGTAATATCCAAAGTTAATTAGAAATTATTATTTATGTTCAGATTTTCCGACTTTTGCTAAAAATAGCCGGTTTACTCTCTCCGTAAGCCGGCCATTTTGTGGCCGGCTTATTCTTTTTTGTTTTTTTGGACACTATGAAGAGCCAGATAATAAAATCTAACACTGAAAATTTGAATTTTTTTATTTAAATTATTTGATAAATTACTTCTTTTGATATATAATTAGCATATTTATACTAAAAATACGCTAAATTACTTGAAATTATGTTGAATTACACTATATTAAGTTAAATTACACTAAATTACATTACATTACGCTAAAATACGGTAAATTACGCTAAATTACATATAAATCTTCACTGAAACGGCGAAAAACGACGAGGAAACTTCAAACGGTCATAAAACGGCGCTCGAGTGTCCGATTTAAGCAAATGACAACTTTTCGGAAAGCTTGCCGGATTTCAAAATTCAGAATTGCCAAAAAACTAAGGGAAGAGCCTCAAAACTTGAGTTGAAGTTTCCGATTAAGATTTTTATTTCTATTATTCAATCTAAGTAGCTCAGTAAATTAGTTACATAATGAATTTGTAGAATACCAATTTTTACTATTTTCCAAATTTTTTTACTATTTTTTATGATTCATGAAAGATGGCACAAAATCAGTCTACTTTAGCATAATTTACCTATTTCAGCATAATTAGCGAAGTTATTGTAATTTAGCGTAATTTAGTGTAATTCAACATAATTTTAGTATAAATATGCTAATTATAAATTAAAAGAAGTAATCTAACAAATAATTTAAATAAAAAATTCAAATTTCAGTGTTAGATTTTATTATTTTGCTCTTCTTAGTGTCTCTAAAAAAAAAAAAAAGCCTATGACAAAATTAATTGGCAATACCTTTTAGATATTGAGAATTTGGGGACAAATGGATTAAGTAGATCACATAATGGATAATTAGTTCATAATTTTGCATAAAAATTAATGGTGAACTAACTAATTGTTTTTTCTGCAAGAGAGGAGTCAGAAAGGGAGATCATAGATCTCATCAATATCCCTCATATAATAGTGCTTGGAAAAATATGATTTTATACAAGAGTGAGGCTACTGTACTATGCAGAGCACGGTTGGGTCCGTCTACGGCTCAATATTTGAGTTTTCAAAATTCTAACGGTCAATCCGAACTGTTCAACATGATTATAAAATGAATATGTACTTGCAAACCAAATTTTATATTTTTTCAATTTTTTTACTATTTTTTAGATAGGTAGAAAATCACTTGATCTGAAAATTCTGGACCATCCAAAAACAATGATTTTCTACCTATCTAAAAAAATAGTAAAAAAAATCGAAAAATGTAAAATTTGGTTTGCAAGTACATATTCATTTTATAATCATGTTGAACTGTTTGGATCGACCGTTAGGATTTTGAAAACTCAAATATTGAGCCGTAGCACGGACCTAATCCGTGCTATGCATAGTACCGTAGCCTCACTCTTTACACAAATACACATCCCAAAGTACATCGAAATCTTAATTTTGGTCTATCATATCAGCTCTACAATCTTTGGGTAGAATCAATGTTTCTTATGAGCCAGGCTCCAACACATCAGTTCTATTTTGGACTAACATATGGTATCACAACTGCCTTATGGCATTCAAATATCCATTTTTGTTTAAAGTATGCTCAAACAGTGACACTTTGTTGCAAACAGTTATTAATACACAAGGCAATGCCCTTACTTTTTGCAAAACTTTAGATGTTATGCAATATGTAGAATGGTTAGAGATCTTAGACATTATCAACCACTTGTCCTATACTCACTTAGATGATAAGTGGACATAAGAATACAATGAGAGAATTACAGTTAGATCCTTATATAAAATTCTCAATTTTAGATGCATTAAACCTAAAAATGTAATTTTGTGGTGAAAGGTTCAAATTCCTATTAAGATTAGAATCTTTATGTGGCTTACTCATAAGAACATAATTTTAACAACTGACAATTTAAGAAAAAAAGGGTGGACAGGTTGTAATACTTGTCAATTTTGCCAACAACCTGAATCTATTAACCACTTATTTGTGACATGTTCCTTTACAAAACAAATATGGTTCTTTATGGGTCCTTGTCAAAATGTCAGTATTCAATGGTCTAAATTTGCAGATGTTATTAAGTTTGCTAATCAACTGCCTAATACACATTAAACAACTTTCCTATTAGTTTTTGGTGCTGTGTGCTAGACTTTATGGAAACATTGCAATGAACTTTGTTTTGACAATGGTAAGAGGAAGTCAGTGAGACAAATTATTTACTTATTAACTCACTTGTGCATTATTGAACAGGTAAGGTGAAACAAAAGGTATCCGATTCCACATCCTTGTGGCTCCCAGTTGACAAGATGTTCTCCCTCTTGCTAGTTGGCATCCGGATGATGCAGCAGTTGAACCCACTATGATAGAGGAACCAGGGACACAACTGGTGCCTTATGAAGAAGAAGTCTAGAAGATGGTCACTGGCTTTGGTGTCACATTTTGTAGTTACATATCTTACCCACAGCCTCAATGAGTGGCTTGGATTTCAGAATAAATTGAACTGTTTTGATGGTTTTGGGTTACAGCTTATAGTAGTTAATAATCTGATGTTGATCTTTTCTTTCTATGTTGGATTGTGGTGGATTCCAGCTGAACTGCAACTGATGGTTTGTGTGCTAGTTAGGGTATGTTATTTTGCTAATATAAAGTAGTAATCTCAGTACGCAGGTTGTAAGTTAACTACTTCTTTAATGAAATGGGCTTCGGCCTTAATTTTTATCAAATATTTTTTTATTTTAAACTATTAATTTATCCAATATATATTTTTTTATTAAAACTAATTTTACACTTGAATTATTTTCTCTCTTTAAATCGATCCGAAATATCTCTATTTTTTTAAAATAAAAATAAGACCAAGTCATTGAGCTTAAAAAATTTTCAAAGAATCTTGACATTACGTTTAATCACTAAAACCAAAAATTGATTTTCATATCTCTATTTATTTTTTTAATAAAAAGTATTTGTATTTATCTTGAGGAAGGTTCAAATACCTCATGTCTTGCATGTCTCACTCGTGCCTCGTATCAAGATATCCTTATCTTGGTTTTTAAAGTTCAAATAGTTTATCCGAACCGTTCAATATGATCTTCATATTAAAATGTGCTTAGTGATCAAATTTTGTATATTTTTTTGAAAATTATTTACTAGTTTTTGAGATAGGTACAACATTATTGTTTTCGGATGAGATCATGTTGAATGGTTCGAATCAAGTGTTTGAACTCTGAAAACAAAAATAAGAACGTTAGGCATGAGTGAGACTAGGAGTGGAGACAGACTTTCGAACTATGATGATCAATCATATAAAATCGAACTATGGGGGGTCAAACATATAAATTTTTTCTACAGAGAATGAGAATTAATTTTACAATACCATGTCATTTTACTCTGAATTATATAAGAATTCATACATAAATATATTTTTTTTTAAATAAAGGTCAATTGATCTCATTTCCTCTTTTTCTTTCTGCCGCTGTGTGAAATATGAAAGATGAGAGACATTTGAACCTGATAAATGACAATGATTTTGCCTTGCTTAATTAAGTAAAATTTCGGAAACTCGATTCAATCATGCGCTCCCATTTGGAACTTAACGGCTTTTCATTAACAATTTCAACGCATCTACGATCTTCAATTCCATATTTTCGCTAATCCCCTGCTAATTATCTTGTATTGAATCTAAGTACATCTCTAAGCTTAGCAGGCAGATCCCCTGCCAATTTCAGAATGAGAGGAAAAAAAAAAAAGAATCTACACCCATTAGTGTGCCACATATAATCCAAATCGTCACATAGAATACTCTGATAGTCTGCTGTGCCTGCTTTCAAGATGCATTCAATACCTTTCACAAAATTGGTCAAGTTTGCAATTGAGGACCTCTAATTGCTTCATTTATTTTGCCTTTACTCTCTGACAAAGCATAAATTAGCGACAACAGATATCAGATATGCATGCTCAAATTTAGCTTATATATTATGCTTACTATTTTTATAATCATAGAAGATCATAATTCTTTGATCAACCTTAGGAATAAAAATAAATACTGGTACAGGTGCAATTTTACATAATAGTTTATATTCCCACCTTCATCCGGAGTCTACCAACAATTTTTCGATGCACAAATATTAAGTAAATGTATTAAATCACATGAAAATGTGCATATCTTTAGTTGTAAGATGAGATGGGGCACACCATATGATGATGCATTAAATGAAAATGTGCATATCTTTGTTTTGTAAGATGAGATGGGGCACACCATATGATGATGCATTTAATTTATACCATGTGACTTAGTCTGGCAGTAGCTGATCCTTGTCATAATCTAATTACTTTCTGATCTTGGATCTCTTAATCACTATTATACTAACACTACTGGTACGAATGTGACATGTTTGGCATGATATAGGTAAACTTAATTAGCCTATGATATAGGATGTTTGAATAATGAAACAAGGTCCAATAATTATAAATATAATTAGGCAATTTCGTTATTTTAGCTATAAATTAATTAGCAATAAAATTTGAAAAAAAATCAAGCACCGAACAAGTATCTAAATTAAATTATCATTTAAATATCATGTGAGATATTAATTGATTAAAGGATGGTACAGTATGTAAACTGGTATAAATTTGCTGGTTTGAGAAATATGGGGCCTACTGATGTAATCTATACTAGAAAAAAGTGTATTTTTATTTTTTATATGGGACAATAACAGAGTATAACAGACTGTATGGTTTTGAAATTCCTTTTTTTTTTTTTTTTTTTTTTATGTGAGACAGGCTAGGATAAGGAAGTAAGGAACATGCATGCATTAAATATGGGCATTTTCAATGGATTGTTGGCAGTTGAGAGATGATTAAACTGCAAATTAAAATATCAGCTGTATTAGATTTGGTGGTACAGTGAGATCAAAAGTACTCTATTCTCAGTTCCTCTAAAATCCTAGAAGAAATAATTTATTGGCAATCGATGTTATATTTATCATTAAACAAAGCATGTCTTAAATGTTGTGCACTAATTAGATGTCACAAAAAATTAAATTGTTATTTGTTCAAATTACTCGACGGATAATAAATCAATTTTCAAAATTGCATCAAATATATATTTTACCAATCTAACTTAAGTTGCAATGGATATTTCGATAATTTGTTAAAATTGTTCAAATCAAGCCTCATCTTTTTATTAAAAATTGTTAAAAAAATTCTAATAAAAAATTGTTATGAAATTATGTAGGATGAAATTCTACTAATCAATTTATGAAAATCCACACCAATGAAAATGACAAAAATAAATGTTCGACTGATATTAAAAAAATGATAAAACTTATGTATTGGGTGACTCTATAATATCAAATAGACAAGATAATTTTATTACACTAATATAAACTTGGTTATTGCTTCAATGCACATTGTTACATTTTTTTTTTTAAAATAACTACGAGTTATTTAGGAGGTTCGAAGTTAAAAACTGCGTATAATATTTCTCATCTTAAGTTCGAAATCTGAAAGGAACAATTTCTTGTGAATATTAAATTAGTTGAGTAATATTGTCTCCAACTTTTACTAAAAAAGTATTCCTCATCTAAAAAGTCAACGCAGTTTCAGAACATAGATAGAAAGAGCAACATTTTCCACAAAATAGATCGAATACATCTATCTAAGAATCCACACTTTTTCACACAAGTTCACGAATTGAGGGCCTGTTCGACACGTTATTGTGCTCGTGGGAAAAAAATTCACTCTGATTGAATTTTTTTTCCCACGTGCACAGAAAAATTCAGTTCAATTTCTATCTCCACGCCCATTCCCCTCATGGCGCCGAACAGGCCCTGAATGGAAAATAAACTCATTCCCAAGCAAAATAAAATACAATCCGGTCAAACAAGTTGTGGCGATAAGAACTGGAAACCCATAATCTAAAGGTTGTGTGTGCTTCGTCAATAGATGAGCAGCTTTTTCATTTTTAGAAAAATAATATAATCACAGTGGTTTTTTTATGCACTAGTAAAAATAATAGTATAATTAAGATTCTTTTAAAAATCTCACAAGTGATTTAGAAAAGGGGGATAACGCTGCAATCATACATGTTATTTAAAAATAAAATTTTGAAATACCAAAATAAAAAGATACTTATAGATAGGACCCATATTAATTTGACACTAATAAAACATGTAAAGTCATATTTGAAATAATTCGAAATTAACTGTTTAGTTTTTGACAGTCTTTCATTGGATGACAAATGAATTTCAAATTTGAAAAAAAATCATAAAATATACATTATATTTTTCATTGAAGTAGGGACTCTTTATCGTTTATTAAACGCAAAAAAAAAAAAAAGTTTTCATAGTACAAAGGAGGGAAAGAAATATAGACTAACACTATATTCTAATAATGTACCACATCAATAATCCCAATTATTTAACTAAGATTTTTTTTTAATTACAGTTGTAAAATTTGACCGATTGATGTTCCATACAGAAGATTGATGGATGTTAGAAATACTCTGAAAAACATAAACAAATATAATTTTCATTGAAATTACTGAAGCACGCACATAATTATTGTTTACATCCAGAGTAAAAATGTGGTCCAACATAACTAACAATTCGTTACTACTAATTGGTACCTGTGGAAGCCTACTTTTGCTATTTCAATTCTGTTTCCAGTTCCAAACTAAACAGTACGAGTAAAGAAGGTTAGTATGGAATGAAACAAGAACCGCTAAATTTTGAGCAACTCAGAGAAACAAGAACCAGAACAAGTACACAGTACAAGCGATTGCGGTCTGGTGGAAATAACAAGAGTTATTCTTCAAAAGTAAACAAAAAAAAAAAATCTCTGTGTATTTCTGCTGGGATGAAAATTGAGAATACAATGTCGTCCAAAAATTGCTCAGTTGGGTTTGCGCTTAGCTTTGAGAATTTTTATTTTTAGAAAATTTTATTAAATAATATAGAAAAATATATTGATTACATGAGATTTTTTGGGCCTAGAAGGCGCTAAGTTAGTGATCCGACTTCAAAGTATTTTTTTTTTCACAAACAATACACAAAGCCGCACGATTATTCTCCATTTTGGATCCGAAAAAGCAGTTTTGGATGGGAGAAGGTAGGGGTGTTCATTGGTTCGATTCGGTTAAAACCGAAATAAAATAGACAAATCAAAATTTTATTTGATTTTCAAAAATACAACTGAACCGATCAAAATAAATTTATCAACCAAATTAAAACCGAACCAAACAAACAAAACTAATTTCAGTTTGTTCGGTTGAACCGAAATGAGAAGGCTAATCATAAAAATAAATATTTTTTGTTAGCTTTTTTAATTTGTTTTAAGATTGATTGAAAAATTTTATTTGGTTCAGTTTTACAGGTAAACCGAACAACGCAATATACATTATATCGTAATTTTTGAATTTTTGAAATGCTGATTTGGACGGGGAACATATTTAAAAATTTTGGTTGATCCAGTCTAATCAGTTTTGAAAATTTGTAAACCGAAACCGAACCGAACAATTAAACCGATTTTACAAAATGAACCGAAT
The DNA here is from genome assembly GCA_025461045.1 of Carex parvula. Lineage (NCBI taxonomy): Eukaryota > Viridiplantae > Streptophyta > Magnoliopsida > Poales > Cyperaceae > Carex > Carex parvula. Next base: position 462,528 of record JAJGRW010001276.1, read on the forward strand.
CAATCCATTTAATCGGAAAAACCAAACCATTTAATCCGAATTCTCTCAGTTTAGTTTAAAATTGATTAACTTGGATCCACTAAACACCCGTAGGAGAATGGAGGCAGGAGAGAGCAGAGAGAGAGAAGTGGATAGGTAAGATTTGATGTGGCCAAAGTTTGTATCGGCTCTAAAATTTGAAGCCGGACCAGTAACTCGGTTCGAAAGTTTGAATCCAAATCTGTAAATCGGCCCCTTCTAGATCTAATGAAAATGTAACGTACTCAATCTATTTTTTATATTATTTAATAATAATTTCTAAAAATATATTCTCAGCTTTCTTCTAGGATAAATAAAAAGGTTAATTTATCGAGCATTGCTTGGTACAATTACCCAGATCAACCGTTTATATGTTTCGAGATTGATGCATAAAAAACTGTCTATTTTGAGATTGCGTGTATAAAAAAACTCAAATAGTTGGATTTTAGAATTCATCAGATATGATTCTCAAAATTACCCGACATTTTTATTAATATCCAAAGCTAAATAGAAATATATAAATATACCTAGATTATCTGGGAATTTATAAAAATGTCCATACCGGCCAGAAAATAGTCGATATCAAATTTAATCCATTACCGGTCAGAAAATAGACGGTACCGTGTTTAATTCATTATCGGTCAGAAAATGGCCGGTTCCTTTGCTATATATATGTGTGGAGAGTTGGCCAAATTTCTCACAATTCATTTCATCAAATTTTACACTATCTCTCCTCTGTTGAACTCTTTCTCCCATATTTCTTCATATCTTCCCAGATTTGCAAGTAAGTCCTTCTAATTTTTTAAAAATTCATTTTTAGTGCAAAATGGTGTAAAATGTTAGGATTTGTTAGTAATGTATCAAAATTATAATAATTTAGTTGTAATTGAGTCCACATATCGTGCGGCATCAGGGTATGCTGCATGCGGCATAGAGGAGGCTGTACGGCTTCCTGACTTAGATGATTTTCTTTATTTTTTGCAATTTCGCATGTTGTGCTATTCGTGTGAGGTGTTGCATGCTCCATGTGATGCTTGTTTTGGTGTTATCTTCAGAAATCGTCAAAAGATGACACTTTTGCTCTATTTTTTGTCTAAAAATGCAACTTTCTCAAAAACCTGCCAAAAAGACCTAAAAACACGTTTGCGGTAAATAAATCTGAAAAATGACTACTTTGCATTCGCCTTTTGCCATTTTCCGGAAGAAAAGATAGTGATTTTCGCTATATATTTTGACTTCATTAATTTCCCCCGAATTTTTCTCATTAATTTACCATCTTTTAAAAAAAACTAATTAATTTTTTTTTTCTGAAAATGTTTATATTATCAGAACTGCGGACCTAGCAGTGCATATAATATGGCACTCAAGTACATTAATTTAAGTTCATAGTTTGAAACTGTGGTACCAACTTACTGCGTCCACAGTTTCAAATTACGGTCCTCATAAGTGTGAAATTTTTCAAAACAGTGACTATTAGTTTATTTATTTTAAAAGATGGTAATTCAAAAATTTCGAACATTTTCGTGCCATTTCAATCAATTTCACACCAGTATATTTTTTTCTACTAATCTATTCTTTCATTTAAAAAAAAAAATTCGAAGTATACCAAGTCCATAGAGAGCATTGTGAATGTCTATTAATATTTTTTTCTCAATAGAAAATTCATTTCAAGTACATTAATTTATCCGTGCTAAAACACACAGAGGCAACTAATATTATGCACAAAATTCAGCTAGAATGCATTTACAGTGCATTTTTCTGTGTGTGTTCATATTTTAATCAATTTAAGGCATCATTAGTGAACCTAAAATCACCAAAGCTGATAGATAAACTATAACTAATGTTTTTTTCATGTACATGATTGTATCCGTGCTATAACAAACATATACAACCAATATAAAGCATAAAATTAGCTAGAATGTACTTACATTAATGCTTTCTTGTGTGCTTGTTTTGTTTATAATGAATTTAATTAGGCCACATTTATGAGCATAAAATCACCAAAACTAAATGATAAACTCTCAAGTAATATCTTATGCATGCATGTGCATAATTTTATCCGTATTAAAAACAAATAGATGCATCAAATATTATGTATAAACTGTAGCTCGATGCGTTTGTGTGTTTATGTTCATGCTTTTAATTAATTTTGACTTCATTTACGTACGATTGTTAAGTCATCAAAATTGACAATAAACTATAATTATTGTCTTTTACATGTACATAAACTTTCTTTTTGCTAAAACAAATAGATACAATTTATATTACACATAAAATTCAGCTAAAATACATTTCTAAATGGAGGCATCACTGTGGATAAAGATAAGTATTAACCGATGTTTGGAAGATATATTAGCAAACAATATATAGTTGTATAACAACCTAAATTGAGAAAACACGACCTGAAATATGATTTTTCTTTTTTTTTTGTATGATATGCTCTTAGGTTCGTTCAGTTCTTTGCCGACATTTTTATTTTTACCCAAAAAAAAAAATATTTTAATATAAATAACCAGGTTTTTAAAATATTTTTATTTTTACCCAAAACGCCAGGATTATCTGCGTTCCGAATTAAAAATTCGGAACGCAGGGAATATCTGCGTTCCGAATTCTTAATTCGGAATGCAAGGAATATCTGCGTTCCGAATTCTTAATTCGGAATGCTAGGAAAATCTGCGTTCCGAATTAAGAATTCGGAACACAGATATTCCTAGCGTTCCGAATCTCTGTTTTTTTTTTGAAAACTTATATAACCAGCTGCGTGGAGAGAGAATAAAAAAAAAAAACATCACTTTCTGAAGGGTCAGGAGGAGAAGAGGAGGGAGGGAGGGGAGCTGAAGGAAGAGGAGGAGGAGGAGACGGAGGAGGAGACGGAGAAGTCGTCAGGTAATTTTTTTTACATACATATTTACTGTTAATACATACGTATTTACTGTTAATTACATACGTATTTACTGTACACTACTGTTCACATACGTATTTACTGTACAATACTGTTCACATACGTATTTACTGTTAATACATACGTATTTACTGTTAATACGTACGTATTTACTGTACACTACTGTTCACATACGTATTTACTGTACAATACTGTTCACATACGTATTTACTGTTAATACATACGTATTTACTGTTAATACGTACGTATTTACTGTACACTACTGTTCACATACGTATTTATTGTACAATACTGTTCACATACGTATTTACTGTTAATACATACGTATTTACTGTACACTACTGTTCACATACGTATTTACTGTTAATACATACGTATTTACTGTACACTACTGTTCACATACGTATTTACTGTTAATACATACGTATTTACTGTTCACATACGTATTTACTGTTCACATTTACTGTTCACATACGTATTTACTGTTCACATTTACTGTTCACATACGTATTTACTGTTCACATTTACTGTTCACATACGTATTTACTGTTCACATTTACTGTTCACATACGTATTTACTGTTCACATTTACTGTTCACATACGTATAAAATTGAAATCAGTAAACTGACCAAATATTTGTCATTTATGAATGTAGTTTATTGGCCATGTCTATTGCAATTTCAATACATTTTGGAGGAAAGTTCATAACTGACCAGTATGGAGTACGTTACTCCAAGCCTGCAGCAAATACGTACTGGGTTGATGAAAATTTCTCATTTGAGCAGTTGCAATCGCTTATTTATGAAGCGAGCGGCTACAATAGGAATCGTTGCCAATTACAAATTCAGGCCCGAATGGTCCACGCAGGAAAGTATGTCAAAATCACACTGGGAGATAACGGGGCGTTGAGAGGTCTAATAGCGCAGGTTTTGAGGTCTGGCGAATCATTATTGGAAGTTTTTGCACGCAGAATTCGCGAAGAGTCAGGGGCCGGAAGTTCAGGCCAAAATTCGGCTGCCCAACATTATCAAGAAGATAATGAACCACACACTCCTTTTATCGTAATGCCTGTAGCAGAACCGGAACAAGAAATATACAATAATTCACCCCAATCTCCAGCTTTTATCCCACCTGTATCCATGTATGCAGGTCCTTCATCGATACCTGGGCCTGAACCAAATCCTCACCCCAGACCGCCACCAGTACAGGAAGATCCAAACGAGTCGGAATTTGAATTTATAAACGAGATACCGGAGGAGAATCTGCAAACTGGGGATGAATTGGGGCCAGAAGAATGTGACATTAATGATGAAGGAGGTGAAGAAGATGAAGAAGATGAAGAAGAAGAATACACACAGCCCACTGTGAGGCAGAATAGAGAGAATATGCCGTTGGGTGGCTGCTCTGAGACTCACCCTTTTGTAAACTTCAATGACACATCTGCTTTCCGAGAAGCAGATATTTCTTACTATGGTCGTCGGGTTGAGTACAGGAGTGAGCTCGCAAAAGGCCAATACTTCGTAAGTAAAAAGCAACTGACGAAAAAGATCAGAGAGTACCATATTGACAAGAACAAGGAGATATATACGAAGAGAAGTGACACATCCCGTATGGAAATTATCTGCAGCACTCCTCACACATGTCGTTTCAAACTGAAGGCAAGAGCAACAAATGCCGGAGATACATGGATGATAACTGAGCAAGACACGCCTCACACATGCCAATCTGAGTTTGAAAGGTCGGACCATGCACAACTCACGGCATCAATTATCGCAGACCTCATCGAGAGCGCCATTAAGGAAGACCCCACTATGAGCATCCGGAGTGTGGCACACTGCGTGAGGGTTAGGTTTGGCAGTATAACCCCGAAGTACAACAAACTTTGGAGAGGTCGTGAGCTTGCAGTTGCCCGGCAATTTGGGAGTTGGGAAGAGTCGTACAATTTTATGAAACTATTGCTTAACGGGATATGTTACACGAATCCCGGCTCAAAATACCAATTTCAGACAAGTCCGAGCATCGATAAAAATACAGGACTGGTCAAAGAAGGTGTTCAGCAATTCAGGGCCGTGGCATGGGCTTACGGACCATGCATTACCGCATTTGATTACTTAAGGCCGGTGATCAGTATAGATGCAGCCTTCCTTTCTGGGCGGTATGAGGGCAGACTTTTGATGGCTTGCGCCTATGATGCCGATAACCAATTGCTGCCTCTAGCATTTGCAATTGTACATACGGAGAATGAAGAGAACTGGGGTTTTTTCTTACACTGGCTTAGGATTAATGTGATTGGTGTGAATAGATTCGTATGTGTTATATCGGACCAACACAAGGGTATCAAAGCTGCATTGAAACCTGAATACGGATGGGATAGGGATAATTTTGTGCACAGGTATTGTATCCAACATGTTGCAGATAACCTGGTCCAGGCGTGTGGGAAGGACAAATGGTACGGAACTAGGTTCAAACAAGGAGCCAGGAAGAGGAAGCCAAGAAGGCTGAAAGAGATGTTCGAAGATTTTTGCTCGGTATGTCTAATATTGTCTAATTTATATCACTTTTGTTTCTTTTAGATGCATTTTGTCTAATTTTGCTTTGTTCTATTGCAGCAAAATCCGACGTGTAATGCTTTTCTGAGGAGAGTGGGCAAAGTACGTCCTGATGATGTCATGGAGCCGTCAAATTTTGAAAAAATTTTCCAGACCTGTGATGGAGGGTACCGATTTGGTATCATGACAACAAACGGCTCTGAGTCCCTGAACGCTGTCTTCAAGGATAGCCGAATGTTGCCCGTGGCTGCACTTGTAGAGGAGACATTCGCCAAGTGCAACAGGTGGTTTGTTCAACGGCGAGAGGCAGCGACGGAGCAAAGCAATGCAGAACAGCCTTTTTCCAAACGGGTACATGTTAAGCTCGCCAAACGGTGGGAGAAAGCTGCAAAAATGGATGTCATCCCATACTCACACGGCGAAGGTAATTACGAAGTCACGGGCCCAAATGAATATGTTCCAGTGGTCCAAATGCAGGATGGATCTATGTCAATTATTCATAGAAGGTTCCAGTATATCGTGACAGTCGGGCCAGAGAGAAAAGTGGAATGTACATGCAGAGGTATCCAATTAACTGGGATTCCGTGCGCTCATGTGTTAGCGGTTTGTCGTAATAGAAACTGGTCACCCAACCTATTTGTTGCCCACTGGTATAGGGTGGACTACCTTTTGAGTACTTGGAGTGCATTGTTTGTTCCTTATGGCAATCCTGAAGATTGGCCTGCAACCGCTACCGATAAAATTGAGCCAAACAGAGATTGGATTCGGCGTGGTAGGAGACAACACATCCGTCAAGTTATGACCATGGATGAAATGCAAGGTAGGCGACGGGGGCACCGTCCTCGCCGTTCCACTTCTGACAGGCAAAGGCGAGGTATGTCACATTCATTCCTAATTATTTTCGGTTCCAATGTTGAATAGCTTACTAACTAACATATTTGGGCTGCAGAGGCTCGTAACGCAGCAAATGTAGCAGAGAATGAGCGAGTTATGGGAGAGGCGAGTGGATCGCAAGGGCCGCGGCGAAGCACAGCCAGAAGCCGTACAGCAGACCGTGAAAATGCAACTATGATGTTTAGGGAGGCAATGGGAGAAGTACTGGCAGGAACGGAGGCGGTTGGAATGCAAGGGCCTTCAGGTACTACCCAGCGAAGAAGGAGCACAACTCAAGCAGGTAGGAGGAGCACATCTGGCGCACGGCCATCCGATACAGCACACCAGCGAGAAGAAGGAGTGCAACCAGCTAGAAGGAGCACATCTCAATTAGGAAGGACGAGCACATCTGGTACAGCTAACGAAGCGCAAGCAGGACCGTCCGGTACAGCTAACCAGCAAGACGAAACAGTGCAACAAGATAGAAGGAGCACATCATCATGGGGATCTGGTTGGCTCAGGGGTTTTAGAAGGAGTCGTAGGAATTAACTTTATTTGTATGAACTTTATTTGTATGAACTTTGGCTCAGGGGCCTTCCTTTGAGGTTTGTATGAACTTTATTTGTATGTATTTTATTATGTTGCAGTTTTTTTTATTATTATTTTCCAAATAAATTGTAGACAAGGAGGATGGACAGTAACAATCGAGGAAAGAGCGAGGAAAAGAAATGCCCGTGGGGCTGCAGAAGGAAGAGAAAGGACTGTCCAATGTGGTCTAGGAAATGTGTGCAAGGATCTGCTGATGATTGTCGTACAAATGACATATCTGATGATGATTTTGTAGAAAACCCCTACGGCTATGGATTGGGAAAAAAAAAAGATGATGTACATACACCTAAGACGAAGAGTAAGGCTAAGACTAAGGCTAAGACTAAGGCTAGCACGTCGTCTGTTGTTACCGAGCCGTCATCGTCAACCTCGGACGATGATTTTGTTCCATGTACGTTCAAGACCGGTAAGACGAAATAGTATGTTGTATGATCGTTTGAAGCAGATATTAAGTTTGTATTTTATATTTTGGATGTTATTTATATAGTATGTTGTATGATCGTTTGAAGCAGATATTATTTCTGGATGTTATTTATATTAAGTTTGAAATAGTATGTTGTATGATCGTCAATGGATGTTATTTCTTTTTGTTGTACGAAACATAACGAAACATAAATAAACTACACTAAACATAAATAGAACATAATGAAACATAATAGAACATAATAAAAAATAAAATGGAACATAATAAAATATAGAACATAATAAAACATAATAAAACATAACGAAACTACACTACACTAAAACTACCAAACTAAACTAAACTAAACTACCATAATAAAACATAACATAGCATAACTAAACTAAAACATAATAAAATATACCCTCTATCCATCGTACTGCGAAGGGGAGAATCGGTGAGGTGGTATACCCCTGTTCTCTCTACTGAATATGCGCTCATGCCAATCCTCCCACTGAGGCTGTCCTGCCTGCGCGGCGCGAGCTGGTGTAATATGATCCTCGAGGCAAACCTGCCTACTCATCGTAAGTGCTGTATCCCATGGATCCGAGGCCACGTCGGTAGCTGGCGGTGGCGTGGGAGTATGGAATATGGATGCCGCAAACTGGGAGTCATAATCAGCCTGAGTCCGGCTACCAGAGGCCTCCCAATCGTGAGCCATCTCTGAATACGGCTGACGCGGTGGCGGGGAGGCGGCTGTGTCGGCATATATGTCTGCAAGGCTAAAACTCATCCTGTCGTCCTGCACAGACTGGATCTCTGGAGACTCATGATGCTCAGGCTGTGTCGGCATGTATGCAGGACCCTGCAAGGATACCAACAATTTAGTAAATTTTAACTATCTTTACTTACAGTAAAAGAATAAATAAAATAAAGAATCACATACCGGGGGAAGAAATGGACGACCGTGCTCGTCACGGTAGGCGTGCCAACCGGCCATGTGCAGTACCCAACGATGATAATCCCACTCTGGCTGCTCTGATGGCTCCGGTGGCATCTCACTGTTCATAACAGGTGGCGCGTCAGGCTCGTCCGGCTGTACTGCGCGCCAATCAATATTCTCTCCGGCGTCTCGTAACATGGTGACCAGCTTTGCCTCCTGGCCGTAGTCCGTAATGCATGGGGCAACCAAGTGCAACATCGCGTGCCCGACCGCTCTGTAGCCACGTTTTCCAAGACAAACGACTGAACGCGCGGCACCTTTAAGCGCTACCAGCAGCTATTAAAAAAACGTTAGAAAAAATTAAAGTTATGATAAAAGGTTCATAACGCATAAAAATGTGTTGTTTTAGATGCATTACCTGGCGAGCACCTTTCCGGCCAGTAGGGGTATAACCATCGTCTTCGAATATCTGTGCGCGAAGAAACTCGCCGTAATCTCCCTCTATATACACCGAAGCCATGCCGACCCGCAAGTACCAAGCCTGATATCTCAATAGGGGATCTCCCTGGAACTGCATCGTATCAATCTCCGGCATCTGCCATAAGTTGGCACTCATATTGCCCGCCTTGCTGTAGTACTCCGAGTGATAATCACTCCAATCTCTATCCCAGTGATTACCGTGTGTTATCCTGTAATTCATATGTCAGTTGCAATTTAAAGACAAGAACTAATGTTAAGTACAAAAATGCTAAAAACAACATAACTTACCCGTGTAGCCTCATGATCACAGATCTCGGGACGTCTGGATCTGCGGGGATGAGTGGAGGAAAAGCAAATTGCCGGAGCACCCGGTCTGGCCAGTGGTGCTCCACTATCCAGAAGCACACCAGCGGTCCCCTGTAGAGCCACATCTCCCGATCATCCTCTACAATCTGCGGCAGCCTCCCCTCAGTGTATAGCTCCCGGTACGGAGTCCAGCGCACCTGCGTCTCACCCAGACTCTGAATCTGAGATCGGACCGTCCTGATACCTGCTGTCTTCCCGTGAGGGTTGTCCTTGTACTCATGATGTCCGTACCATTTCATGCCGAATGCCAGTCGATCTCCATTTTCGGGCCCTCCCCATGGATCCTCGTTCGGCTGAGGTACCCCCACCGGTAGCCGTGACCACGACCAATGCTGCAGAAGCAGCATTGGCCCGCCGATTTGCTTAGTTTTCCGCTATATTTTGAAGAATACCAGCCGTCAGGGACAAGTTAAATAATTAAAATAAGACAACAAGTGCATGACAATGTAGGTAATTAAAATAAGACATAAATAGCATACTGACCTTGCAACCGTGGCACAAGTTGGAGTAGAGATGTGCTAGGACAGCCCCACCCCAGTTGTACCTGCCGCTCGACGGCTCAAGGTCTCGCAGCAGCTCTAGATACATCATCGGGATGGTATTACCACTAGCATCAGCAAACATGACAGAACCAAATAGGTCCATCACGAATCCCCTTGTGTATCTGTAATATCAAAATTATAGAGCAACTCATTTTTCCGCATGAAACAGAGTACAAAATAAATGTAATACAAATAGTTTGTATGAGTACCTCTGAATCTCGATCGGAGTGGAATCGCTGCCTATACCTCTCGCAAACATAGCTCGCAGCTTCGTCTTTTCCAGACAGTACTTGGACTTCCCCCCGTTGCTGCGTATATCTGGCTCCGCTCCCAACAACTCAGCGAGCATGTAATTAATCGTCGTGTCATCTGGATCTGTGGGGTCAGATATGCCACCAACGGGCACGCCCTGGATAGGCAAACCCCATAGAGCACTAACGTCCTGGAGAGTCACTGTCATCTCTCCAAAAGGTAAGTGGAACGTGTGCGTCTCGGGGCGCCATCGCTCCACTAGTCCTGCAATCAGGGACGCGTTGATGGACTTAGCCTCCGACTGTAGAATATCGACCAAATGCTGCACCCCCAAATTTTGCAGATACGCCTCCATCATCGGGAAGTACTGCATGTCCGGATACCGACCCCTGGCAGTTATAATTGCCTCACTCTGCGTTCAAAAAAGTGAACAACATGAAAAACTAAAAATACAAAAATTCAACAAAATCCAAACTTAAAAAAAATAAAAGTAATCAAGTACCTCTTTAGATGCATCTGAGACTCGGTGCTCACCGTGAGGCATCCATAATAAAGGACTGAAATGCTCCTTGCTGTCAGTGGGAATGGGCTCATCAACCGGGTCGGCTGCGGGTGGTCTCCTAGGCCGTCCCCTAGCCATCCTGCGTTAAAAAAAAGGTTAAACATGCTACAATTGGCTAAAATATGCTAATTGCGGTAAAAATATGCTAATATGCAAAAAGATGACTATGGAGTTGATGCTAAAATACGCTAATACGCTAATATGCAAAAATACGCTCATACGCTAATATTTCTATAAATTTGTATTTTTTTTAAAGATAAGGTTTCCATTAGAAATGTATAAAATCAGTTAATGCAAACTAATTTCATTTCATACATATTAATGCAAAATAAACTTTCAAATATACAACCAGCAAAAATAACTCATTTATTAGTTGCGAGTACAATTTATTTAATCACACAAATTTGATGATACATATAGTACATATTAAACCTTGGAACTATAGATATAGTTTTTTTTTTAAATAGAAGTAAGAACAAAAATAAGCTCGTACTATACAATAATATTTTCTACAATTTCGCTAAAATATTAATAAAATAAGATTTTAAAGGAAAATCAATTCTTGAATTAATAAATCTATATTAATTGACCATTATAGTTATTTGTAAAAAAAAAACGTACGTGACCATTATAGTTATTTGTAGGTAATGATACGGGGATGATGAGGAATGATAAAACTAATAGATTAAATTTTAACTAAGACGAAATTGAGCTTTATTTTAATTTATGTGTTTCCTAAGTTTAGACTTTAAAAATATAATTATTAGCCTGTTTTCTATTTTGAATCCAGTCTGTTTCATTAAGAGAATATGCAATTCTAACTTTATTTAACTAAGCAAATTAATATGCAATTCTAACTTCTTTGAATCACTAATATGTAAAGAATCATTTATACATAAATTAATATAACAAGAATGAATTAATCTAAAATATTTATAAAACATAAGTGAACACATAAACGAATTAATCCCAATTGACATGTAAATTGCATGAAAACAAAAATAACTTAATATAACTTAAATTTGCATGCCACATAAATTAATAATTTAAACACAAGCAAACAAACAAAATTATAAATGCAATTACAATATAGCAAAATAAACTAATAATCCAATCTAAATTAGATCAATATATATTTGGTTGGCATATACACAGAAAATCCAATCTAAATTACAATCTAAATTCCCCCGTAGGCAGTACACAAAAATTCCCCCAATTTAAATTAGACCAATCTAAACTAATAATCCAATCTAAATTACAATATAATCCAATCTAAATTAGACCAATCTAAATTGCACAGAAAATTCAATCATTGGGATTACATAAGGATTGTCAAATAATAGTGAGATTGAGAAGGCAACAGAGTTTCTGCATGTCATAACAGCAGATTCATTTCCATGAGAAGGCAACAGTTGGCAACTATAATGGGATCATAACAGCAGATTCATTTACATGTCATAATAGTGAAATAATAGTGAGATTGAGAAGGCAACAGTTGGGATCATAATAACAGCAGATTCATTTCCACTAGACCTCCGATCAGAATAACAGTTGGGATCAGAATAACAGCAGATTCATTACTAGATCTGGATCGTTTTTTTAACTTGGCACGAATCTCAAAGCCCAATAATAATGCCCCTGCGCGAAAATTGAAGTATAAATTGAGAAATTTACTGTGAATCGACGACCGGCGGTGAAGAGGCGGAGGAACGGCTAGGCGGAGTGGCGGCGAGGCGGAGGGGCGGAGGCGCGCAGCCTTCTCTTCTGTTTTCCTTTTTTCTGGCGGAGAGGCGCAGATCTGGCGGAGAGGCGGAGGGGCGGAGGCGGCGGCAGCGGCAGCGGCAGCGGCAGACCTTCTCTTCTTTTTTTTCTTTTTTCCTTTTTTCCTTCTCTCTGGCGGAGCCTCTTTCTTTTCTTTTTTTGGTTTTGTTTTCGTTTGTTTCTGGCGGAGAAGAGACAGAGAAGGAGAAAGTAAAGTCACGGGTGTGGGTTTGGACCGAATTCTTAATTCGGAACGCAGATTTTCCTAGCATTCCGAATTAAGAATTCGGAACGCAGATATTCCTAGCATTCCGAATTAAGAATTCGGAACGCAGATATTCCTTGCGTTCCGAATTTTTAATTCGGAACGCAAATAATTCTGGCGTTTTGGGTAAAAATAAAAATATTTTAAAAACCTGGTTATTTATATTAAAATATTTTTTTTTTGGGGTAAAAATAAAAATCACGGGTTCTTTGTTACCTAATTAGCGTACGGCCTTGCGGAGCCAAGAGGGTTGTGCGGTGCCAGAGATATATACTTTTAGAGAAAAGGTATTAATCTCCTCTTATCAATCCCCGGAAAATCCCCAGATGTTTTGGATAAGCTTTTAACTGTTTTTAACTGTCGGTCCAACATAAAAAATCTCATTCTCATTTCAGTTGCGACTCCCCGTCAAATAAATACCAAATGTTAAATCCCATTCTCAAGTCTCTCATTTCTCTCAAATTCTCAAATACCAAATGTTAAATCCGATCCGCGACGGCAGCGACGACAGTGACACGCGACGGCAGCGACAGTGACGCGCGATGGTGAACAAAAAGAAAGTTACCTGTCGACGGTAGCGACGGCGACGAAGTACTGGACCACTTGAACGACGAAGAAGACAGCGGTGGTGTCACGCTACAGGTTTTGATTTCAGACCTCAATTTTCTTGAATATCGAAGTAGTTTTGATTTCAGATCACGGCTTCGATTTTCCTTCAATTTCAGCCCTCAAAATCATACAATCGCGATATTGCATCTCAAATTTTGGTCTAGTTATGATTGATTGATTTTCTCAGATTTTATTTGTCATTGATTCGATTTTTTCGAAGGATCTAGGGTTTTTACTTTTTTAATTAATATTTCGTCAAATTTAGATTATGATTTTCCACTATTTTGATTTTTGACACCAATTGTCGATATGCTGATTTTGGTTTTTTTCTTCAAATCGACAATTTGTATACTTTCTCGATTTCTCTGGTGATCACCACTGTCTCGACCAAATCGCGCTTCTCTCGATCAATATTTGAAAATTTTAGTTTACAACATCTATTTACAGGATCTATCTAATAGATTTACATGATCTATACAATATTTTATAGGATTTATCTCCTTGGATATATGTAACAATTTACAGTATGGATACATTGATTTCACAAGATTCATGTAACAATTTACAGTATGTTTGTATAAGTTTATCACAGTATGTAATTTATAGGATACATATAACAATTTACAGGAGATGTGCAACAGTTTATAATATTCACTTTGGTTAATCATAGTTACAGCATCTGTTTAACAGTTGTACTCATAAACAGCATTTGACAGGATGTATTAGACAGTTTTTACTTGGGTTACAGTATTCACTTTAGTGTACAGGATATGTGCATTTTTACAGGATACATATAACAATTTTACAGCATACATAGTACATTTTTACATGATACATATAACAATTTTGCAGGATACATATACCAATTATTAATATTTATATATGGATCTATATCATGTAAAATAAGCCTTGAATACTGTAAATTTGGAAAATGCAAATTATGTATTAGACAGTTTTTACTATGAGTCACTAGAGTTACGGTATTTACTTTAGTTTACAGCATATGTGCAATTTTACAGGATACATATAACAATTTTACATGATACATATGACAAGTTTACAGGGTACATATAACAATTATTAATATTTATATATGGATCTATATCATGTAAAATAAGCCTTCAATACTGTTAAATTAGCAGATGCAAATTATGTATTAGACAATTTTTACTGTGATTCACTTTGGTTACAGTATTATTTTTCTGTGCAATTTTACATGATAAATTTCACATGATACATCAACAATTTTGCAGGATACATATAACAATTTTGCAGTATGTTGCTTTGATTGTTTGCATCTGCTAATGGTTCATAACTCTAATTTTTAACCTTGCTTATTTTTTTTTTTTTTTGCAGGATGATATATCAAAAGAACGTGTGGTTCTAGCGATGAAACTTCTCACTCATCCGAATAATGTGCACCAGAGGGTTATGAAGTGAAGAAGCCATGTTTGTATTGATGTATTAGCCATGTTTTTTTGTTGAATTTTTCTCTGTGCTTGTGAACAGTATGATGTTACAGTATGTTATGAAGTGAAGAAGCCATGTTTGTATTGATGTATCAGTGGTAACAATTATGAGTGGTAACAGTTATGGGTGGTGACATCTTATAGTTGATTGTTATAGTTTATGGTTTTGAACAGTTTATTTTGTGATTAATATATGTCAGTTTTATAGTTTGCATCTGCTAATTTTACAGTATGTCAGTTTATTTTGTGATTAATATATGTCAGTTTTATATTTTAATATTAACATATGTCAGTTTTATAGTTTGCATCTGCTAATTTTATAGTATGTAAGCCTTATTTTACAGTATGTCAGTTTATTTTGTGATTAATATATGTCAGTTTTATATTTTGCTATTAACATATGTCAGTTTTATAGTTTACATCTGCTAATTTTACAGTATGTAAGCGTTATTTTACATGATATAGATCGATATACAAATATTAATAATTGAAGAAAAAAGAGAAATACGAAAAAAATAAAAATAAAATTTTAATTTTAATATCGAAAAAAAATTAATTTTGATGCAAAAAAATTAATTTGGCACAATTTTAGGTTTGTTTTTGAAACCTTCTAGAAGCCGTCAGTTTTTCAAGTACAGCCGGAAGTACAGTGGCTTTGCAAGTTGCTAACTGTTTGCAACTAACTTGGGGACCACTTCCAGATAACTTGGATTGTTGGAATTTTAAACTTCTTATTATACATGATCTGTCGTTGAAGTTACAGTATTGATTGCAGAGTTTTACAGTATTCACGCAAGTCAAATGACAGTTTTTTTGAGAAAAAACTGGGGATTGAAGCTTGAGGACAATTAGTCGGACCCATACTTTTAATACGGTATGGTTGTATAACTTTCGGATTATTTTCTTCTTCTTTTTTGGTAGTTTAACCATGAGAAGATTTTTAATTATAAAGTTCATTGTAAATAATTATATTTTATAATTTTGAGATTTTAAGAATCGCGTCTAACATAATTTATTAATTAAGACGTTCTTCTTTGTACGTGATGTCGCAGATTCTTCAAGAGCTTTAATCCAAATTTTATGCTAAAAAAACCGACATTTTTATTAATATCCAAAGTTTAATACAAATTATTAATTATACCCAGAACTCAACTCAATATCGATATATACCCAAGCCGGCCATTTTCTGGCCGGCCAAGTACCCTCCCTAAGCCGGCCAGAAAATGGCCGGCCATGTACCTTTTTTTTTTTTTTTTTTTCCCGTTTTTTGGAGAGAGACACTATGAAGATCAAAGTATTAAAATTTAACACTGAAAATTTGAAATTTTTTGTTTAAATTAGTTGTTATATTACTTCTTTTGATATATAATTAGCATATTTATACTAAAATATGTTATATTAATTGAAATTATATTGAATAACACTATATTATGTTAAATTACGCTAAATTACATTACATTACATTATTTTACAAGTTGTTATATTAAATGAATACGCTATATTGTGCTACTATTTTTTATGTTGTGCTACTATTTTAATGTTGTTATATTTTTTGTTTAGCATTACCATAAAAGCACACATACACAAGAACCGAAATATAGGATAATCCAAATATACCAAACATAAATAGTATATCAAATATAAATAGTACAAAACTAGTAAAAATACAACTAAAACGGAGAGGGAGAATATCGATGAGGCGGTACTCCGGCGTTTGCCCGGCGCGGCCAGCGCGGCCAGGCTCCGTCTCTCTCGGGCTCATCTGGGGCATCGGCAGACCTCAGTATCTGCTCGGCGGTATCCCAACTGGCATCGCCTGTGGAGACTGGTGGTACTGGCGGAGGTGTAGCGAAGATAGATGCGGCAAACTCACTCCCAAAGGCAGGCTGAGCATGAGACCCGCTACCACTAGCCTCTCCATCATGCGGCATCTCTGTGCCATATCGGGGTACCCTCGGTGCCGAGCTGAAATCCTCATCGAATACCCCGAATTCCTGGAGACTGTACGAGAGGGACTCGTACTCAGAAGTATCGGACATCTCAGGTGGTGGCTGTGGCGGCATCTCTGCCGGACCCTGCAATCATACACATAATTTATTAAATTTGATCTGAATGAAGAAATTTATTAAAACATCTAGCTGATACTGAAGTATGACATACCTGAGGCTGCACCGGACGTCCATGCTCGTCGTACCATGCCGTCCACCCAACGTCGGACAATACCCAACGGTGGTAGTCCCACTCTGGATGTGAATCGGGAGAAGATGGCATATCATCTAACAGAACCGGGCTCCGATCGGGCTCATGCGGATCTATCTCACGCCAGTTGATGTTCTCTCTGGCGTCCCGCAGCATACCGATGATCTTTCCACCGTGCCCGGCATCCTCCACTGTATTCGCATTCTTCTTGAGGGTGCGGTACCCAAGCAGTCTCCAGTTCTTCTTTCCCAGCATGCGGATCCCATGCCCGCACTCCTTGATCGCTGACAAAAGCTGAAAAAAATTTAGCGTGTCAGATCAAACCTTAATGTATTATTAAGTTAGACCAAAACTATGTGGTTTTATGTGCTTTACCTGGCGAGCCCATCCACGACCGGTGGGATGGTAACCATTATCCATCTGGATCCTGTCGCGGAGATGGGCACCGTAATCACCCTGCAGATAGACACTCGCCATGCAGACCTGCGTGTACCATACATCGTACCTCAACTGGGGATCCCCCGGGGTCTGCTGAAGCACATCTGGCTCGTGATAGAAGTCTGTATACTGAGGATCCAAGGCCGTCATGTAGTATGCATCGTAATGGCTGCTCCAGTCCTTATCCAGTCGCGCTCGGTGGGTAACACTGTAAAGAAGACGTTAGTTGCAATAAAAAACTATCAAGTAATATGATTTATTTAATAAATACAATAGACTACGACTTACCGGTGCAGGTCTCTGTGCGTGTAACTCGGCAAAGATGGGTCTGCAGGAATCAACGCCGCTCGACCAAACTGTCGGAGCACCCGATCTGGGTAGTGGTGCTCCACTGTCCAAAAATGTATGAGCGGACCTCGGTAGAACCACATCGCCTGCTCCTGCTCGTCAGTCACACTGCCCGGCAAGAGGAACTCCTCGTACAACTGATCGTACGGCGTCCACTCAACAAGAGGCTCAGGCAAACTCTGAAGCTCTGACCGGACTGTCCTGATCCCAACGGTAGCACCGTGGGTCCGATCCTGGTAGTGGTGGAAACCGTGCCACTTCTTGGCGTATGCCGGGCAGTGAAACGTGTCTGGCTCTCCCTAATCCGGCGCCTCATTGGGGATAGGACGGCCCACTAGTAGACGTGACCACGACCAGTGCTGAAGCAGGAGTACCGGCCCGTACATCTGCTTCGCCGTCGGCTTCATTTTCAAGAAAATTACGCGTCAGTGTATTTTGATGGATTGATTGATTAAATAATTTACACTAAAATAAGAGTTGGTGACTTACCTCACTACTGCGACACAGGTTTGAGTACAGATGCGCCAGGACAGCTCCACCCCAGTTGTACGACGACGGCCGCTCAATGCCCATCAGCAACGGGAGATACATCATCGGCACCTGATCACCGCTGGAATCAGGAAACATGACAGAACCAAAAAGGTCCATCACGTAGCCGCGTGTATATCTGCAATACAAAACATATAAAAATTCTAATAGAATCATCGTATTATAAATTAATTAGTAGAAACAAGTTATAAAATTTACCTCACAATCTCCTCCTCTGTGGAATCTGCCGAAAGACCCGCGATGAAGTGCTGCCGTAATCTCGTCATCCGCAGATGAAATTTGGACCTCCCTCGGTCCCCAATGATATACTCAGGGTCAGCTCCCAACAACTCATCGACATAACCTGCGAAGCTGGTGCTGTCAGAGACGCCGCCGACGGGTGTGCCACGGATAGCCAAACCCCAGAGAGCACTCACATCCTGGAGAGTCACTGTCATCTCTCCGAAAGGCATGTGAAACGTGTGCGTCTCGGGACGCCATCGCTCCACCAGTCCGGCGATTAGAGATGCATTGATGATGCTCTTCTCTGTGCGCACGATGTCCACAACGTGGTGGAGACCCAGGTTGAAGAGGTACGGCCGCATCACCTCGTAGTACTTCATGTGTACGCACCGCAACTTCACATCTAGAAGATTAATGTCCTGCGTTGAAAAAGGTAATCCGCATGGTGATAACATGATAAAATTTAAACCCAACAAAATTTAATGAAAATATAAGAAAAGGAACGTACCTCACGAGAAGCCAGTGAGACTCGGTGCTCGCTGTGGGGAATCCACAGGAGAGGACTGATGTGCTCCGTGCTGCTAGTACTGATCTGCTCGTCCACTAATGGACGCTGGGTAGGCCGTGCTCTAGGCATCCTGATATCTAAAATAACCTAAATTCGGTGAAATTACGCTTGATCAGCCTAATTATGGTTAAAAAAGGCCAAAATACCCTAAAAATTGGTTATCTGTGCTAATTGCACTAATTGCGCTTAATTAGCATAATTATGGTAAAAAAGACCAGAATACCCTAAAAATTGGTCAAACGTGCTAATTTCGGTAAAATTATGCTTAATCAGCCTAATTATGGTAAAAAAAGCCAAAATACCCTAAAAATTAGTTATCTGTGCTAATTACACTAAATGCGCTTAATTAGCATAACTATGGTAAAAAAAGGCCAAAATACCCTAAATATTGGTCAAACGTGCTAATTTCGGTAAAATTACGCTTAATCAGCCTAATTATGGTAAAAAAGCCAAAATACCCTAAAAATTGGTTATCTGTGCTAATTACACTAAATTACGCTTAATCAGTCTAATTATGTAAAAAAGACCAAAATACTCTAAAAATTGATCAAACGTGCTTATTTCGGTAAAATTATGTTTAATCGGCATAATTAGGGTAAAAAAAACCAAAATACCCTAAATATTGGTCAATTGTGCTAATTACACTAAATATTAGTTAACTTAGCTAATTACACTAAATTACAACAACATAATCTAAATTATAACACCTAAAACCCTAAACCCTAAAATAAATAAATTAAAAATTAAATTAGATAAAAAAAAAATTACCTCAAGGAAGAAGAGAGAATTCGGAATTGGGTTGGGATGAGAGGATTGTGAGAGGAGAGAGAGAAAAAAGGGTATATATAGAGGTTTAAACGGAAAAAAAAAAAAAGGTACATGGCCGGCCATTTTCTGGCCGGCTATGTACCCTCCCTAAGCCGGCCAGAAAATGGCCGGCTTGGGTATATATCGATATTGAGTTGAGTTCTGGGTATAATTAATAATTTGTATTAAACTTTGGATATTAATAAAAATGTCGGTAAAAAAATTGTAGATTTCATTGGAATGTGATAATATATAGTTGTATAACATTTCGAAATGTAATTTTTCAATTGGAGGGGGGGGGGGGGGGGGGGTCTCAAAAAATTAAGCTTTTGGAATCAAGAATCAGCAACTAAAATATAACACTTCAGAGTAGGTCCGATGGGCATCGGACCTACTCTGGTTCGATGGGTTTAATCACCGTTGATTTGCTTTAGTGCGGAACGCTTTCAAATTCGTGCGTGTTTGTTCAATTCGTGCGCGCAAATCTTAAATTAGATCGGACGGTCATCGTACTCGTTGAATCTAAAAGTAGGTCCGATGGACATCGGACCTACTCCGTTCTCAAAATATAAATATCTACTTTCATGAATTATTCTGTGAAGAAATTCTCAAATTTCGTTTTGATGTTGTGCGAAAGGATATTACACAAATTAAAGGCTGGATTTTTTTTTTTAAATCCTTGACAGGAGCTGCCAAGTTTATCTTATTGAAAATTGAAAAAAAAAAAAAAAATAGATTCACTTTGGTCCTGCAGTTTGAAAAACACTGAAGAAAGATTTTAAAGCCAGATGCATCGCCCAGAAGTCCAGAACTAATCTTTGTTTTGTCTGGATTTTTAATTTTTATTATATTTATTTTTCTCCTCTAACTTTTGACTTTATAAAACTTATGCCATTTTAGACTTTTTTTCTTTTTTATTTCTTAATGAAACTAAATAAAATTATTCTTTGCAACATGGAATGGAATCTTCAAAATTTCGCAAAGAGCAAGTCAAAAAAAATATATTATGTGAGAAAGAGCGCTCGTAAAGGGAGCAATTCAATGGAGGAGAAAATTTGGAAGGAAGAGAAATTAATAAACAATGTTTCAAAATAGTTTTCATTCTTAGTAAAAAAAAAATTAACTTTTGTATACTAAAAAAAGAAATGAAAAATAGATATAATCAAATATATTTATTATTTTTATACCTTCAAAAGCAAATAAAAACAAACTTCAATTGTGAGGTGAGAACTATACATAAAATATATTCCCATGATAATTTCTTCTGCTGCTTTTGCATATTAAATTTGCTACATGTAACTTTGCATATATTCCTTCTGTACAAATAATATTTTGCAAGAGAAAAAAAATGTTAATCATGATGATCATCTTTTGAACTAACCTGTTTGTCTGTACCATTTTATATGCGATAAATACGTACCATCGACCACAGCAGCAGGTTTCGTAGTTTGAAGTGCAAAGATGGTGGAGGGAGGCATCCACAAGGCAGACAAGACTGAGTTCAAAGAATGCCTCCATTTGACATGGAAACAACCTTACATCCTTCGTCTCGCTTTGTCAGCTGGTATCGGTGGCCTTCTTTTCGGCTACGACACAGGTAAAACATTGCATAATTCTTTTGTTATGAGGAGATCACCTGGAATTTGTCAGTACCTTTTCTTTAGTTTACATAGCAATGAATATAACAAAAAAATTCACTTTTGTTGTTATTCTTCGACTTGTACGTCTGAAGTAAATTTTGATTCATATGAATAATTGGTCTTGACTTTATTTACAATGAAATTGCTTAGAAAAGGCCCACAAAAATATTTCTTGACGACAAATTCAATTGCAAATCCATTGGGTGGCAGACAATATTCAATTTCTGCTTTTTGAAAACTAATGCAGAATTATATACTATCAGAAATCCGTAAAATTATACCATATTGCAACATTTGTTTTCAGGTGTCATTTCGGGAGCACTTCTCTACATCAGAGATGACTTCAAGCAAGTGGAGAAAAGTACTGTGCTTCAGGTCAGTATATCACATATACACATCCAAACCTTTGTGATTACTCAAGCTAATATCTCTTCGTTCTCACCAAACAGGAAACCATCGTTAGTATGGCAGTGGCTGGTGCGATAGTTGGTGCAGCACTAGGTGGCTGGTTGAACGACAGACTAGGAAGGCGGCCATCCATCTTAATTGCCGACATTTTGTTCTTTGTTGGAGCAATTATCATGGCTATAGCGCCACTTCCATGGGTCATTGTAAAATATAACAAGAATAGAGAGATAGGAATGTAACAAAATGTTTTTATTCCATTGTTTTTCATTGTATTACAAGAGTGGTGTACATCTGCTTATATAGGATTACAGAACATCTCCTAATTACAGTGTTACCACTAACTGAATTTAGTTACAGCCTAACTAACTAACTACATCAGCTGCTAACAATATAACAGCGCCTATACTCTATTACTCCCCCCGCAATCCGATGCCCGAACCGTTAGCTTGGATGAGAGGAGAGAAAACCGAGGGGAAGCCAAGGGTTTGGTAAAAACATCCGCGATCTGATCTTTAGAAGAAAGAAAGCGAATTAAGAGAGATTTATTGGCAACCCGCTCACGGACTAAATGGTAATCGACTTCCACATGCTTAGTACGAGCATTCACCATCGGATTGGATGCCAAAAATGAAGCACCAATGTTATCACACCATAATGAAGGAGTTGGAACCGAAATATGAAGTTCAGCTAGGAGGTACTGGAGCCAAAGAATTTCGGAGCTAGTCACAGCCAAGGCCTTGTATTCGGCCTCTGTGCTTGACCGGGCCACAGTGGGTTGTTTCTTGGAACCCCACGAGATAATATTAGGGTCTAGAAAGACACAAAACCCAGTGGTAGACTTACGATCGTCTAAAGAACTGGCCCAATCCGCGTCGCTATAAGCGTGGAGTGTGAAGGTTGATGTCGGTTTGAGAGTGATACCATGAAAAAGAGTGCCTTTAAGGTAACGAATGATTCGTTTCACCGCTGTCCAGTGAGAGATAGTGGGAGCTTGCATGAATTGGGACACCTTATTCACCAAAAATGCAATATCGGGCCGTGTAAGGGTGGCATATTGGAGAGCCCCGACTATAGACCGGTAAAGGTACGGATCTTCAAACGGATCTCCATCAAACTTAGAAAGCATGGTCTTAGGGCACATAGGTGAGGGAAGAGGATTGGCATGAACCATGTTAGCACGGGTTAGCACCTCTTTGAGATACTTGGCTTGTGACAAATGCAAGCTAGTGGAAGACCGTTGTACCTCCAAACCAAGGAAGTAGTGCAAATCACCAAGATCTTTGAGAGGGAATTGTTTTTGAAGAGAAGTAACAAGAGATTGAAGAAGAGAAATACTAGAGCCAGTGACGATAATATCGTCGACATAAATAAGAACAATAATCGTATTCCCATGAGAAGAGAAAACGAAAAGTGAAGGGTCATAACGAGAGGCTTTAAAACCTTGATTGAGAAGGGCCTTGCTCAACACATTAAACCAAGCTGGGGGACTTTGCTTCAAACCATAGATTGCTTTGGATAGGCGGCATACATGATCGGGTTTGTTCTTGTTGAGAAAGCCCGGTGGTTGTTGCATGAAGACGGTTTCTTGGAGCTCACCATGTAAAAATGCGTTTTGCACGTCAAGTTGTTTGATGGTCCAACCATAAGATAGGGCAATAGAAAGCACGAGTCGAATAGTAGTCGGGCGAACCACAGGACTGAAGGTATCAAAGAAATCGACACCTTCTTCTTGATGAAACCCTTTGGCCACAAGTCGGGCCTTGTACCGTTCAAGTGAACCATCCGCCCGCCTCTTAATTTTAAACACTCATTTGCAACCGACCACATTTTGGTCAGGAGAAGGGGGAACGAGCACCAAGGTTTGGTTAGCAAGAAGAGCGGAGTGTTCGTTGTTCATAGCCTCAACCCAATGCGAATGATCCTTTGCTTGATTGTAGGTTTTTGGCTCGGTATCAAGGAATTTTTCAGCAGGTAAAGCTATTTTATTACGAGTACG